>NIPS01000006.1:564366-996171 GCA_002215975.1 Dryadomyces quercus-mongolicae | reverse complement strand
TTTCTCTTCCAGCTCTTTCAATTTCGAAGAGTTAGCGCGGGTATCTTGTCGAGCGCGTCGGCCGTTCATTCTATTCCGAAGTGTTGAATATGGGACGTTGTAGGCCTTTGTAGCAGCTCGAATACTGAAATCCTTATTTTTTTCAATAGCTTTTAAAGCTAAGAGCACTCTGCCCTCTAGAGAAGTAGTTTCCATCGTTTGTTGTAAAGAACAACGTGTTGAAAATAGAAAGTGATTGTTTGACAGTAAAGTGATCCACTCGCTTGTCTGATCCACTCGCTTATCAACTACGTTATAAAATACTTATATTATTACTCTATACATTCAATGTTTCCAGTATAAAGTAAGATTACAGAATAGTACGGAGTAATTTTCGTCTCATTATTACTTCCATCTCATCTTTATATCAAAACAACGGGAAAAATAGCAACTCTTAACTTGAAGGATTCTTAGTAAGAATATTTTTCCTTTTAGTACACATCTCTATAATATAAAACACTTTACTTCTTTGCTAGGAACGAGTATATTCAGCAAAACTTCTGGGATATATTGGCTTGTCCATCCATTGGAACTCATGCCTTGGAGATCCGATACTTGACCCATTTTTCTAAGCCTCCCATGGCAATAATCTCCTGCACATTTGGCGGCAACTCTCCAACCTTTTGGCTCCATGTCTCTCCGCCCTCGCCCTCCGTGATCGTAACCGTACTCCTCCGCACATCCCAATCAAATCGCCAGCCCGTACGCCTTGTCGGCACCTTTTCGTTGCCAAACTTCTCCCGCAGCCGCTTCACCAACCGCGGCACCTCCACCCCCATGAGCGCATTGTTGATGCTATTCCTGCTAAAAATGTTTCCAAAACTGCCAGACACCACAAGCGGGATCCCCTTGGCAAGGATCGCCGTAGCTGCCTGCTCACGCGAGCTACCGCATCCAAAATTATAGCCCGCCACCAAAATGTCACCAGGTTTGGCAAGGGTTGCAAAGGTGGGATCGTAGTTCTCCATGACCACCTCTGCCATCGTCTCGCGCGTAATGTCATCCTGGTATGTGTACTTGCCCGGGTAGATGCCGTCTGTGTTGATGTTGTCGGAGTCGCAAAAGACGATCTCGCCCGATACCTTCTCAGGGAAGTCCGGGTGGACATCGACAAGGGCCTCGTCGGTCTTGTCTGCAGCAGCCGCATTTGCGGCAGCATCCATCGTCGTGGCATTGTCAGCAGCACCCGAACTCTTCTCCGCCGAAGAAATCATATTCTCAGCTTCTGCCACGAGACTCTCCAGCGCATCGACGACACTCATCGCTCGGTCCACCTGGAAATCGCCGTTGCCCTCGCCGATGATGACCTTCTCGACTCCTTCGGGCTTCTGGTACAAGCCGGGCCCGGCAATTTCTCCCTTGAGCGCGCTTGCGGCCACGACTTCCGGGCTGGCCAAGTAGGCCTTTGCCATCGGGCTTCCCATGCGTCCGTTCCAGTTGCGGTTGGAGGTGCTGATGCCAATGTCACCGGGCTTCAAAAGACCGCGACCGAGCCCGATGCACGCATTACACGAGGCAGGGTTCTCGATACAACCGGCTTCAACCAGGACTTTCCAGTCTCCAGCATGCTCCGCAATCTCTTGCTCCCGCGTGGAAGCGGCCGAGACATAGAACTCCACGCCGGGCGCAATCTTGGGAATAGGGCCGCCCTTGGCCGCTTCCCGGAAGACGTTTGCGGCGGCAGCAATATCTGAGGCGCGCGAGTTGGTGCACGAGACGAGATAGGCCTTGTTGATTTTGATGTTCTGTGTCTCCAGGTCCTTGACCGGCGTGACTACCTTGACGGAGTTGGGGCCAGAGACAAAGGGCGATAGCGTAGACAAGTTGAGGTATAGAGATTTGGCGTACGTTGCTCCTGGATCCGGTCTAGGCGCATTCTGGAAGAGTTCCTCTATCCTGTTGTGCGTGATGCGAGCATTGTCACCCTGATCGGGGTTCAATATAGCCGACGCCGTTGCCTTGGCCCGTAGCCAGGCTTGCAGTGTGGCATCAATAGGGAAAACACCAGCTACAGCTCCCCACTCGGTCGTCATGTTGGAGATGGTCAACCTATCGTCGATCGGGAGGCTGCTGAGTGTGAGTTCTGAGCCTGTGAATTCAATGGCATGGTTCAACACCTCATCCTGGTTGAACAACCCGCATAATGCAATGATAACGTCCTTGCCTGTGACGCCTTTCGGCAGTAATCCGGTAAGGGTGACCTTGGCGATCGGGGGAATCTGCCACCACGTCTGTCCAGTTGCCCAGATGCTCGCAGCATCTGTCCGCACAACTGGCGTTCCCAGAGCAGCAACACCTCCATACATGTTGGAGTGTGAGTCTGAGGCCACTGTGAGGGTTCCTGGCCAGGCATAGCCCTCCTCGATCATGATCTGGTGGCCGATTCCTCGACCAGCAGGGTAAAAATCAACGCCATGTTTCCGGGCAAAGTTTTCGATGTTTCTGTATTTCTTGAGATTGGTCTCCGTCTTATTTTGGACATCGTGATCCAAGGTCATGACTACTTGTCGCTTGTTGTAGATCTTGGTGGCACCGATCGATGTGAACTTGGTTACTACGGGCCAGGAATTGTCGTGGGTCATGCATTGTGCCGGTGCGATGGAGACATAGTCGCCAGCCCTGACCTTCTTGCCCGGTGGAAGTCCAATCGAATATCTCTGCACGATTTTCTCGATCAACGTTTGCGGATTCTCGACTTTGGCAGACGGTGCAGCGAACGGCAGCGTTGCCTGATCCTCCATCTGGGAGTGAAACGCATTCTGTCTCCGAACCGGCGTTGTGCTATACGCCTGACGATACTGTCGACTGAGGCATGGCGTCACTGCAAGCCCCCGCCAGCAACGTCTCGCGCCAACTGTTGCCAGGTTTCTCCCCTGCACTTAGGTTAGCTGAGATGGTCATAGCTACCGAGAGAAGCAGCCGGGACAGTCGACTTACCACGAGGACAGTCATCGTGGGCGAAACACGACCAATTGACCCCCGGATCATCCCGAATAACTCGTCTCACGAATTTCGAGTCGTCGTGAAGAGCTGAGTCAGAGGTCGAGAGTATTGCGGCGAAAATTCGACATTTTTGCGCCGAAGAAAGGCGGTCGGAACCGGCAGAAAGCACTATCTACCATCACTTACACCAATAAACAGAGCACATGATCGGACACGTGAGCTACTTTCTATGAGATGGTTACAATTGCCTCGCCCCAATTGGCTGATGAAATATTGCTACATTCTAGGAATCTGTCAAACAGTGGAATGTACTCTATACTCGGTCCCGAAACTGGGTTCAGGAACGCCTCTTCACAACGCCAATCATAAACTAGACTTTTTTCAGACTCTAAATTGTTACCATGACTGACCGTCAGGGCTTCAAAAGTCGATGATATCGTGAATGATCTTCTGCCCATTCTGAAGCCTCTTGACACGGTCAGCAAGAAAATTTCGTTGTGTCTTGGTGGCCCGAGGCTCCGAGACGATGTTTTGGACATCGTTGTCTGATAAACTGATGGCAACCATGGGTGAAAAAATGTCGTTGAGACCACGGACTATATGGCGCTCTATGACCTGAGTGACCACATTTGCGATGAACGTTTTTTGTTGGACCTGTCGAGAATGGTTCAGTATATAGGGACTTCAAAGCAGAGGCAAAGTCAAGGTTACCTTGTAGATAGAAAGTAGACAGTCCAAGGCCTCCTCACAACTAAACTTTTCCATGTCTGGGGCGACATCTTCCGCCCATTTATGCACGGCCTGGCTAAGTGTATGATTGATGTCGACCCGTGGATAGTGGTCCCCGGCACTGCATCGCTGAGTGGATGTGTGAAAGTCCTTTGGGACATGTTTCTCAATTTGAGTTTTGATCCTTTCCTGCCGCCTTTTGTGGACGGTGTCAGTGTAATAATGGTTGTAATTTATGGGGAAGTCTCTCCTGTCCTGGAGAAGCTTTTCCAGTTCGGCCAGAGATGCGTTGAGGCGTGCCGACAAGGTATCATGAACCAAATGATGCCTTTTAGTAAAAGATCCATTGTTAGTCTTTCTGGCCAATATTCTTTAAAATGCACATACTTACCAAACCCGTCTCTTCAGGTCTTCGGGCGTAGTGTTGTCTAAAAGATTCGAGAGGAATTCTACGCAATATTTGCTGATCTGCTCGATGTGAGCTTTTGCCAGCTTGTCCCAGCCCTCAGACTGTTCCCAGAAAAGTGCGGCAATCAAACTCGGGTTGAAATTCCCGACCAACTCGGTACCTCTGGAGAGGAGCAGCTTGGTTCTGACCCAGTCAAGGGCTTTCTTCTTGGAAAGCACGAGTGGATTGCCGGCAATTTGCTTCCGTTCGGTATCATCGAAGAAAATTTGATACTTGTGGCCCTTGGTACGAAAATTGGCCGCAAACTCTTGGTTTGCGTACTGAATGGTTGCTCGAAGACGTGCAACCGTGTCCTTGGATCCCAGTGAAAACTCTCCATGTACACCTTCCTTGAAGTAGTCATGCTTGTAGTTCCCAGCGATGCTGGCTTTGCAGATCTCATAGCACTCCATGTTGAGCTGGGCCAGAAAGGCGCGGCATTCTGGTGTGGTGGATCGGCTTTTCCCCATCATCTGCAGCGCATCCGAATTCGATTTCAGTGCGGTCTCGAGCTCTTCCTGGAGCTTGGGTAGCTCTTTCTTGACGTGGTCGAGGAGAAGAAGACTGAGCTTCACGCATAGGGCATTAATGCCAACGTCCCCTTTGGGCAGAGTTTTGAAGTTGGATGTGGCAAAAAAGGTCATCTCAGAAACATTGCGCTCCTCAATGGAATATGCACTCTCTTCGAATTTTCGGTTTTTGATGACATGCCAGCCAAGCGTGAAAAATACATCCTCGTTGCGTGCAAGCTCGAGGAATTTTGCTTCTGAACCGGACCCGGCGCTGAGTCTGTCTGGTTTCGTGATCACACCGAGGGTTCGCTAGGGCTGTGTCAGTATGTATATAAGGATGGACAGGACCAATTCATACTTCTCCACGTGGATCGACTTTGCGGACGTGCTGTAAAATGGGCTGGTTTGCAGCGTCATTTGTAGCCGACACCACAGCCAGACAGATTGTTCGAGGCTGCTTAATATACGAGTTGGTGATCTCAGCAACCGTTGCAACATCCGCCTCAGATACCCCTTTTGTGGACGCCTGGATTAAGCCAGGGATATCCACCAAGGAGAGTTGCGGCCGATCAGGGCCCTCGATTTCAATGCTCAAGACATCTTTTGCAAATGCACTACCTATATTCTCCTTTCCAGAGATCCCCATCACTTCCATGGCATGGTCCATAATAGTCGGTAGTTCTGCCAAATCCGTAATGGATTCGGAATACTTCTTGATTGCATCTTGCTCATTGGACGGTCTAGCACTATCCGGGATGATCCGAATGGTGAGGCTGTTATTGGGCTCTCGACGAAGGCTTATCTCGGTTGCGAAACGTGTGCAAAGATTATCGTTTCGAGGGAAAGGTATTTCCGTCAGAGCCTCCAGCAGGGAGCTTTTTCCAGAAGATTGATCACCACAGACGACAATTTGTGGCAAAGATAGAACGCTATCCAGTCCACATTTTCGGATTTGCGAGACAGCATCGAGAACGCGCCGCTGGTCATCTGTCTGCAGATTATCAAGGGATGTATTGGAATGCATGTTGTCTTCGGATAGATTTAGTGTACACTTGTTCTGTGTGGCATAGAAAAGGAGCGCTGGATCAAACCCCTCTGGAAAAGGATACGAGCTTATTTATGAAAAGTGAACCCTGATACGTAGCTCAAAAGCCCTACAGCAAATTATTGAATATTATTGTGCTGAGACATACACCAACGGAAAGCCTTTGTGTACCTGTACTGAGTCTCAGCTGGAAATCTTCCGGTAAGACTGGCAGAAGAACCGTAAGACTTGTCTTGAATGGTGCCGGAATAAATTCTCCTTAACCCCATCTTAGGATCTGCAATTCTCGTTTTTCAAATAAGCGCACGTCCTGGAGCATGTGTGCACAACCCGAATTCCCGCCATTCGTTTATACCAAAGTCCTCGTGTTTGAATCTGCCACGTTTTCATGTCTTATTTTTGCAGTCAATCCTGAGACATTTTTTCTTGGCAACCGATCTTCACGGGGCTGTTGGCACTAATAACTGCATCGTGCGTTGTCAAAGGAAATGCTATAAAAGGCGGTATAGCCTTACTTTTAAGGATTGGATGTAAGAAAATGCGCGTCAGCTTTCAGCCAATGCCACAAGAACAAAAAAGCCTACGCGCTGAAGACAAGGAAAAGTCTCGGCTCGTCATCAACATCTGCTCAGCACGTTATAAACTTATTTACAGTCATCTGCACTATAATCGCAAAAAGAGCAAAGATGGGTTGAAGCATTGAATTTCCATTCTTCATTTTACTATTTTTTCTATAAAATAATATTTTATTATTTAATCTTGTTAACGTTGTCTATATTTTCTTCTTGGCTGTTTCTATTTTAGGAAATAAAACCAAGTGCTCTAGGGAGAAAAGTAATAAGGTGCTCTCAAGTCACACCTTTAGTAGATAGCTTAGGAGTTTACAACTCCATAGGGTCTGTTAGTTTAATTATACAATTTCCTCGTATATCTTTATGCATTGATTTTTCCTTCCTATACATACATTCTGCATCTTTTACGAGCTTTCTGTACTAGATCATTGCTAGCCTCGCTATATATGCCAGTTCGTCTTCAACTAATCGTATAGCAATACATGATCCAAATCTTTAGACTACTTAAAAGTGCCTAAACCTCGTGGCTGACGGGATCGTTGTTCTCAGAACCCGCCTTCTCATACGTCACGTTGACTTCTTGCATGCGCATGATGCCATTGTCCTTGGTCGTACTACCAGCGGCAGCGGCCAGAAGTATAGACTCGTCGCTTCCGTTATCGCGCCTCGTCTCCACACTAGCACCAGCACCAGCGCACTCGACAGTGGCCATGACACGGTTCTTTCGGCGGCTGCCGTAGCCAAGGTCTCCATCACCCTTGGGATACGACTTGAGGTTGTAAGTGCCAGAAGTGCCAGGGCCTGAGTCGGTCTGTTGATGGTATTCGTTCGAGCTCTGGGTTTTGCCCATCAGCCTGTTGAACAGCGGCCGCAGCGCCGGGAGACTGACGCAGACAATGGTGGTCGACACTTCGCTAAACGTCCAGACGACCGAGTCTGAGGTGGCATCTGTTGCAAAATTGTTAGTGGTTGAAATACGGAAGAGTTCCTTGGCTATACACACAGAGGTAGTCGGCGGAGTTACTCAGTGCTGATAGACCAGTGGTTCGAATGATACCGCAGATGCCAGCACTAGAGGTTCTCGTGTTAGTGATAAAGGAAACCAATCAAGGATCGAGTAGATGCGTACAAAACACCAAGACTGAGAGATAGGCAGATGGCGGTCCGCTCTTTTCGTTTCATGTTGAGGTTGCGGAGGGCAATCCAGGGAAAGCCTGCCAGGGCAAAGTCGATCACAGATGCATAGGCTAGAAGAGTGAGACAGGAAGCTAGGAGTTGGGGTGGATACTTCACTTACAGCAGTCGGCAAAGGCCACGGCTGTCAGATTAATGTGGCACACCCTTTCTGCAAGCAGCTCGGAGTTCCAGATGGATTCGACGGGTGTACATTGGGTAAACAGTGCGATGGACAGTACGATACTGAGCAACATCATGGAGCCTATGCAGAACCAAAGGAACCAACGTTGCCTGTTGGTTAGTACTTTCATTTTACATCGTATGTTGAAAATCCCGTTTTGTTTGAAAAAGAAAGAAAAGGAGAAAGAAGAAAAGAAAAGGAAAAGGGGTCGGGTCACCCACCATGGAGATGTGACAATACGGAGGAGGAACACAGCCACGGTTGTTTTGCCCATTCCGATGGCCATTGAAGCAGCGAGTTGACCGCACACCAGAAACAAGACGGCCTTTGTGAACTGTTCGTCGGTGAGATCGGAGGCATGCTGTCCCATGCCATATGTAGCGCTGACAGTGACGAAGGCGGCAAAGATGATGAGGAAAAGCTGTGGGTAGAGATCTTGTAAGACAGTCTGTCACAGAAATGTGCAAGGAAAACCCACCGAAGTAGCAACCAGACACCAGTCGTCTGCACCGATAGCGCCTCGTTTACTCTTGCGGGTGTACATGCGCAAGCCAACAATCAAAACGATAAGAATGATTTCAGCCCAGAGGACAGCGACGACAGTACTGCCTTTGCCTTCAATGCCGTCTGCCATATTGGTATTTGAATGGAGTGTATGTCTGCAAGTATAGATAGGGGACGGTGTCAAGTTCGTCTACAGGGTAAACAGGCAGGCCTTGGCGTATTATGCCCTTACGGTGTGCGGCGTAGAAAGGTATGCCGCGGCGAGGTTTGCAACTACAAGTACGACGCATAACGCAAGATGTGACCAGGCAAAGACCGATCCTCGGTCGAGCGATGGCTCGTCTTACTGCAAGGCTCCTTCTTTGCAACCTCGTCACAGCTTCTTTTTTTACTTTTTTTTGTTAATATTTTAATATTTTTCATTTACAAAATCAGGTACGGGAACACAGACATGTAACGACACGGAGTCATGTTCCCTGTCAGCTCGCAAAAAAGGGGACAGGGGGCATCGGTGACTGAGTGCAGCGGCGCAGACTCGAATTTGAACTCGGAGTAGCAAGAAGGAAATATGCCTCCACTTGCTATCCGGGGATATGCGTTTTCATTGGGCCTTGCCGCAGGTGAAAAGACCTCCAGGAGACAGACCAGGCCGCAGACGGGATATCGTGCAGACACCCCTGTATGTACTCGTGCTCGTATACGATACAAGTACGGAGTAATACAGAGTACTCACATATACATGGTGACACGGCGTACGGCAGCTGATATCTGGACACAGTGACAGCAGTCGGCATCACACGAGCATGGGCCCTCGTCGTACGGAGTACAGTTGTGCTGGATGCCGCTGTCGGACGATCCCAATTCCACTCTGTGTGCGGAGGTACCATGGAAATGTCGGCCGAGTGCTTACGGAGTCCGAAAAACGAGCAGACCCAGACGGGGTAGTATTCCACAAATGTGCATGGCAGCGCCATGTCGATCTGTACGCTACTCTGCCGATCCACTGTTCAGAAAATGGAGCCTGAAACAGATTTTTGCGGCTGGGACTCTCCTGCCGGTTGGGTTGCAGGAGGCAAAAGTACTGTGTGTATCCGTGCGACGCTGTGAAATATGGACTGTCTCTGGAAGCTGCTTGTGATACACAACATGATCCTACGCAAAGTACGGAATACGGAATACGGAGTAAACAGTACATATTAACTCACCGTCAGCCCTCTCGGTCAGCCCCTTCACTCGCTTCCCACCAAGCACTCCTTTTCCCCAGAAGATTGGAAAAACAAATCATTCACACTCATCTTATTCACACTATCATACTCACAAATATGGGTAGCCTCGGAGTCCACCGTGGAAAACTCGCCGTCATCACTGGCTCCGCTCGTGGTACGTCCCTCCCTTCAGCCAACATACTGCTTGTTTGCAGGTCCTGCCCGTGCCCTCGCCCCCCTCTCTCGTCTTCTCTTCTCTCTCCGGCCTCGGACAGGGTTACACCCCAACTGCATGTACTAGCTAACAATCCCGTGTCCCCCACTACTCCCTCCTCCCCCCTACCCAGGTATTGGATCGTATATTGCCCGCAACTTGGCGGCCAGCGGAGCCAATGTGCTGATCAACTATGCTACGGCGTCGTCGGACGAGCGGGCCGCCATCCTGTGCAAGGAGATTATCAACGAATATGGTGTCTTGGCCGTGCCCTGCAAGGCCGACATCAGCACACCCGAGGGGTGTCAACAGCTGATTGCAGCGTGCAAAGAGGCCTTTGCCAGCGAGGAGGAGGCAGACGGCCGGCCGCTGCAGATCGACATTCTCGTTCACAACGCTGCTGTCCTGTATCTGGGACCTGTCGAGTCGGTTCAGAAGACCGAGTTTGATCACATCTACCACGTCAATGTGCTGGGTCCGGCACTGCTGACGGGTGCCTGCAAACCGTACCTACCGACGGACCGCAGTGGACGCATTGTGGTAGTGTCGAGCATCGCGGCGAAGCTCGGCACGGCCGACACGACGCTGTACTCCGGCACGAAGGGGGCACTCGAAGCCATGATGCGTGTGTGGTGTCGCGAACTGGCGGAACAGGCCACGGTCAATGCCATCACGCCAGGACCTGTGATGACTGACATGTATCTGTCGGCGCCTGACGAGATCAAACAGCAGCTGGCGCTCTGGAACCCGCTGGTACCGCTGGTGCCGGTGACGGCAGCCGATACGCGTGCCGATGTTCAGGAGCTGGGCCGCAAGTTTGGAGGACGGGCTGCGTATCCGGAGGAAATTGCTGATTTGGTGGGCATGATTTGCAGCTCGCAGTCTCGCTGGATGACGGGCAGCGTCATCAGTGCCAACGGTGGCCAGACATTTGGTCTGTAGGGATGTATCTTACGAGTAGAGTACGAGTAGAATAAGGGGGTGAAGGGGTGAAGGGATGAAGGGGGCTTGTACGGGTTGAAATTCAATGTGTCGACATATTGTTGGCTACTAGTTGTTCGGTTATTTTCGTAGAGGTGATGAAATCCTGTCCGCGACAGAAATGGAACGCACTACTGTACAGGATTCCTTCGCGTTCTTTCAATCGGACAAGGGAGTGCATGTACTTTGTACCACGTGTAAAAGTAGACAAGTACGAGCAGTACGAGCAGTACGAGTACGTACAAATCTGTCATCCGGCATGGCATACGCGTACATAAAAGGATCGTCGTCCCTGTCATCACGTGCAATCTTTCCTGACGAGTGACACGAATAACGCAAAAGTGGATTTATAGTGGACGGAATATAGTGGATATATAGTGGGTTCGCCGGCTCTAGTCTGTTGATCCCGGTCTATCTTACCTCTGACGAGTGACAAGCACGGACCTCAACCAAACTTTATGTGGACTGTCACTGTGCCGCTCTTGCTCCGTAAGCAAGGTCATGTTTTTCTTCTGAATAGAGTATTAATACGGAGACGTCCATTCAGGGACAGTGGCCAACACAGTTGCATCAGTCGCCAAAATAGGTATACAAACAGAGATCTTATTTTCAAAATATTCAGAGAACTCATTTTGGGCCCATCTTACGATGGTCTTACGGAGCAGATTGTTTTTCTGGTACCGAAACACCAACAGGACCAGGGTGTATTCAGTGTGGGCTATGTACTATTATACAGGATATTTGCAAAAAAAAAATAACGTGTTCCTCTACTTGGCCAAGAAGCCGCCGTCGATGGGCAGGGCTATTCCCGTCACGTACGACGAGGCAGGAGAGCACAACCAGAGCGAACCTTGGGCGACCTCGTGGGGCATTCCGAAGCGGTTAAGACAGCTGACGTTGGGGGCAAATTCGTCGTGGGTCGTTCCCATGATTTCGAGGGCCTTGGCAGACATATCGGACTAGAAAACAGGGGGTCAGTGTGAGACATGCGGGATGAAGAAGCGTACGAGTACGGAGTACAGAGTACAGAGTACGGGTATGAAGACGCACGAAAATGGCACCGGGCGCAATGGCGTTTACGCGAATGTGGTACTTTCCGCCCTCCATGCAGGCGTGTTTGGTGAGGCCGATCAGAGCATGCTTGGCCGCTGTATAGGCAGGCATGTTGGGCTGCGGCCGGAACGCATTGATGCTGGCAATGTTGACAATGGAACCGCCGCTGCCCTGCTTGATGAACTGCTGCATCTCGTGCTTGACGCAGAGTGCCGTGCCCGTGAGGTTGATGCGCATCAGATGGTCCCAGTACGTCTCGTCAAAGTCGATCAGCGGTGTGCGGTCCGGTGTCAGGGCAGCATTGTTGACTGCACAGTCGAGGCGGCCAAATGTGTCGACGGCAAACTGGACGAGCGCAGCGACATCAGCAGACACGGAAATGTCCGTCTTCTTGAAGCGGACATCGCCCAGCCAGGCCAGCTCGGCCGCAGCGGCCTCGCCCTTGTCCTGCTGCACGTCGGCCATGACGACTTTGGCGCCCGCCTTGAGAAAGACAGCTGCCGTGGCCTTGCCCATGCCCTGGGCGGCCCCCGTGATGATGGCGACCTTGCCCTGGAGGACGGGGTAGATGATAGCTTCGGGGACGTTCAGAGGCATTTTGAGAGAGAGAAAGAATGAGAATAGTGTATGAGATGCCGAGAAAGACAGCCTGATCACCCTACGGGTTCGTCTTTTATAGACCGAGTAGCGAGGTCCCCTGAAAGTGTGAATGTTCAGGTGGAGAGAGAGGATATACGGAATATGAGTACTCCGTAGTACGAGTACGGAGTATGAGTACGGTCAAGAGACTAATACGAGGGACAAGGTAATTGGGAGGTGAGGGTGAGCAGGGGGGGCGACGGAGGATTGTTCTGTCAGAGTGTAGAAAAAGAGTTAGCTCATCCTCCCCTGGGATCCTGCAGATGAAAATACAACACTGGCGAACAAGGTTACAGTGCTCGAATGCGCCGGAATGCGACCCGCGTAGGATTGGCAGTGAAACTTACCGAAAGTGCAGGCGCAGCTGGCACTGTGCTTGTCAGGTCGTAATGCGTCTGACTGACACGACAACTGCTGTGTAGGGAAAGAGAAGATCGACTCTGTCTTCCGAGGATGAATGAGCAGACGAGCCTTGTCGGCCACAAAACGGCCATGAACCCGTCCGTCCTCACCTTTCTTTTTCATTCCTTGTCCTGTTGTTGTCTTGTCACCGTCGTCTGTCTGTCGTCCGTCGTCTGTCTGTCGTCCGTCGTCTGTCTGTCGTCCGTCGTCTGTCTGTCGTCCGTCGTCTGTCTGTCATCTGTCTGTCGCTTGTCTGTGACTTCTCTGTCTCTTGTCTGTCCTTGTTTCTTCTCATTGTTCCTGTACTCCGCATAATGGAGCCTTCCGAGAAACCCAACTCCGTCGTGGAGCCAGGTCTCAACAGCCCTTCTTCCGAGTCTGGCACCGAGACCATGCACCAGGTCACACACTCTGTCAGCTGGATCACCTATCAGGTCTGTGTGTCGGTCGTTTTACCCCTGCTGCTGTGCCGCCGCACCGCCGTGCCGCCGTCTGACTTCTTCTAGGTTGTCACCACCGCCGCTTTAGGCAGCTATCTCTATGGTTTCAGTGCCAATGCCATTGCCGGCACGCTGGCACAGACTACCTTTGAAGCCAAATTCTTGTCTGGTGCAGATGCCACGGCCCGCACCGATGGCCTTCTCGGCGGGTAAGCCAGATATCCTCATGCACATCCTCAGCCCTAGAGCCCAAAACTGACTGCTCAGATTCCTCGCTGGTGCCATGATCGGATCGCTCGTGCAGGCCCCCATCGCCAAGAACTACGGCCGCCGCATCTGCAATGCCACCGGCTCTCTCTCTGTCATCATCTCTGGCGCCCTGCAGGCTGCCTCGGTCAACATTGGCATGCTGACGGCTTTCCGTCTTCTCTGTGGCATCGGCGCTGGCATGATCTTTGCCAATTCCCCCGTCTACATGAGCGAGGTGGCGCCGCCGCACGCCCGTGGCTTTCTCGTCGGTCTGCAGGGTGTCGGCGTCGTCAGCGCCTACATCATGTGCGCCATCTTCAACCTCGCCTTTAGCTTTGTGCACAAGGCCATCCAGTGGCGCCTCATCTTCATCGTCCTGACCGGTATGGGTGTCCTGCACTTGGCCTCGCTGTCCACGCTGCCCGAGTCGCCGCGCTGGCTCATTGAGCAGGGCCGCGACGCCGAGGCCCTAGAAGTCCTCGTCCGCCTGCACAAGACCAAGACGGATCCGACGGGACTGCTGGCCCACGCCGAGGCCAAGCAGATCCGCGCGCAGGTCGACACCGAGAAGCAGCTGCCCGGCGGATTCTGGTACATTTTCACCACGCGGCACCTGCAGAAGCGCGCCTTCTGCTCCATCCTGCTGTGGGTCATGGGCCAGGGTACTGGCATCACGGCCATTGCCAACCTCATCCCCACCCTGATGGGCACTCTGGGCTTTGGCACGACCCTGCAGCTGGTCCTGGGCGTTGTCTGGTGTGTCACCATTGTCATTGGCTGCGGCTTCAACATCCTGCTGGTGGACCGCATCGGCCGCGTCAAGCTTTTGGGTATGTTGCATGCAATCTTGTGGTTTCTCGACTCCCGCTGACCGGTTTAGTCATTGGTGGTGTGGGCTGTTCCATCATCCTCAGTGTCATGGCGGCTCTGCTCAAGTTTTACCTTGCATCCGACAACACGGCCGGCATCAACGCTGCCGTGGCCATGTACTTTATCTTTGGCATCTTCTTCACCACCACCATCGAGTGCACGGCCTATGTGTATGGATCTGAGATTTGGCCGACTCGTGAGTCTTGTCCTGTCCTGTGTTGAGGAGCCTTCACTGACTATCAGATCTCCGGAGCGAGGGTGCGACAATTGTGTTCGCCTCTTTCTTTGGCAACGCCATCGCCTACAGCGCGCCCGTGTCTGTTGGCCTTGTCACGATTGGCTGGAAGTTCTACATGATCTTCGTTGCCGTGACCATGACGAGCACTATTGTCATCTGGCTGACATTCCCAGAAGTACGTTTATCCAAGTCTGCATGGAGACATGTCGTTGCTGACCAGAACAGACCAGCAGACTGGCTCTCGAAGAGATCAACGCCAAGTTTGGTGGCAAGGTGGAGATGGACCTCAAGACTGTTGTCGCCGCGGAGATGGAGCAGCGGAAGGTCAAAGGTACCGCAACAGCCACAATTCATACAGAGGCGTAAATGTGGCATTCCAGTGTATTTCTTACTAAGCATTCATTTGGGCTCTTCATGTTGATTACTAAGCTTTCATTCTTTATGTGCCTATGCACAGGTTATAATACAACTTTCCGTATTCCGTATTTTGTATTTTGTATTCTGTATTCCATATTCCATACTCCGCAGAAGTAAGACGCTCCATACTCACTCCTACTGGACTCAAACGATTACGCATGCTGGCGGCGAAGCAAGGCAGAAGGAGGTTTCAAAGAACCTGGCAAAATGCCAGAAGGACCACATGACCCCCTTAGAAGCATAATTGTGGCGCGGTGCCGCAGTACGAAATACAGGGAACATGCCAGCAACTGACGACCGCTAGACCCGCTAGAAGCTTGCGTGTAACCGGCAACGAATACAGTGACTCGGCAGCGGTCTCTTTGTGCCAGGCTGGCGGGAAGGTACACACGCAGGTAGCCCTTTTTTCTAGCGGAAGCTAAGAAACAACGACGGTCAATAGCCATCGCCACTTTTTTTCGATTTCCAGAGGGCGACCAGACTGTCGATTGCCAGCGATCCCGGTAGCAAACAGCAAACTCCCCCACAGACAAGACCAATACGACGTGACGCAACGCTCTAGAGCCAATCGCTTTCGTCAGAACAGTCCCAGAAGTTGGCCAATGCGGGTTGGCTGGCCACAGCAGCACGAAGCTTTCCCTGTTTCCTACTCGCTATAACGACATTTGTCCTTTTCCTGTCCTCCTGTTGGAGAGACCCAGCGTGATGGCATCGGCTGCACCACCATCACAACAGCCGAGTCCACCGAACAACATTGCGCCCACAGCAGGTCTGTCTCTCTGTGTTTTGCCTTACCCCTTTCCCTCGGGCAATGGCTGACGGCAGGGCTGTGCAGCTGCCAAGAAGAAGAATAAAAAGAAAAAGTCTGCTGCAGCCAAAGCCAACGCTGCAGCGGCAGCCGCTCCTACGACACCGCCTGCCGACGCAGTCGGCGAAGACGAGGACGATGCAGACGGGCCGGACAGAACAGCAGATGCGGTAGTGAGTGGGACACGGGCATGAACATGGGTCTGTGGCCTCGACTAACATTGGGCAGACAGAAGAAACAGACAGCGTCAAAGACGTAGATGCAGCGCCAGTCAGTCCAAAGAAGAAGACGGAAACCAACGGGAACGGTCATGTTCGACAGGCGTCGACAACAAACGGAACCACAAAACACACACAGGGGAGCAGGGAGGACTCAGCCGACACAGAACACACAAAGGACACAAATAGCAAAGACCGGGCAATACCCATCCGGGCAATGAAGCAAGACGCCGACGGTGGCGAGGCAGCGGCGGCGCTGCGGCGCGAGGTCGAGCAGCTGCGCGAACAGCTGCAAGAGCTGCAGGCGGCGCAAGACAAACACAAGGAAGAAACCGAGCAGCTGCGGTCGGATCTGGAAGAAAGCGAGGCCGGACGAGAACAGGCCGAGACGCAGTACCAGAACCTGCTGGGGCGCGTGGAAAAGATCAAGGAGACACTGGGCGAGCGCCTGAAGCGCGACAAGCAGGAGCTCGAAGAGGCCAAGGACCGGATCGAGGAGCTCGAGAGTCAGAACGAGGCCCTGCAGCATGGCGGGGGCGAGGCGGAGAAGGAGGTGGAGCAGCTGCGGGCAGCACTGGCCGAGGCGGAGCGCGAGCAGGCGTCACTGCGGAGCCGGGCACAGCTGTCGCAACAGAACTGGCAGCGCGAGCGGGAAGACTGGGCGCGACAGATGCAGCAGCTGCGGGCCGAGCTCGAGTCGACAAGCGGCGCCATGGGCGAGTGGGAGGTCATTGCCATGGAGGAGCGGTCGGTGCGCGAAGGGTTGGCCGACAAGGCGGCGGATCTCGAAGAGCAGCTGGTGGCTGCGCGCGAGCACGCCGAACGCGCCAACGAAGAGCGCGAGACCCAGGCACAGGCCGTCGACAGTCTGCAACGGGCACTACAAGAAATCCAAGAGGCGCGGCGGCGCGAACTGCGCGAGATGGTGGAGTCGTCGGAAGCTCAGCTGGAGGTGATGCAGAAGCGCGCCCAGGAAGCCGAGACGGCTGCCGAAAAGGCCACGGCCGAGGCCGAGGCCCAGCGCGCCGAAGTCGAGCGGACAGCACCGTTTGAGCGCGAAGTCAAGGAAAAGAACTTGCTGATTGGCAAGCTTCGGCACGAGACGATTGTACTCAACGACCACTTGACCAAAGCCCTGCGCTACATCAAGAAGAACAAGCCAGAGGAGAATGTAGACAGGTACGTTAATCCCTCTTTATCTCGTCGTCCTTCATTATTTTCTAACTCCCCCAGACAAGTGGTGACGAACCACCTGCTGCAGTTCCTGGCCCTCGACCGGTCGGATCCGAAAAAGTTCCAGATCCTGCAGGTGATTGCCGGCGTGCTCAACTGGACGGAGGAACAGAAGGAAAAGGCCGGTCTCGCACGCCCCGGCACTTCCAACAACAGCCTGCGGCTGCCATCGTCACCCTTCCACCGTACGCCCAGCACGCCCTCGCTGAATGCCGAGTTCTTTGAACCAGGGCCGGCCTCGGCCAGCCGCGAGTCTCTGGCCGATCTGTGGGCCGGTTTCCTCGAACGCAGTGTCGAAGAGGCATCTGAGCCATCGAGGCCGCAATCTCGCAAGGGCAGCTTACCCAAGAGTTGAGGAAGGAGGGGGGATAAGGGAGGAGAAGGAATCTTCAAAAAGGAAGGGGAGAGAAGCACAATTGGATGGATGGGTGGCTGGGCAAAGGGGGTTTCAACAGGAGTTTCCTGGTCTGTGTTCTGTGTTTGTCTACATACGATACAGCATTTTCCATCTTGACTATTAATCTCTTTGATAGAAGGCAGGCATGATTCATCAGCGTCTTCCCCATCTTTGTCTTTGTCTTCTTCTACCCGAATTCCTCAAACAATCGTCTCTTTGGGATGTTGCACCATGATGCTCTGTGCATATACCTCGGCCTCGCGTTCAATCTTTTGCATGTCGATGCGGTTCTGCAGGGCATCGTTTACGCCTTCAAGCACCTCGCGTTCCTCCATAGTTTCAGCGACAATCTGCACCTCGTGTGCCCAGTATGCCTGCGAACGTGCCTGCAGTTCGCCGCGGTCCCGCACAACCGTGTTGCGCACAATGGCGGCCACGTTGAGCTTGCCCTTGACGCGACCGAGGCCGGCCGCCGTTGACAGCGCAGCCACACGCTGCACGGCACTGGGGCCCGGCAGCGGACCAAACAGCAGCAGACCGGTCATGGAGCCGGTGCCGGCGCCGCGGGCCGCCGCATGCAAAATGTTGCCGAGCAGGGCGAGCAGCATGGCAAGAACGGCACCGCGCCACCGCCGTGCCGTCCAGAAGAACAGGTCGAGGTCAGCGAGCCGCACCGCTCGCGCGTTGGCCCGACGGTCGTACGAGGACAGCCAGCCTATGTCGGCGGCCGCCAGCAGCAGCACGATCACCGTGACGGGTGTGCGCCAGCGGCGGACGCGGGCGACGGCGACCTGGTAAGCGTATTCAGCGGATCCTGAAAGCGAGGAAGACGAGGATCGCCGGCCCAGCAGGACCAAAGGCGACGTCGCCAACGTCAGGAGCACCAGCACGGCCAAGTACTGCGCGGCGAGGCCGACGGCGGCATAGTAGAGGTAGCTCTTGTGGCCGCCGCCGCCGAGTTCGCTGGCCGCCTCGACACCGGTGCCGCCGCCGCAGAAGACGCAGCCGGCCAGGACATCGGGCCCGTACTGCAGATACAGCAGACGGGAGTCGACACTGGCCAGGCGCGCCCGCAGGGTCTCGTCGGCAACTGTCAGCTGTCCCTGCGGCCGCAGCGTGGCCAGACGCGTAAATAGCACGTCAGTCGACGTCTGCAGGCGCGAGTCGGTGGCCACAAAGACGTTCTCGGGCACGGCCAGCCAGCGGGCCACTGAGGCCGGCAGCCACCAGACCAAAGAATCGAGCGACAAGGTCGACAGGAGACTCACGAGCGCGGCGATGCCCAGCAACGCCAGCACGATGTTGGTCTGCCAGCCGGTCGACCGCTCAATCTTTGGACCGGAAGATCCATTGCCATCACCGGTTCCAGCCTGCTGTTGCCGTCGCTTCTGCTGCTCTGCTGCCTGTTTGAGGCCCCGAACGAAGCCAATGGCACGCGGCAGCAGCCATGGCCCAAAGAAGAGCAGCAGCGCCTTTGTGCTAGAAGTGTGTTAGTTTCCGATATTTCTACAAAATCAGACTCTCAAACGTACGTTTCCCACGAGATCGCCATGCCGGCAAGGGAAGCTCTTGCGAGCCCTGTGATGCCAGTCGAGAAACCCCTTTTGCAAGGTAACGTCACGTGAACAAATCTGCTTGGGCGGTGTTCTCCCTGCGTGGAAAAGGATGAGCAATGGCGAATGAGGACGGGTATGTAAATAGCAGGTGTTGCCTAGCGTAGCTGGGCGTGTCCTATGGAAAAAATGAAAGAAGAGGTCGGCTTCCAAATGTCTTGCGAACAGATGTCTCCCTTTGAGAGGTCATGGTCCACTTGTGTTGCTTCCTTTTGGCGATGGACCAATCAGAGGCCGTTTTCCCGAGATGAGTATCTGGCCTGTGCCCAGACCGACCAACGTCTGCGTTCAGCGCGTGCAGTGGGCAGTGGAAAACATGTTTCGGGATGCCGGAAACGATAAGCGACGTAGCCAAGAGTTGAAACTTATAAGGTGTACGGAGAACTTTGCATCGCTCTGTTTGAACTACGAACTCGTATCAATACGGTAATACTCGTACGGTCAGTGATACAACTTAAGTGTGTCACGTGCATATGCTGACTCATTCGTTACTAGACCCACAGCGGCAGTAGAAAAGCGGCGACGAAAAAAATTGCTTCTCAAACTTGTTCAATCCTCCCAACGTTCAAACTTCTCTTCCACAGTTGTCGCGACCCGGGCCACGAAAATGTCCAGCGAATGTGCGACCATTGCTAGGGTCCATTCGTGCAAGGTTCGTATCGTATCAACATGTTCCTGGCCTGGATTGCGCTCTGCTGGCAG
This sequence comes from Dryadomyces quercus-mongolicae, assembly GCA_002215975.1. NCBI lineage: Eukaryota > Fungi > Ascomycota > Sordariomycetes > Ophiostomatales > Ophiostomataceae > Dryadomyces > Dryadomyces quercus-mongolicae. Next base: position 976,343 of record NIPS01000006.1, on the reverse strand, counting down.
CACGTTTTTGTTTCTTTGCTTTCTTCGTTTTTTTCGTTTTTTTCACATTTCACACGGGCTCTATCGAAGCTTTGTCGGTCTTCCTTTAACCAGGAAGTAAACTGTTTCCGTGACCGGCGGAGTCAATGTGTAGCCCAGATCGAACCCAAGTACTCTGCCAAGAGTCATCTCACGTAGTGTTGCAGGACCTCCAATCGCTTCCGTGGAGACATACTGCGTCAAATGTATGAGAGACATGTCTTTGTATTCGTCATATTATGTTGCCGTATTCCGTAGAGGTCCAGAAGGTGGACTGTCGTCATGTTTCTACTGTGTATTCCGTATCCCAACCTGCCCGCTGTGCCGAATTCCCATACCCCAAACCTCCCTTCAGTCTGTCTTGGCCGCCATCGGCGTCTCTTTTCTTGGTACATTCTTGCTCTTTTCGCTCGCCGTCTGTTCCGGCTTCTCGCTCTGCCACAGCACAATCAGTGCCTGCACGGTATCTCGCAGCAGCACTAGCACGCCCGTGCAGGCCAGCTGCCACGACGTGATGCTGACACTGCCACGCGGTGCCCGCGGGAACGCCAGCAGATACTCGGCATAGCCAGGGAACCAGCCGTACGGCAGCCAGAACATGGGTGCCTTGGCGAACCAGAAGGGCAAGAAGTACTGCAGGCCGCGCGTGAAGACGAGCCGGACAATGTTGACGGCCGAGTCAAAGGAGCGGCGGTCGGCGTCAAACGTCGTCTTCTTCTTCTCGAGCTGCTCCAACAGTTTGTCGTGCTGTCGCCGCAACCGCGCCCACTTGGCGAAATTGTCCTGGCTGCTCGTGGCCGTCAGCTCGCGGCGGACGGCCAGGTACTCGCCCTGTAGTTTGCGCTGCTCCGCATACTCGGCCGAGCGCGGCGACGGAATGCTGCTGTAGATGCGCCACAACTAGAGAGAGAAGACGGTTAACGAATGATCCTCAGATCTCTAGAAAGATCCATCATACTGCATTGGCGATGGCGGTTGTCCCAAAAGCGTTGACCAGCTGAAGGGCCAGCTCGACGAGAAATACAACCAGGAGAAGAGACGGCATGACTGGAATAAGTGTCGCAGGACGTCTTGACGAACAAGCGTGTTGCGTCGGCGTTGGGTGTCGTGGTTGTCCGAGAAGAAATGTGAGCTGTCCTCTGCCATGCGGCCACGGGGCGCTTAGTGGTTGCTGTTCGCCTCAGGCAGGCGCCTGCCCCGCTGTAAGCTCCGCTATGGTTGCGTCACCGCCCGCGCGAATAGGCAATCCATTCTTACTTAATTCCAGGGGAAAAAAAAAGAGCTCTCCCGGCAAAATCCCGTTGACACCCAACTTCCCCCCAGTCACCACCACGACATGTCCCGGGCCCTCGACAACGAGACTGTGGCCGCCCTTCAGTCCGGCGACCAGACGGCGGCCTACGCGGCCATTTCTGGTCTTCTGACCGAATATGCTGCCCAGTCGACGGACCGCCTGGAAATCGAGCTGCTCGGCCGCGGCCATCCTCTTCCTCTGCCTTCCGACAACGGCGCCGGCGCCGGCGGTGGCTACTTTCTTCGCGATGGGAATGCCGTGGCCATCCACAAGCTCGCATTGGTCCAGGCGTTCTTCGTGGCCCGAAAATTCCTCCAAAAGTACCAGTCATTGACTTCCTCGGACGATCCCACAGCCGCCATGGCCGCCACCGCCGTCATCCTCCTGTTCGATCCTGAACACCTGACGGCAGCCAACACACGCAAACGTATTCTGCTGGCGCGTCTACGGGACGGAACCCAAACTGGCATCCTCGCAAACGAGCTCTGTTTCGTCGACAGCCTGCTCACGAGCCACCTGCACCGACACACCAAGTCGCCCACGCTCTGGAGTCATCGGCGCTGGCTCGTCTCCATGGACAAGAACACGGATCAGAACAAGACCCTGCGTGCCCTCACCGATACCGTCATGGTGGCAGCCGTGCGGCACCCCCGCAACTACTACGCCTGGGACCACGCGCGCTGGCTGGTGGCGCAGAGCCGAAACCATGACCACAACACGGCCGAGCTGCTGCTGCTGCCTGTCCGCGACTGGTGCTACCGGCACCACGACGACACCTCGGGCTGGTCCTTTCTGCTCTTTCTGCTGCTGCGGCCGGGAATGTCGCCAACCTACCTCGACGAGACGCTGGCGCAGGTCGAGCACATGGCTGCCTCGCTGCAGTGGACGGGCGAGTCGGTATGGGTGTTTCTGCGGACGGCGGCCACGGCCACGGCCTCTGACAACCAGAGCCGTTTCCGGCAGACAGCACAGATGTTGCAGCGCCGCCTGGATCCGGCGTCGCAGGACTGGCGGGTGCTGCAGCAGGCACAGAACTGGCGCACTGCCTATCCGACAGCATCTGTCCGGCGTGGGAGCTGTTGAAACGGCGGACCAACAAGGATTCTTTTATTCTTTTCTATATCATCTCATCCCTGTCCACCTATATCTTGACCATCCTGGTCACAAGCCACATACCCTCACAGCGCGCAAACTCGGTCTTGTCGTCGCGCAAGACGACGTCCAGGAACAGTTTGCGGCCTTCGATGCGGTTCAGCGTAGCCGTCACGGCCACCACGCGCGGCGTCGGCAGGGGCGCCAAAAAGTGCTGCGTCATGTGTACAGTGACAGCATAGGTGTTGTCCATGCGGAGCATGCCGGGTGGCATCTTTAATTGTTTCTGGGCACGGCGCTTCTGGCATGCGTAGTTTTGGAAGAGCAGACAGACCGAGGCCTCGTCCAGGATGGTCGCTGTGAGGCCGCCGTGGACAGTACCGTTGAAGCCGCGCACGCCATTTTGCAGGTCGATGAGCAGTGTGATGGAGGGGACGAGGAGCATCGTGGGGCCGTCGGTCGCGGTCGTGGTCTCTGTTTCTGGGTATGTCTCGCCCTCCGCGTCCATGTGGAAGCCGACCATGCAAGGGATGGCGTCGGGGGTGTTGAGCGTCTGGAATAGCTGGTCCCGCGAGGCTTCGCCGTATCCGGCGCTGCGTCCGCCATCCGGGAGACGACTGCCGGGCATGAACGGCAGGACGCCCGGCGCCTCGAGGAGAGCAGCACACCACGGCAGCTGCTTGAAGTAGGCCACTGCCTCCTGCACGGAGGGACTATGGCTGTTGAGCCGGTTCATTCTAGTGAAGTCTTTTCGGGGCAGCAAGGTCCTAGTTGGTCGAGCAGTCAATCGAGCAAGTCGAGAACTGTGTGCAACGTAGGTCTGCAGGCAGTGAGGTTATATAAACCTCGTAGCTACTCCGTACACCGATACTCTGGGCTGAGACCCTACTCCGCATCTACTCGTATCCCCTGTGCGGCTGAGCTGCATCCCTTGGCAAGCATGGATGGTAAGGGTAAGATGCCGTCCCGGCAGAGACAGTGGGCCAATATATTGTATCTACGAGTAAGAGATACGAGTAGACGCGTGGGGTCTCTGGACTATTGCATTTGCATTCCAGCTTTCAGCTACCAACGAGATTGTTTGAAAATTAACAAAAGTGCTTACATGTCCGTGAAAATAGGTACCATTCTCTATAAAAGAATGAAATTCCACGCAGACAACCCGTACGGAGTAGAGCATTTCCTATCAGCATTCTTCCACTTCCTAGTAAACAGGGTAGTATGATACTATTAGCTAAGTCTACTCATACATCCAAAGGACAGAGTACGTCGCAATGCGTCCCATATCCATCCCGCAGATGCGGACAGCACTAGGGCCGTGCATAATAACGGCCGCGATACCACAGTCCATTGGTTCGGGTCGCTATAAATATACACGGAGTCCATACGAGCATCTTACCCCGTATCTTACCAATGCAAGTCACGGGACTTAAGCATACTTACCAAAGAAATGATTCATACGGAATACGGTCCAACGGACACGTGCCACTTCCACTTCATCGGCCGGGCGCCGACGCCATGCATGGTGGACGCGTCCGGAGTTGCCCAGTAGGTTCGAGATCGGCAGCGACGTGTCCTTCCTTGTCTCCGGCTCTGGCACCACGGGGACGCAATCGAATGTTTTCGTGGCCGCTGGCGGAATACGCCGGAATGACTAAGCGAAGAAAGTGTGGCGCTGGTTGGCGCTGACTAGTTCTGATTGGCCACAATGGTTCTATCAGCTGGCCAGAAATTGGGGGAGTTTTAGGGGATTTAGGGGAATATTATGGAGTATAGGGGAGCAGAACGAGGGCTGACTGGCGGTCGCCCCCAAGATCACACCACTTTTCCCCGCCTTCGTAGGATGAGCCAATCAAACAAAGTGCAACTCCCCAGACTCTGACCAGGGACCGCACGAGAACATCCTTTTATGGCTAGCGAACAAAGAAGACCACGCCACAGGCAGTCGACTTTGGCAAGAATTGGTCAGATTTGGCGCCAAAATCATGTTACTGAGCACAGCCTGACGAACGGTGAGTGGCTGGAATGATGAAAAGCGGCGCCGCAGCCCTGCAAACATGCGATGTCGTCGGGATGCCTCGAAAACGAAAACTTCACGGCGATGACTAGGCGAGAGAGTTAGGAAAATCTAGGAAATTATAGGAACAGCCGTGTGTGGCAATTGTTATAAAAGGAAGCCAATTCCAGGTCTTTTGATTCTTGGGATTTTTTGTACCACATCATCACTATCCATTCAGAACATTTGGAGCTCCCTAGAGTCCACAGAACTATCCACAACACCGTCCTATACAACACCATCAACTTTATCTTCGTGCTCGTCACACAACATCTACTTGAAACACTTTTCGAGTCAAACAACATACATCATGTCTGCCGTCATCACTTCCAAGTATGTTTCCATTTCACAAGATGATTCGTCCAACCAGAGACAAGTCCAATGCTAACCATTCAGGGTCGTCCCAACCCTTGTCACCGTCGGTGCCGTGGCCGGTGTTGCCACCTATGTCCAGAGACAGCTCGTGCACGAGTCGCAGTCGTTTGACAAGTTCTTCTCGACCTACAACACCCCCGAGAGCGAAGAGTCCCGGCGGCGCGTCTTTGACGGTGCCGTCGAGGATCCCCGCAATGGCCTGCTCAACATTCTGGGCTGGAAGCGGCAATAGACAAGAGATGTCGTCTTCTACTAGAGGGGCGTTTTGATGGGGGACATTCCGGATGAACGATCCCCTGCTTGATACTATTTTCACAACTGCATGCAGGGCTGGCGTTGAACAAGATACCTTTCTGTGCTTTATTAGGGGCCTGTTTTTCTAGGCCTAGAAAGGTCGACTTTTGATTTAACAATTTGATAATTTCGATTCCTACTATTTTCCTGGTTCTATTCTTGTGCTATCTATGGGGTAGATACGTCATCTTATCAGGACGTGCGAGCATCTTAACCTCTGTAAGATACTCTGTAAATACTCTGCCCTTCTACACAGTACTCGTAGGTCTTTGATACGCAGACAAAAAAGCTTAAATGGGCGTGGTTCGGCTACGCGAACCCACAAACAAGGTGACCTTCCCAAAATTACAAGCTTGGCGGCCCCTGTTTCGCCTGGCCGATGAAGTCATGGTCTGGTTACCCTGTAGCGTTCCATAGTGGTCGTCCAAGGCATGAGAGTATTGCATGCATGCATTATGGATGCAACGTGCAACGTACGACGTGCAACGTGCGGCGTATCCGTCTGTTCTTGTGCATGGCGCACGCCCACACGCCCACACGCAATACCCTGTACTCCATGCTCCATACCCCAACCCTGGAAAAAAAGAAAAAGAAAAGAAATAGGAAAAGGAAAAAAAGAAAAAAGAAAAAAGACTGTGCCGCCGCCACATCAATAGTGGTGTCTAGGGATAATCCGACTCCGCACCCGTTTATAGTACTCGTACTCTGGACTCCGTATTGCGTACTCATACGGCGTATTGAATACGAGATCGCGTACTTTTGCAGCAGCAGTCGCAGACCGACTCGTATTCACTTACGGAGTTGCGCAACTCTCTTATGCCCGGTCCCTCAAGCCTTGCGTCGACCGCGGGTCTGGACTCCTACCAAGTGGTATCAGGCATGCAACCTGTCCCTGCAGGCACGTAAGGCGAAATGAACTGCGGACAGTTTCGGAGTATTTTGTGCGGCGATCGTCGCAGGTCGCGAGGCACAGCTGCATGTTGCTGAAAAAGCAATAAAAGCCCATTCATGAGTAAGATTCCTTGTCCCGAATGCCCTTTGCGGGCGACCTCTTTGCTGACAATCTCCACCGGTTCAGGGGCATCAGGGGGAATTGGCTAATTAAAAGACCGCACTGTTGTAGTTCGTCCAGCGGGAAGGAATACGCCACAGAGCATAAAAATAGCGCTCGAGAACGCTGTAAAATTGAGAGCGACAGGTCCCTCGTACAGGTCTACGGCCACGTTCTAGCTCTTCGCATCTGTTTAGAAGGAAGCTATTTTAAGCCGGCTCGTCTTCAACGGCCATCTGAGGGCAATACTCACAAAAAAATTATGCCTCTAGATACGGAGTACTCTATCTCTGTAATCTGTACTCCATACTCTACATCGTACGAGTACGAGTACTGCCTCCGTAGATTCCATTTCGCGGATCAGCTGCAACCTCTCGTGCAGAACAGAGGCACTGCCGGGCAGACCCCTGACTCTCCCCCACTGCCAGTCCAAGGAAGGAAGCCCCCAAAGCAGGCCGGCCAACCGTAGAGATTCTTGGCAGTCCCCACAAGAGACGGGACATGGACCAGGAACGAGAGCAGCAGCCAGCCGAGCGTTGCGCAGTACGCGACGACAGTGTGTCCCTCTCTTTCTCTTTGTTCTTAACTTTTGAATCCCCCCTTCCCCTCTCTGACCGTGAGAGGTCAGCTTCTTTCTTTTTCAAAGAGCTCCGCATTCCTTGAGCATCCCTCCCTCTCAGACAACGGCAGGGCTTCATTCTTTGTCCTTTCCTCCCTCCCCGCCGGGCTTTAGCAAACAAGGCCGTTGTTTTATTTTGTTTCAGTGTTTCAGTGTTTCAGTGCTTCGGTGCTCTTCGGCGTTTTGTTGGCTACGCAGTACGAGTAGTATACCCTCTCTGTCGCCTTGCATATACCCGTATTGCCTACGCACAAGCGTCCTCTCTTTTTTTGCCGCCTCCTTGTCTAGCTGTCCTTCGCTCGTTTCTTAGCCCCTCAACCTTGCACTCCCTGCGCACATCTTTATTCTTTTTAATACGCCCCCCTCGCTGTTTGTTACCACTCGTTTTGAATTGTCTTTATTGTCTTTCCTGTGACCCTCTGGGCCTTTTTTATCCAATATCTTAATCCTCGACCAAACGGATCAACCGGCTCGCCCTCTACGAATACTCCGTACGCCGAGCTTCTTTACGACCAAACATACACCTTCCGGAACGCCCAATGTGGCAGTAATATCTAATATATCACGTCCTTTCCCCCAATGCCGAGTCAGTGCGTCCGGAACTCTCGGCCTTTGCCTTTCTCTTGCAGCCAGCTATAGGCGCGCGAGAAGCAAGCAGCAGCAGCAGGACTCCTTCAGTGGATGATCTTGCTTTTTCCACGAGACCGGACGTGGTAGTTTTTTTTTGCTTTCTTTTTTTTGGACTTTCGTCCTTTTGCATCCATCTCGCCCAGCATGCTCAGCACTACCGTGTTCCTGCAGCTGGTTCTCTGGATTAGCGCAGTTCATGCATTCTATCCTTGGTTCCCATCCTACGTCTGCAAGGAAGATGGCCCCTGCAGCAATACGGCCGCCAGTGCCGAAGGTGCCGCCAGTGCCAGCAGTACTACAGAAAAAGAGCGCTCTGTTCCAGCCGCGCAGCCCCGATCCTTTCGTCTGCGCCGGGGAAGAGTAGGGCAGCTGGCCCAGCGACGTCGTGCCGCAGCAGCAGCGACGCCAACCACAGTCGAGCCGGCCAAGCGCAGCAACGCCTTTACGATTGCGGCAGCGGCGACGCCGGCAGCGACACACTCGGCAGGCATTGACCAGGACGGCACGGACTTTTCGTATTTTGTGGAGGCCACGTTTGGATCGGAAAACGTACCCTTGTACATGTTGCTGGACTCTGGGTCCGGGACGACATGGGTGATGGGCACGGGCTGTACATCGGATGCGTGCGCGGTGCACAACTCGTTTGGTGCGGCCGACTCGCAGACGCTGCAAACGTCTTCGAGCACGTTCTCCATTGCCTACGGCTCCGGCAAGGTGGCAGGCAGCCTCGTGAGCGACACCATCTCGGTGGCGGGCATCACGATGAACATGACGTTTGGCCTGGCCAACACGACGTCCGACGACTTTACGCAGTTCCCGTTTGACGGCATTATGGGCCTCAGTCTCAGCGTAGGCTCGACGGACAACTTCTGGCAGTCCGTCTCGGACGAGCAGCTGCTGCCGGCCAATGTGTTTTCGGTATCGCTCTGGCGTGAAGAGGACGGCGGCACCAACGACGGTGTTCTCGTGCTCGGCGGTACAGACGAGTCGCTGTACACGGGCGACATCACGTACACGGACGTGGCGGCGAGCGGTGCGTGGGCGATTACGCTGGATGACCTCGGCTTTGACGGCACGCTGGCCGATCTTACCGACCGGCTGGCCTACATCGACACGGGCACGACGTATGCCTTTGGACCGCCGGACGACGTGGCGGCACTGCATGCCCTGATTCCGGGAGCATCGAGCAGCGACGGCGGCACGACGTTTACGGCGCCGTGCTCGACGGACCAGCCGATCACGATTGTGTTCTCGGGCGTTTCGTACAACATCTCGTCCAAGGACTGGCTGGCGTCAGGATCAGACAGCAGTGGCAACTGCACGAGCAACATCTACGGACACGAAGTGATCTCGGGGGCATGGCTGTTGGGCGATCTGTATCTCAAGAACGTGTACACGGTGTTTGACGTGGACCAGACGCGCATTGGCTTTGCCAACAAGGCCAGCAATTCTTCGACGTCTACGTCGACGTCTGCAACGACCACGAGCACTGACACGAGCTCGTCGACGACCACGGGCACTTTCCCGGGGCTGACAGGACAAGAGTCTGCAGTGCCGGCGGCGACGGCGGCGGCGACCCAGGCGTCTTCACCAGCCGGGAAGCTGGAAGAGAACGTGCCGGTGACGATTGCGTGTATCGTGGCAGCCATTATGTTGGCGTTGGCAGTGTGAGGTTGAGAGAATGGAAGAATCGATACCCCAGGCTGTAAGAGGCCCTGCAACAGAGGCGTCAGGGCCTCTTTTTGTATGTAATTGTATTTAATGTAGGATACGGTGAAGTATGATTCTTGCCTGCATGGAGAACAGTGAAGAGTAACGAGTACGGACAGAGTACGAGTAACGAGTACAAGTACTTACGGAATCGGAATAGACGGAGAGTTAAAACTCCGTCACTAAGCTATAGTGTGACAGGGGCCTAAACCGGGTGCGGCGGTTGGCCCCGTAGTGTCACGTGTAGAGGAATAGTAGTCGCCTAGTCGGCCGAGACGCGGCTTGTCGCAGCGGTTTTCGTCAGCAATTGCCAGCTGGCGTCTCTTCCGAGCAAATATAGCACAAGATATCTGACCAACCGGCGACGACACGCGCGCGCATAGCACGACCATACGATTCTCTTTATTCCCTTTTTTTCCTGTTTCGTTCTTTTTCGCCGACACAAAAGAAGAGAACATCTCAAACTACGCAAGAAAAATGCGGCGGTGACCACTGGACATTCCAGGCGCACAGGGAACACAAAACGATTGGATATCTTTTTGGCGACGATGGCCCGAACCAAGTCGGCTGCGCAGGACAGCGACGAGGACATGGGCCTGTTGGCCAACAGCAACAGTAGCGGAACGGGCATGACGGAGGTGACGGGCCTGGCGGGCCTGGCAGGCAGCGGCGACGAAGGCGACGACTTGGTGGTGCATACGGGCGGCGGCGCCGTGGCCAATGGAGTCGGCATCAGTGGAAGCAACGGCAGCAGCGGCAGCATCGGAGGCGGGTTGGCAGCATCGGCGCTGCGGTCGCCGTTGACGCCGCGCACGCCCAACCGAGTGCGCTTTGATCTGACACCGACGCTCGTTGACCCACCGCCTACCCGAGCGAGCCGAGACAGCCAGGACAGTCAAGATGGCCGAGACGGCCGATACAGCTTCTTTGACGTGGATAGAGCGCCCGAAACGGGGCGACGACATCCGCTGCGACAGCAACGGTTTCCGCTGCTGGCCGAGGACGACGACGAAGACGACGGTCCATACACGGGCGGCGTGGGCGACGACGATGAGGAAGATGAAGACTATGCAAGCGGACGGCGGCGCGGCGGAGGTGGAAGCGGAGGCGGCAGCGGATGGCCGGGAGCGCGGCTGGATACGGACGGAGACGTGACGGACGCGGAGCAGTGGGCAGCCCAGGAACGGCGACGGCCCAAGTCGGGACTGGGCAGTGCGTTTATGAACATGGCCAACAGCATTATCGGGGCGGGGATCATCGGACAGCCGTACGCGCTGCGGCAGGCAGGGCTGGTGGCAGGCGTGGTGCTTCTGGTGGGCTTGACGGCGGTGGTGGACTGGACGATCCGGCTGATCGTGATCAACAGCAAGCTGAGCGGTGCCAGCAGCTTCCAGGGGACGGTGGAGCACTGTTTTGGGCGGCCCGGGCTGGTGGCGATTAGTCTGGCCCAGTGGGTGTTTGCGTTTGGCGGCATGGTCGCGTTTGGGGTCATTGTGGGTGACAGCATCCCCCACGTGTTGGCGGCGGTGTGGCCGGGTCTACGGGAGATGCCGGTGCTGGGGCTGCTGGCAGACCGGCGGGCCGTGATTGTGGTGTGTCTGTTGGCGGTGTCGTATCCGCTGACGCTGTACCGGGACATTGCCAAGCTGGCCAAGGCGAGCACGTTTGCCCTCGTCAGCATGATTGTGATCATTGTGACGGTATTGGTACAAGGAGCCATGGTCCCGGCAGCTGACCGGGGTTCGTTCAGCACGCCGTTGTTGACGATCAACACGGGTTTCTTCCAAGCCATTGGCGTGATATCATTTGGTGGGTGACCCCCTTTGAGAGAAGAGTTCTATCTACCCGAAAATGTCTGCTAACTCCTCCTCTTCCCAGCCTTCGTCTGCCATCACAACTCCCTCCTCATCTACGGCTCGCTCAAGACACCAACCATGGACCGGTTTGCACGCGTGACACACGTGTCGACGGGCGTGTCCATGGTGGCTTGTCTGCTGATGGCACTGGCAGGTTTCCTGACCTTTGGCGACCGCACACTCGGCAACGTGCTCAACAACTTCTCGGCCGACAACACCATGGTCAACGTGGCCCGGCTCTGCTTCGGACTCAACATGCTGACGACGCTGCCGCTCGAGGCGTTTGTCTGCCGCGAGGTCATGTTCAACTACTACATGCCGGGTGCCCCCTTCAACCGACGACTACACGTGCTCGTCAGCACGAGTCTGCTCATCGGCGCCATGACGCTCAGCGTGACCACGTGCGACCTGGGCACCATTTTTGAGCTCGTCGGAGCCACCAGCGCCTGCGCCATGGCCTACATTTTGCCGCCGCTGTGCTATATTAAGCTGACGACCCGAAGCTGGCGCACGTATCTGGCGTGGGCCATTGTGGTGTTTGGGTGCACCGTCATGGTCATCAGTCTGCTGCAGGCGGTCGGCAAGATGATCCACAGTGAGTAACCCTATGAGTATGGAGTGTGGATAGTTGGCTAACAAACCAGACGATGGAAGCACGGCGCACTGTCATTAGTCATCTTGTTATTCTTGCGTTCTAAGCATGCGTTCGAGGCATTCTAGGAGTCTTTAGGCAGATTAATAGAGCAGTCAATATCACCGGGCCGGAAGAGGCGTAGATACATACAAATGACAGATAGACATCAGATGTCGTGCATAGCTTTATAGAGTAGATAACTGACGTTGGATGTTGTTGATTCTCACTGCAACGTGTCGGCATTTTCCAGCACAACAGCTGTGGATTCGCCCAAGTCCGACTAGACGACACCGATAAGCGGCGTTTATACTAATATCTCTATACTAAACCCAGCGGCCGCGCCCGCATAAGAACCCGGCTTGACAATACAGTTTGTTCAGCGTGTCCAGCAACCTCACAACCATGACAACTCCCAAGACTACGTTGCCGTTGCCCGGCAAGACCACGCTGCCGTTCTGGCACTCGGAGCTGCACGAACTCGACAGCTTCCGGTCTACAAAAGACCTGCCGGCCGAGGTCGACCTCGTCATCATCGGCGCCGGATTCTCCGGTGTCAGTGCTGCCTATCACTTGTACGAGGACAAAGAACATGCCGCTCCTGCCTCGGTGTTGATGCTCGAGGCCCGCGGAGCCTGTTCCGGGGCTACGGGGCGCAATGGCGGCCAATGCAAGGCCGACCTCTACTCCAACATCCTCAAATATACGCACAAATTTGGTGCCGAGCAAGCTGCCGGCATTGCCAAGTTCGAGGCTGCCAATGTGCTGGCCGTCAAGGCCCTCGTCGAGGCTGAAGCCATCGACTGCGACTTCGTCCTGACCCGCTCTCTCGACGTCTACCTCGACCCCAAACAGGCTGCTCAGACTGAAGCCAACTACCGCGAGCTCGTCCGTCTCGGCGCCGCCGACCTGCACGACATCCAAATGTTTCGCGGTGCCGATGCCGAGGCCATCTCCGGCGTCCACGGCGCCCAAACCGTATTCTCCGTCACCGCCGGCCACGTCTGGCCCTACAAGATGGTCATGCACCTGCTGGCCAAACTCGTGCGCACGCAGGCCTCTTTTAATCTGCAAACACACACGCCCGTCACTGCCGTCTCCGACACGCCCGACGCCGTCGACGGCCGCTGGACCCTGACCACCGACCGCGGCTGCGTCCGCGCCCGCCAGGTCCTCTTCGCCAGCAACGGCTACACGGCCGCCCTGGCACCCCAATTCCATGCCCGCATCGTGCCTGTGCGCGGCATCTGCACTCACATCACCGCGCCCGAGGCTGAGCGGGCCGCCCGTCGACCGCTCTTCAATACCTACAGCCTACGTCACGGCGCCGGACTGGCCGACTACCTGATCCCGCGACTCGACGGCACCATTGTCGTGGGCGGCGGCAAGGGCCCCTTTTGGCACGACAAGTCGTTCTGGTACGGCGTCACAGACGACTCGACCCTCATCGGCCCGGCCGCCCACTACTTTGATACGTTTATGCAGAAGCACTTTTGCGGCTGGGAAAAGTCGGCAGCGGCGCCCGACTACGTCTGGACTGGCATCATGGGCTGGACGGCCGACTTCATGCCGTATGTCGGCCCTGTACCGGGCAAGCCAGGCCAGTTCATCAGCGCCGGGTACAGCGGCCACGGCATGCCACAGATCCTGCTGGCCAACAAGGGCATCGTACAGATGATACACGGGCAGCCGTTTGCCGAGACGGGACTGCCGGCGCTGTTTGAGCCGACAGAGGCACGACTGCTGAGCGAGAAGAACGAACTGCTGGATGCATAGGACCAACCAAGATAGAATATGTACGGATAATATAATGATGGAACATGATGCAAAATTAATACAAGAGAGGATCCAAGGCCAGAGAATCGTCTCGCCAGGGCCGCTCGTCGTCCCACAGTGGTTGTTTGTTTTCCCACGGCGGCTTCTCGTCATCCCAGAGCGGCAACATGTTCTGGATCGTGCCCCAGTACGTGTCCCAGTCGACGTGGCCCAGCGAGGGTGGCGACGACGATGAAGATGCCGTCGACGGGGCCAGCGACGGTATAGACGATACTGACGACACTGACGATGTGCGTCGGTTCCAGGCCAACGGCCCGCTGGGGAAAAGAAGCCGATGCAGACGTGCAGTCGTGGCCATGGCGGCGGCATCGTCGCGGCTGCGGCTGCCACTGTCTGCCGTCAGCAGTTCCTGCTCGGCCAAGGCGGACGTGACGGTATCGAGCAGCGGCTGCAGCGTGTCGATGCACCGATCGACAGCAGGCCAGACCTCACTCAGCTGACCAAAAAGCGCCAGCACGTCGGGCACCAACACTGACAAAATATGCTGAGCCGACGTATGCTTGCCATCACAGACAGCCGCCGTCCGCATGGCCCAGCAGGCGTCAAGCAGCACGACGGCAGCCTCAAACAGAACGTGCACGGCATGCCAGGTGTAAAAGAGACGACGACGACGGGCCTGGCGTTGGCAGTCGTCGATGAGGAGGGCACATGCGGCCACGCAGGCAGCACGGTCGGCCGGTGCGCGGACAGGAAGACGTGGTGTCGGTCGGTAGAGCCGTATCCGGAGACAGGCATAGTCATAGGGGACAGACGCCGTGTGACTGGGGTCGGCAGCGGCGACACGACGCCAAGACTGGATCTGCTCGTCCATGCGGCCCAGCCAGCCACGGAGGTCGTCACCAAGGCCACTGCCGCCGAGTGCTACTGCAGCCGTCTCGGCCAGGGGATTCTGCAGCCACAGAACACGATGGATCTCGGACTCGAGGGCGGACACGGCCGACAGAGAGGTCGGCATGGCCGAAGTCGGGACTGGCAGCCGCAGTGTAGCGGCCAGTGAGTGTTGGAGGCTGCGAGTCAGACCAGCCAAAGCACACACCTCTGGATCCGGGTCGTTTTCGGCCAAGCCGCGCTGAACGATGCGGACAGCCGCCGCGACACAGGCGCCATAGTCGATACGGCCGGGATCGACACTGCCATAGTGTGCCAGCAACAGACAGGCCTGCAGACGACGGACGGATGTCAGCGGCGTCGCACGCGGCAGATGCTGCAGAGCGGTAGCAAAGAAGGCGTCCGAAGCAATGCGGGCCTGCTGAGCATTGCGCCAAGCCAGCGTGCGCGACGACAAGGCCAAGACGGCAAAGACGGCAAAGTAATCAAAGTGGGCCAGTCCGGTTTCGGGGCCAATGCCGCTGGTGCTGAGAGCAGCATCCGTGTCGCCGCCGTCGGCTGCCAGAATGCGCGTCACCGTCTGTCGCAGCCAGTTTTCTTGGATACATGGACACTGTGGCAGATGGATGGCCGTGTAGTTGGTGAGCATTGTCTCGAGGGCGGCCAGCGGGATGAGTCCAAGATTGGTCTTGTCTTTTTCTTGTCCTCGTTTCGTTCGTTCTTCATCTTCGCTCGCTCGTTCTTCTTCGCTCGCTCGTCGTTCTTCCTCTTCACTACTCGCTCGCCGCTCCCCTGGCACACGGCTCCCGCCTAGAAACGGCCATGCTGCTATCCCGCCAAGTCCAGTAACCGTTGCTTCGGTCGCCAACAGTGTTCCGCGCACCAGCCGTGTCGTCAAGGCTGTCGCCACATGGCCAGGTCCCTGTTGTTGAGCCGCTTCCACGCGCCGCTCCAGTGCCGCCACCTGCTCTTCCAGCGCTCGCACCAGACTGCGCGGCACGTCCGCTCCGTTGTTGGTCCAGCAGGCAACACCTGCTCGTTCACATGCACTGCACGATGGATATCCCGAGTCGCATTTTGTCTTGCGCTTCTTGCAGCGTCCGCACACTTTGGAGGACGAACGTCGACCTGCGCCGACAGCAAGCTGCTTCGCAGAGGTTTCCATGATGATGCCGGGCCATGACGATGCTGGAGGGGGAGTGGCCGATGCGTCAGAGCGCAAACCAGCCGGGGGCGAAAGGTGTATGTCGTATGCCAATGAATTAAAATAATTAGAAATAAAAATGAATAAATAGAGTGTACTCCGTAAAGCAATAGAGTAAAAAAAGGCAAGACAATCGCTGGATCGTGATAAGCTCTTGCCCTCTACACCGGGCCGGGACAAGTGGGGCGCGCCATCGGCTGCACCTGCCCAGAACAGCACCGCATCGCATCGCTCTCGCATCCGTTTCCGTTGCGCTGGAAATCCCGTGACTCGACTGGCGTATCAACTTCCGTATCGAGTTCCGCACTCGTATCGCCGTCGCATGACACCAAACTTAGAGCCGAGTATGCGATACCATGCTCAAGACATGTACGCGCTGTCGATCGCGGCGCATTCGAGTAGGTCAACTGGACCTCTTCCAGAGTTCCTTTTCATTAGAAATTCACTAACACTCCTTCAGTGTGATGCTCAGCTGCCGGCCTGCCGCAGCTGCCACAAAGCCGGCTTAACCTGTTCCTTTTATGATCATGTCCTTGGCCAAGACGTGCCGCGCAGCTATATCAAGAGCCTGCGCGACCGTATCGATGAGCTGTCTGCCGTCTTGGCCGTACATGAAGCCGGAGCCGGCACTGAAGCAGCTGGCACCGCCACAGACCCCCCCGGCGCTTCTCTCCATACGCCAGACTACCATTATGTGCTGCCGACGCGCTCGCATCAGAGCCTCGTGCTGGGTCCGGCTCCGCCTGTCGTCATCGGTGACTGCACCATCCGCAAACTGCTGCAGCTCGGTGTGCGCATGACGCCGACAGCAGCGACAGCAACGGTGACGGCAGCCGTCATCGGCGAGGACGAGTCCGACGAGTTCTTGGCCCAGCAGCATCAGCATGCCCGGAGCAACGAAGCTGGCAGTCACCGCCACCTGCCGCCGGCCATGGTCCAGTCGCTGTTGGGTCACTACGCCCGCAGCATCGAGCCCGTCTTTCCCATGCACCTCTTGGGTCTTCCTGCCGACACAGCCACATTCGCCGACGCCGGTACGGATACGTCTCATGTCTTGCGCAACTTGCCTGACCGTGAGCGCTGTACCGTGCTGCTGGCCTGCGCCGTGGCCGCCGCCCACAAGAGCTACCACGCGGCCAGTTGGCGCAGCATTGCCCGGACCTGTCGAGACGGAGCACGCGAGCTGGCCGAGCCGCTGCTGGCGTCTGCTTCTTTTGCTCGCACACCGTCTGCCCTCGTCCTGCTTCTGCTGCTGACCCTGTACGAACTGGCCGACCCAGACGGTGGCCGCGCCTGTGAGTACCTGTCGGCGGCCACCGAGACCTGTCTGGCGCTGGGTTGGCACCGGGCCATCGAAGACGACGACGACAACGACGGCACGCGCGTGAAAAGCGATCCCGATAACAGCCCGCCTCGTCTGGTTGACACTAGCCCAACGACTCCTGCACAGCGAAACGGCCTGCTGTCGGTGTTGGTCCGTTTGGAAAGGTGAGACAGAAAACAAGAAAAAAGAAAAAGACAAGACAAAAGAGACAAAAAAGACAAAACCCCTTTCCCGTTTCTTTTCCCGTTTCAACTGCTCACAGACAGACCTCTGGGTATTCTCTCGCAGCGACCAGGCCTACTGGCCAACGCCGTGCTGACCACGCCATCCGACACGGATAGGGCATTTGCCGGTTACCAACAGGTGGCCGACACCCTTTTTGCTGCAGGTACCACTGCAACCACAGCCCCAGCCACAGCCGCGTCCCCTCCATCACCTGATCTGACAGCCTTGCCCGTGTCCCCTACCTCACCTGTCGTGTCGGTCTCGCCGACGGCGCCCTGGCCCGTGACCGCACTGTCCGCGCTGTCCACACTGCCGACGCTGCCGACGCCATGTCCGGCCATGGTCGAGCCGTTGGCGGGCGTGCTGGCCGTGCTGCAGTCATTGCCAAAGGAGGCCCACTGGACCCACGAAGCCTGGCTGCTGCTGCATCCTCTGTTGGTGGACCACATGCCCTGTGCGGGTTGCGGGTCAGCCTCCGGGCCGGCTTCCGGACTGCATGCACGTGTCGTCGACGCCGCCTGTCGGCTGGTTCATAATGCCCACACAATCCTGACGGCACCAGACCAGTTCCTGCCGCCCGTGCTGGCCGCCTACCGGGCCTTTATGGGCGGCTGTGTGCTGGTGACGGCCGTGGCGGCAGGCTGGACGGCAGGCACAGCAGCCGGGCCACACAGCCGAGCACTGCTGCAGTGTTCAGAAGTGCTGGTATTCACAGCGCCATGTTGGCGTGGCGGGCGCGACTATTACGACGTATTCCAGCAAGTGTGTCGGGGTCTGGATCTGGACGCTGGGAGATAGACGCTATCAGTGTGATCGGCCGTGAGCGACCGTTTGGGGGACAGAGCGCTCGGTTTGCCGATGCGTGGGCAATTTGGATTGGGGGGGGGGGCGAAGTGCGATAGCACTGTAGCACTGGCCTGTGATTGCTTGCGATTGCTTGCGATTACTGGCGATTACTGGCGGTAGCGCCCTAAAAGATACCGGTATGACACAAATGCGTTACTGCCGATACACTAGATTACAGCGCCAGAGGTTATCAGCAATCGTAGGCGACCCCCGTCTTTTTTCTATTTGCGCAAGGATTCGTTAGGATGGTCTATAAGAGAAAAAGCTTGAGCCATCATGCTGGCTTTGTGCCGTATAAAGCAGTTGGCGATGGTGATCGCGGCCATTCGGTGTAGAGATACGTCGGTTTCATCCTTCTTCGGCCTCTTCTTCACCTCTGTCTTTTTCCTATCATGGCCGACAAGAAGGTGACCGTGACGACGGCGACGCCGTCTGATGCCGAGAGTGTCAACCAGGCCGGCACGACTGCTGCCGTGACTGCCACCAACGGCAATGTCATTGAGGATGGCCTGCAGCGCGGCCTGACGGACCGACACCTCGTCATGATCAGCTTCGGCGGCGTCGTCGGCGCCTCCATCTGGTATGGCACAGGCTATGCCGTGGCCTACAGCGGTCCTGTCGGTGCTCTCATATGTTTCTTGATTGTCGGCATCGACGTCTTCTTCGTCATGCAGTGCCTCGGCGAGATGGCCACCGTCTTCCCTGTCCGCGGCGCCTTTGTCGAGATGGCCGGCCGCTGGATCGACCCGGCGCTGGCCTTTTCACTCGGCTGGAATTACTTTTATCTCTGGCTGACCAACATTGCCGGTGACTTCAACGCCAGCTCCATCCTCATGTCCTACTGGGTGTCGACGGACCGCGTGCCCAGCTATGCCTGGGTTCTTGTGTGGTGGGCCTTTTACCAGACCACCTCGCTGCTCGGTGTCGTTGTCTTTGGCGAGATGGAGTTTTGGTTTGCCTGCTGGAAGATCCTGTGCATCTTGGGCGGTTATCTGGCAGCCATCCTGATCAACACCGGTGCCGTCGGCGGCGACTACATTGGCTTCCGCTACTGGCGGGACCCGGGCCCCATTGCCAACGGCATCAACGGCTTTGGCCAGTGTTTCCTGTTGGCGGCGAGTTATTATTGCGGTACCGAGATGTTGGCCATCACGGCGGCCGAGAGCAAGAACCCCGGCCGTGGTCTGCCGCGGGCCATCCGGCAGACGTTTTGGCGCTGCGCGCTCATCTTTGAGGGCCTCGTCTTCTTTGCCGGCATCATTGTGCCGTCCAACAGTGACGGCCTGCTGACGGCTTCGAGCAAGTCGGGCAAGTCTCCCTGGACAATTGCCTTTGAGACCGCCGGTGTTCCGCAGATGGGCCACGTCGTGAATGTTGTCATGTAAGTCTCACTCCCCCCCCCCCTTTTTTCGTGTCCCTTTTTCAAACACTTTCGTCTCCTCCCGTCTCTTCCTCTCTAACCCTCCCCAGGATCACTGCCCAGTTCTCCTCTATGAATTCGGCCATCTACGTGGCCTCCCGCAGTCTTGCCGCCCTCGCTGCCGCCGGCCGAGCTCCGAGCTTCTTTGCCCGCACCAACCGCAACGGCACGCCCGTCTATGCCCTCGTCTTCTCCAACCTCGTCGGCCTCGTCGCCATCCTCAACTACAAGACCAGCCCGGCCACCATCTTCAGCTACCTCACCTCCATCAGCGGCTCGGCCACGTATGTTGCCTGGGCCTTTATCGGCGTCACCCACATGCGCTTCCGCCAGGCCTGGGTCGCTCAGGGCAACGATCTCAAATCCCTGCCGTTCCGTGCTCTCTGGTATCCCTATGGCACCATTTTTGTCATCTTCATCAACCTCTTCCTCGTCTTCATTGTCGGTTATGATGTGTTCATTGGCGGCTTCGACTATGTCGGCTTCATTGTCGACTATATTGTCATTGTCGTCTTCGTCGTCCTGTATTTCGGCTGGAAGTTCATCAAGGGCACCAAGATCGTCTCACTCACAGAAGCCGACCTGACCACGGGTCGTCGGATGCCTGAGCAGTTGGACGAGCCCATCGCCGACAGTGAGGCCGAAGACAAGAAGTCGCCCTGGTATATCAAGGTCAAACAGATCTTTTATTCTTAGACGTCTTGTAACGATTCCTTTTTTTCGTATTTCTGTATATTTCCGGCCATATATCGATTTTGAATAGATTTCTTTTTCCTTCTTTTTTTTTCCCCGATTTCTCCTTTTTCTCCCGCTTTCTTTTCTTTTTCTTTTCCTCTTTTCCCTTCCCTCCTCATCTCTTCCCCTTTCTCCATTTCCCACTTCGTTTACACTCGTTTACCTTCAATTTCTTGGCCTGCACGTTACTCGTAGTCATCCATCGCCTGATTTGCTGCAGACCGCTCCGACGGCTATCAGACTAGTAAAATCCAAGACGATCGCTGGGCGTCGCAGAATACGACTCCGCCCGTGGTTTCACCCCTCCATTCAACGTGGGGGCAGGAGACCGCCTTCCGTAATCGTATCGCCCCCGTCTGTCGAACTCTTGCCTCTTACGACCACCAGAATGCGGCACCTGATCTAGGTTCGACGAACGCTCGCTTGACACGCGGAAAGTGCGCCCTAGAGGGCCTTGGAGGCCTTACTGTGTAGAGAGGGGGGGGCAGGTGCCGCCCAGACATCGGGCAGGTGCGACAATTGCTCTGCTGCGATTCGTCCACCGGACTCTGTGACTCGTAGTTGCCTCTGACGTCCCTGCGACGTCCCTCCTAATATGTCCCTCCTCTGCTTATAAAAACTGTCTGAAGCTTCTTTCCCCTCCCCCTCTTCTTCTCTATCTCTTCTGTTCCTCCAGCGCCCACGAGAACATTGTCGAACAACACCCTCCAGCAAACAACGCTTCACCGTCCTCTCCATCTTCCACACACTCACACACATTCAACCATGCACGGCAACGACTGCCCCAAGTGTGGCTCCGCCTTCAACTCCGGGACCAAGACCTGCTCGGCCTGCGGTGCTGTATGTTTCATATTTTCTTTTATTTTTTTCTCGGTCCTTTTGGAACCGCGTCTTCCTTTTACTTTTTTTCTTTGCTTTTTTGTTAATCTTCCCATGCTGACGCCCCCAGCACTGCCCCGTCTAAGTTTTCCTGGGAGAACATGTCCGTCTGGGATCATGTTGCCGAGGAAGAGCATCTTCAATTCTCAACCCGTCAAGGGACATATTGATAGCCAAGTCGCAGAAATCAGAATGAAGTGAATAGACTTGGTCCTATGCAAAATTCAAAGTGACAGTACAGAGTGTACAGAGTATACGGAGTATCTTAGCCGTACTCAGCTCCCACAGATATCACTCGATCATCCAGATAAAAAAGCAAATTCAGTGGTATAACATCTCTGTCTGAAAAGCCTCCAGTCTCACTATTACAAGAGCAGAAACAGAAAAACAAAAGCATTCTTCTCTTTCCACCCACCATCTTCCTGCCATCCCGGCTACCAGTCCACTCCCTCCCGTCTTCATTCTTGCGCCGCTATCTTGGCCGGCCTCTCTCCTCCTCCCTTCGTCGCTATTGTCAAATACGAAGCAGAAACGACAAGAAAAAATAAATAAAGAAAAAAACACAGAAACAAACAAAAAGAAAAGTGCCAGCCGACAAGAGGAGCTAAATTGCTGTACCAGCCTTCCTCCCCCCCTTCCTCTCTACCTTGCTGCCCACAGAATAGAGAAGAATCAAGAACCACGGTATATTTCGAGTATTGTTTTGTTTGGTATTCAGAGAACCCCCCAATCGACCTCGACCCGCTGCTTCGCAGGCAAAGAGAATCAGTCGTAGTGGCGGCGCGGGCAGTAAAATGGAACCAAAAACTCCCAGCCGAATCCATTACATCAGGCGGCGAGCTTCGTTGCATCCCGGTAATGGCCTGGGTGAAAGCATCTCCTCTCTCTCTCCTGCCACCCCACAGCCGCAACGGATAACTCGCGCAAGACGAAAGAAGTAGAAAAGGAAAACCTGGTGACAAAATTGAAAAGTATGGATTACAAAAGCGGTCGGTTGGGCTTCATGGCCCCGCTAGGCGGCCAGCGAGAAGGTTTCGGAAGACGCAAGACGCAAAGAGGGAGGGAGTATCTTGTCGCGATCGGCTGTTGACGTCCTATCCTGGGGTCCTGCTCTTTACAGGAGCAGGCACTTGCCCTTCTTGCTTCTCTTGGTGCGCGAGAGCAGGGCAGCGCGCGTGGCGTGCTCAAACACCTCACGCACACCCTCGTTGGTCTTGGCCGAGCACTCCAGATACTTGTAGGCGCCGATCTTCTTGCGAATCTCCTCACCCTGATATTGTTAGCATGGATACCAGAAAGTAAGAAAAACAGGAGTAGAGGATCGCAATCTTACCTCCTCCGGCGACACGGGCTTCTGGCTCGTCTTATGCAGCTCCTCGATTGTCTTGGCGTCGTAGCGGAGATCCTTCTTGCAGCCGACCAGAATGATGGGAAGGCCCTGGCAAAAGTGCAGAACCTCAGAAATCCACTGAAAAAGGGGCACGTGCCGTTAGCATGTGCAGGAAATGAATCGGAATGAGCGGGATGAGCAGAATGCTCTGCTACCCACCTTCTCCTGGACGTTGTCGAGGGAGTCGGGAGAGTCAACAGCGAAGCAGATCAGGATGACGTGCGAGTCGGGGTACGACAGAGGACGCAGACGATCGTAATCCTCCTGGCCAGCCGTATCCCAAAGGGCCAGCTCGACGTGCTTGCCATCGACCTCGACATCGGCGACATAGTTTTCGAACACGGTGGGGACGTAGACCTATCACATTTCATCTGTTAGACCACTGTGCCATAGAATCAATGTGAACATGCAGGAAATTTGAATGGTTGGTTGGTTAGTGCCGCGGCTTTTCACAGGGGCAAATCCGTGGGTCATTGGATGGCCCTGACGGGTGTATTGTCAGGTGCATTAGCCAAGAACTGTCTTGGCGCGCAAGGAGCATAGCATAGATAGCACAGCATTGCAGTGGGTGTGTGCTCCAGCTCTCGTTTGCTGTCTCCATTCTGACAAACGCGTTTTGAGTTTGTCTCGCCTTGATTCCATCTTTTTCCAAAGGCAATTTTTTTTGTATTGTTGGGAAAGTGGCGTGTTGCAACGAAAGCCCTTGGCTGACCGCTGTTCACCGCTCGGGACACGGGGAAGGCAGAAAAAAGTGGCGACGAGTACGGAGTAACGTTGAGGTTGCGAGGGATGGTAATGGCAACAGGACCACGCGTTATCTTACCTCCGGGAAGGTGCCCTTGGAGAACACACTGTGTCGCGAGTTAGTATCGGCAAATTCGAGATGCAAAGATGCAGAAATGCAGAGATGCGAAAAAGCGAAAAAGCAAAATGATGAAACAGGACGCGGAGGAAGGAGAGGCAATGGTGAATGTGAAACAAAAGCCCCCAAAACAAGGGAAACCCCCCGAATTTGCCACATGGTAATGTTGGACATTGGAAGGAGGATGACACGGCACAGCTGGTGAAGCTGGCGTGTCGTGTGTCGATGGACCAGAAGAGACGGAAGAAGCATCTCCTAGTCCATCCAAGGATGAGGTAAAGGGGGCCAGGGGAGGAGGTCAGAAGCAGAGTATGCAGCACGTACATCAACAAACAGGTCTTTCCGCAGGCACCATCGCCCACGATGACGAGCTTCCGGCGGATTTCAGCCATTGCTTCCGTTGTGAAGGTTGTTTGCGTCGACGAGCGAGCGAGCGAGTGAGGCGAATGAGTTGGGTAGTGAACGGGCGGACGGGGCGCGGACACTAATGAGAGAAGCGGAAGAAGAGGAGGGAAGAGAAGGGAGAGAGAAAAAAAGGAGGAAGAGGAGACGTCTAGAGAAAGACGGCGGCTCGAAAGTGGGAAATGGGAAGAGTCACGTAGAAAAAAAATAGAGGGAGGAGAAAAAAAACTCGAGTGTGATTACGAGTAACAGAAATGGGAGATGGAGCAACGCGGTGGCAGCTTTAGTTGTGTTTCGAACGAGGGGGGTGAAAGGGAGGATCGATAGATTGGGAAGAAATAGGAAGAGAATAAAAGGCGGAGGGAAGGAGAGTGGACGACAGGGGGGCGACGAGACGGGGCGGAGAAAACAAATGGCGGGAATTCAATTGACGGGGCAGGGTTTGGTAGCGCATATACGGAGTACATTAGCGAGCGGCCCCAGCCCAGGGCAATCGGCTTTAGGGGTGGGTAGCGCTAGAAGGTGCCTGAAGGAAGCGCTAAATGGGAACAGAATACAGGGGGGGTTCGCGCAGGGAGTACTCTGTACGGAGGACTCCGTAATACAGTAAGATACAAGTACACAGTAATAGTAGGACTTGGGGCCTAGCTGGGCCCTGGCTCTGATCTTGGTTGGTTGCCTCCAAGGAAAAATTGCGGCAGGGCCCCCTTTTCAGGGCGCAGCAACGGCGTTTGTGGCCGGTGTTGGACCCTGTTTGTTGATGCCACCAACCCTGGTTTGCACTGCTTTTTCTGGGACCTTGCAACGCTGTTCTTTCTGGATTGGTCCCGCTGCATATTAAATGTTGCTGCAACAACACAGACGCCTTGGAACGAGGCAAGGAGGCAAAGGAGGCCGCGAAACACAAACAGCACGAAGGAAGATTACGAGACAAAACCCCGTCGGGCAGCATCGGCCATGCAAATATCCACATATGCACCTATGCACAGTAAAGGATGGCGTCCCCCTTGGTCCAATACGAAACCACCCGCCACAGCCAATAAATACGAGCAGCGATCGGCCGCTGGCGTATGACGACGAGCACGAATGGTCACGGTAACAGTACGGAGTACGGATTACTCCGTACGCGCACTCGTGGACAAAGCACGAGAGAAATTGGCCTGCTAGGGAATGTGTACGAGTAAGATACGAGTAAGATACGAGTACGGAGTACGAGTACTCGTGAGAGATACTCCGTATGGACGACTTCTCGCACGCTGCGGAGTCCTCCGTATGATACGGAGTATCCGGAGTATACGGGTATATACTATATAGTATTTATATACGGAGTACTCCGTATCTTACTCCGTACTCATATCTTACTCGTATCTTACTCGTATACGGAGTGCCCCCCTCGCGTAAGATCAAGATTCTCGTACGTCTTCTGGGTATAAATAGCTGCCGTCGTCGCCAGAAAAAGCTGACCGCGTCTGTCCAGCGGCCACGGCGGCTGGTGGAGCCTTCCAAGCAAGGAAAAAGAAACGAAAAGTCCTAGCCTGCCTTCAGCGCGCATCGTAGGACTTTTAGTGGAGAAAAAGGGGCAGGAAAAAGGAGAGAGCCGCACGCGTGCTACGGCCAGCGCTGACGTAGACCCATTCGTTCTCGCTTTCGCGTTTCCTCGTACAGACACATACACAGTACTGCCTTTCAACGATCGCTGCTATTTTTCAGGCACCAAAGACACTGAGTACGATACTGTAAGCTGCAGGGACTGCTCCGTATCGTACTCCAATACTGTACACAGTAGGACCCAAATCCTCGTGCGCGCGCAAAGCACGTGCCTCTTGGACCAAAATATGTATAATTACATGCACGCATACATACATACTCGGTCCTGAACGCGTACATGCATACTGTACTCGTACTCCGATCACGTGATGTCCATCCGGACCGCCTAGGCCCGGTGATGCGAAAAAACGAAAAAAATCCAATGGCCCGATAGACGGCTTGACGACCAGCCTCAACGCAAGACAGCTTGTGTCTCGCCTCTTGGATTCGGCGTGGCGTGTGCTCGTCTCTTTATTTTGTCTATCCCTCCACAATCTTCGCCGGCCCCTCCCCCCACGATGCTGAAGCTGGCACTCCGCACCCGCCAGGCGGAGAAGCAGGCGGCCAAAAAGCTTCAGTACAAGAACCGAGTGGAAGCCGTACGCGAGGCCAACCACGCCAAGCACACACGGAGAGAGCTCAACGATGAGTTGCGCATGCACGTCCGCCAGGCCCGGCGGCTGCGCAAAGAGGTGTGGACAATGGGTCCGCTGGCCCCACGGCACGACCATGCAGGCAGTGCCGCCGACAGCGAACGCCGCGGCCATGCCAACAACCGGCTGGGTGCCGAGCTCTTCACGGCCGACAATGTGCCGCACTGGGGCTCTATTAGTGTGCGGCGTCTGCGCAGCGAGTACAGCCCCCTGACAGAGCGCGAGCTCGAGTCCCGGTGCGCCTGGGCCGGCACGCCCAAGCGACTGTGTCTGGCCGTCGGCGACCGCATGGTCGTCACCGAGGGGCCTTTCAAGGGCCAGATTGGGCCCATCAAGGAGATGCGCCTCGAAGAGGGCACCGTGACGTTGGAAGGCATTGCACGGGTGAGTGCATTCGAAAAGAGAGGCAGAGCAAAGCTGACCGTCAGACAAACATTACCGTCTCGGAAGTCTTCAACCTCGAGTCCGGCCAGGCCGTGCAGCAGCAGGAGTCGTCGATCCCTATCAACGCCATCCGGCTCGTTCACCCCCTGACAGACCCGGCTACGGGCCGCACACGCGACGTCATCATCCGCGAGCTGCGCCCCGTCGCCTTCCAGCTGGACCGCGCCACACGCCGGCTGGCCTTTTCGCGCGTCGTGCCCGGGCTCAACGTGCGCATTCCGTGGCCACGGCCAGCCCAGCCGCCGCCCGAACCCGAAGAGCACGAGGTCGACACACTGCGTATCGACGCTGAGCAGATCACGTTTGTGCCGACGCTGCTGCGGCCACCCGCACCCGACGTCGTGCTGGACGAGCTGCGCAACCGGTACTCGCGGTTCCGTACGCGGCATACGGCCGAGTACATTGCGGCCAAGGAGGCCGAGGAGGCGGCACGCCAAGAGGCTCGCAGGTACGGCCACGCGCTGGTCAAGGGCCATCGGCCGGGCCTGGCACCGCCGGGCATGCGCACACCGCTGGACGAGTTCCACATCCAGCAAAAGGCCCTGCGCCGGGCGCGCGGCCAGCCCGAGCTCACCGACGATATGCTGGAGCGCATCGGCCGTCTTATGGCCAGCAACAAGGCCTTGCGTGAGGGGAGCGCCAGCACGGTCGAGCCGATGTCATCATCGTCTGCATGAACTCCTATGCCTGTACGTGTATGAAAAGACTAAAAGACTTTGTAGGCAATATAACAAAACAAGTGAAAGAAGACTGTGCTCTGTAGTTGCATATAAGGAAATGTAGCTCCGTCCAATATACTCTATATTTGTAGCAAAACTATCTCCTTCGAAAGCGTCGACGATATTTTGTCTTCCCCGCTCGTCTACTCTCCTGGTCTGACGAGCTGTCCTCAATGGGGTCATCAGTCTGATCTGGTATGCTTCGGATATCAAGGCGTTTCACAGAAAATGGTATACTTGTTGCTTCCCCTTCCGGAACAGACATGTTCCCTGCAGATATGTCGGGCTCGCTGCCATGCAAGACCAAGGACTGGGGCGTCTCGAGCACGGCTTTGGTCCGAGGAACATCAACTGGTACTTTCTCTATACTCACAGCTCTTATTTGGGATGTGGCATTCGTTTCCATATCCTCAGGTGAGCCTTGGTATACATCTCGTGCAACTGGCGTTGTTGGGGCCGAGACTCCCGAATATGGAGAGACAATGGCAAGGCCATCTGTCTCCAATGATTGGCGCTCTTCTTCTGATAATCCATTCAAATGTACGGATTCGGCTGTAACTCGTAAAGGACTTGTCGTGAATGGCTCTGCCGGCACTGGTGTCATCCGGGATGTAGCTTGTGATGACGCCGTCCCTCGGACTGGTGATGGTCTCCTATGGAAACTGTCCCCTAAGCGATTCTCGTATATATCCTGCAGGGGTCGTAGAGGACGTGTATCTTGACGGGGACTGGAATATTCATGCGTGACGCTTCTCGCTTGGAGCATGGGCCTTCGAGGGCCACGAGGGGGGTCATGCAATATTGAATTACGCATTGGTGAACTCCCGAGTCCATGTGCCAAAGAAGGAGACTCCTGGGTGGATCTTGTTTCTTGCGTCTGTCCCCAGCCCCAGACTGGAGCATCTCCAGCGGCCGGCGAGAATTGTATGTCCAGAGGTTTCCTCAGCTTGGCACCCGTCCAGTCGTCCATGCTCAACAATTTCCTCCTCTTGGCCCTCAGTGAATCATGGTCCTCCTCTTTCTCTCTGGGGTTTGTAGCCTCCGGCGCATTAATTGCTCTCCAACCTGATGGACCAGCTATCGGATCGTGGCGCGGCCGTGCAGGCGCGACTGGAGATCGTCTGTCCAGGCCGAAGGGATATTGTCGTTGCGAGGGTGGGAATTCGTGTGCTTGACTGTGATCAGACGCCTCTCTCGAAATACTTTGTTCTCCATGATTGCGTTTGCTTCTAGAATCTTCTGCGAGGTTGTTTAGTCGATGCCGCCATCGTCCTGGTGATGCTCCAAGCCAGCTCATGTTGAGGTCGGCGTACTTAGACAAGAAAAGATGGAGATCAAATTCAACAAGTTCGACAAGTTCGACAAGTTCGACAAGGACAAGATGGATAAGATGGAAATATATACTGACAGGTTGAAGTGAAAGTCAGCCATAGAAAAGTGACTGGCAGGCGTACTGTTGTGGAAGCAGCCATCTGAGCACACATTCCCGATTAGGAAGTTATGGATCATCACCAACTTCTAGAAAGAAACAGAATGTACAGTCACGTGGCAGATCATATGTGTGGTTTTACCCGTCTATTGTTTCAACATGGACTTGTGGCTTGCGCCACATTGTATGCAATGACAATGATGCTCTTGGGCGGGCCAAGGCAGGAGGATATAGCAACACTGATACTCCTTATGGGAGAAAGAAACAAGGAAAACGCCGAATCATTACATGAAGCCAGAGCCAGACGCCAACCGATGCCACTGGATGGAACCCATACATTTTAGAAGGGCAGACAGAAGACCCAAAGAGCCACGCGCATGCCAGACCAGATATGAGAACAGTACAGAAAAGAAAAGAGCAGAAAAGGAAAACAGAAAAGCGCTCATGCATCGTTCATCAGCTCGACAGGTGGCCGTGCCGTGTGTGCGAGAATGGGCTGCTGCGGGACGCCGACGACTCCGAAGCCGTCGTAGTGTGGAGACGAGGTGTCCATGTCATCGACCATGTCCTCGTCCTCGTCAAAGGTTGCCGTCAGGTCCTCGACGGCAATGGCCGGCAGGTCCTGGCTGCAGCCGTGGTCCGACGGCTGGTAGATGACGAGCGTGGAGCTGCGGCTGCGCGTGGTGGCGGAGCGGCTGCTGATGGGCGAGGGGAAGGCGTTGGCGGCACCAGACGACGACGGCGAGGTCACGTCTTCTTCGCGGGCCTGGTGGTGCAGCTTGGCGAGGGCCTCGGCCAGATCGTCTGCGTGCACCTGCTTGTTGGGAGCACCCTCGAGGCGCATCTGCCAGTCGTGAGGCGGCGACGGCGGCGGGCTGATAAAGAAGAGCTTGCCGGCATCGGGCAGCTCGAGGTGCTGGATCTGACCCGGCTGGCCGGCATCAAGTGGGGTGGGCCGGCCATAGTAGACCTGGACGGGCTCGCCCAAGACACACTCGCCCTCCCAGACGGCACGGACGTGGGCGGCGGCCTCAGGAGAGAAGAAGGAGGCGATGATACGGCGGAAAGAGCGGAGAGGGGCCCAGGAGTGCAGCGGGGCAGACTGCTCGACCAGATCGCGCAGGGTCTGCAGGTTATCGGGACGGAAGACGTCGGGATGATTGAGGTTGGTGAAGAGCAAGGTGTTTGTGGGATTGGCGGGCGGCTGCAGCGGTGGCAGGTTGGAGAGATCAAGCGACAAGGAGGGGACACGCTTGGGGCGGCTAGAGGAGGAGGCGGGGGTAGCAGGTGATGGGGACATTGTCGGGGAGGAGGTAGAAGAAGAGAGAGAGACGACGGGGTCGGTCGGCGACCGAGACAAGGGACGGATATCTTCCATAGTGATAAGAGTAAGAAGATTCGAAATCGAAATCAAGTCGAGTTGAAAGTTGAAGGCTGAAGGCTGAAAAGTCAGGGCATTCAGAGTGTTTGTTCAGAAGCAGATCTGAGAAGTCTGAGAAGAGTGTGATGCTCGAAAAGAATTGAGGTACATCTGTCGTCTGGCTTCCGAGATATATACGAATGGTGAGCGGAGGCGAAGTTTGAGAAAGTGGAGGGGGAAAGGAAAAGAAGGCCAGTCAAAGCCACACTGACAAGAAGAGCGCTAACTAGGCGGCAAAGGCAAAAAGGCTTGGGGCGGTCAGTACGGAGTACGGAAGGCCCATAAAAAGCGGGTCTCTCGGATGGCGAGGAGGCTGAGCTGTCTGGCCAGCACGCGGCCTGGCCTTCTGGTGCAACCGCTGTCAGGGGCGAACGCCCGTCTCTGAGAGCATGCATCGTGTCACTCATACTATTCGCTCTCGCTCAGAGGTCACTCTGCTTGGATGCCGACGATCATGGTAGCCTGCAGGGTTTCCGAGATGGAGCGGAAGAAGATACGAACACGGAGTGTGAATTACGACGTATCTCATGGAGTACAAGTATGGAGTTCAGACAAGTACCTGCTCAATGCGTCAATTCCTCCGAATGATAACTCGCCAAGCTGCCCAGCCAGATGGCTGCTGACACCAGCCATGACCGGCTCATTCGGTGGCTATACCGTCAATACGAGACCAAGTTTTACGAGTACAAAGACAAGCCTCGATTGCGGGGAAGCCGACAGAGATTGCGCTCCAAAGCCAGACAAGCCAGACAGGCCGGAAGAGCCAGAACAAGCCCAGCAGAGTTTGCAGACAAAGAGGAGGCTTGGGCCGTGACGAGGCCGCCGGCGCCGTGCCGCGCTGTCTTTCTCTCCTATTGCAGGCAAAATTACAGGCGATCGGCCACTACGACCAACTGGCGGCCGCCGCTGGTTGGTTGGGGCTGTGCGAGCAATTTCGTAGTTAATTGCGGGCCCCACGCCCGATGGGCATGGCCCAGCGCCTGCCGAGACAGTGTCACGTGCATCGCCCGGCACGCTTTCCAGCTGGTCTGGTCCACTCACAGCCACCTCTCATTTGGATTTGGCTATTTGGCCATTTGGCTATTTGGCCATTTGGCCATTCGGCCATTTGGCCTACCCTGCGGCCGGCCTGCGTGCTTTTTATGCGTCTGGTATGATTGGACTGGCACGCTTCCGCTTGGCTTGTGGGGAGAATACGGGTGCTTTCTTTTGTTTTGCCGTTATACAACATCCTATCTGTACACCAACCAGCTCTGGGCAGACTTGGCTGACCAGACCGCTGACCTGACCAGAACCATGGCTCCAACTGTCTTGAACGTACCGAGTACTTCCATATCTTACTCGTAGACACGCGGCACTGCGCCAGTAGTGGCACCACACAGCCTATGCCAACACAAAGCGCTCGCCCCGTTGCCCCGTTGCCCCGTTGCCCCGTGGTTCTGCTGCCCTGCTTGCCCTGCTTGCCCTGCCCTACCGGATCTCGATGCCCAGCCGCTGCACCAACGACGCCCTGACGTCGTCATGCAGCCGGTTCGTCTCCACATTCGTCAGTGTCCGCTCCAAGCTGCGGTAGTTGATCCGGTAGCACCGACTCTGCCGACCCGTCTTGGGGTGCGTGAACGCGTCCGTCAGCTGCACGTCTTCCACCACGTCGCCCGCCACGCTGCGTATCACCTCCATGACGTCGTTGTTGTGCACGCTGTCCTCTGTGCCCGGCACCCAAAACGATACGTCCTTGTAGCACGCCGGGTACCGGGAAAACGGCACAAAGCGCCGCAGCCGGTCGAGGTCGTCGGACACGCCGGCAAACTGGCTCAGGAAGCGCGCGTCCGTCGACCAGAAGAGCCGGATGTCCGGGATCTGAAACAGCAGCATGGCGATGCGGTCCAGCCCAATGCCAAAAGCCCAGCCAATCTGCGACGGCACCCCGGCCGCCCGCAGGATCGCCTGCTGCGACACGCCGCAGCCCAGCACCTCGAGCCAGTCACCCTGCCAGTACACCTCAAGCTCCCACGACGGACTCGTAAAGGGAAAGTACGCCTCGACCCACCGCATGCGCAGCGGCTCGTCAGCTTCCGCAGCCTCTACACCAGCATGCTTGGCCGCCTGCTGCGCCCGCGTAAACACGTCCACCACCATCAGCTCGAGCGACCGCTTGAGGTGGGCGCCCAGCGCCGCCACTTCGGCTTCCGAGTGTGCGTCCGCCTGGAGCGGATTGCGTTCCGGGTGAAAGGGCGGATTCGGGTCTTCGACGACGATGCCGTGCGCCGGCAGCCGCGCCAGGTCGGCGTAAATGGCTTCGGCAAGGTCGCCGTCCGGCGCCGCCAGATTCTTCCGGTCCCAGACGCGCGCACCCTCCATCTGGTGGAAGACGGGGTAGTGTGTGCGGTCGACCTCGTCACGGCGGTAGACGTCGGCACTCAACAAAAAGCCGGGGCTGGCGTTGGCCCGGAAGGTCTCGAGCTCGTGTGCGCTCGTGTGCGTCCGCAGCAGTGTGTCACGGTTAATGTAGTATGTGTCGGAGCGGTTGCGGCCGGGGTGGTCGGCCGGGAAGCCCAGAGAGTCAAAGTTCTGGAACGTCGACACCACGGGATGCAGTGAATTGAGATATCGGAACTCGGGCGTCGGGAAGCCTGCCTCGATGATTTGTCGCGTAATGGCCACCGGGTGGTCCTTTTGCAGGTGCAGCCGTCGCGAGGCCGCCAGCAGCACATTGGGAGGTGCATTGAACCAGCTGTCGGTGGTATACTGCCGGCCGTCGACCTCGACAGTGGAGGGGGAAGAAGAAGAAGAAGAGGTTGAGTAGGAGGCGGCCCACCTCCGGCAACCACTCGACCGGACTACCACACACGGCGAGAAGACCCTGCCAGCCACCCGGGCCATAGGCCGTAGTAGACGTGTTGGTACAGCTGCCATGGCGGGGGAGAGAATGGACGAAGCTCGGACAGCCTTGCGAGCAAAAGCTCTTGTGTTCATCCATAGTACGACGTTTTTTCTGCCGCGGGACGAGCCGCAGCCAATCAGAGCTCTGCCCATGCTTTGCCGTAAGCAGTCATGTGACTTGCAGGGCAACCCCAACAAATATGGGGCTCCGTTAGCGGAGTCGGGGAAGAAGTGCTCTTTCCGGCGGAGGCTTGCCGAAGGGAGAAGGGAGACGAGGCCAAGACGACTTAGTGAGGGTAAAAAGCTGCAGCATCGCGGACCAACTTGTCGCCGAGGTGCCCTTTAGTGGCAGACGGAAAACTCTTCGACCTCGTCGGCAGACCTGCATTTCATTTGACCACTTCTACCGGACAGTGTGACTTATCCGTGAATTTTCCTCCGATAGAGGACGGAGTTCGGCCCGCTTTTGGCCATTGAAGTTTTGCGAATTCGTTTATGATTACGACCACTGATCAGATATCTTCGACCTGTGCCTGTCTGAACCTCCCTTGTCTCCATCCTTCTACTTACTTGTCTCAAGCCTTCTACTCCTACCATGTCGCAAAAATCCACGGCCTCGGCCGTGCCAGGCGCTCCTCTGGTCATCCACTACCCCTTCTGGTTTGGAGGCAGTGCCAGCAGTATGGCGGCCTGCGTGACGCATCCATTGGATCTTGTCAAGGTATGTTGTCTCTTCTCTCTCCATTGTTTCTCTGTTCTTCCTAACAGCTCAGGTCCGCCTTCAAACCAGCCATGGCAACATGCCCAAGACCATGTCCGGCACCTTTGCCCACATCTTGCGTCACGAGGGCATCCGTGGACTCTACAGCGGTCTGTCGGCGTCGCTGCTGCGCCAGTTGACCTACTCGACGACCCGCTTTGCCCTCTATGAGGCCATCAAGTCGCGCCTGACCGAGTACGACCAGAGCCATGGCCACAGCAACGAGAAACAGCCGAGCTTCGGCGTGCTCGTCGTGGCAGCTTCGACAGCTGGCATGGCCGGTGGCTTTGTTGGCAACGCAGCCGACGTCATCAACGTGCGCATGCAGCACGACGCCGCCCTGCCGGTCGAGAAACGGCGTGGCTACCGCAATGCCCTCGACGGTCTCGTGCGGCTTGCCCGTGAAGAGGGTGTGCGGGCCGGTTTCTTCCGCGGCGTGTGGCCCAACAGTTTGCGTGCAGCTGCCATGACGGCCTCGCAGCTCGCCTCCTACGATACCGTCAAGCGTATGCTGCTGGCCATGACCCCCATGACTGATAACTTGTCTACGCACTTTGTGTCCTCTTTCCTGGCCGGTGTCGCCGCTGCCACCGTCACGAGCCCCGTCGATGTGGTCAAGACCCGTGTCATGTCGTCCCATGCCCACTTCACCACTGTCCTGCGTGAGCTGTACGCTGCTGAGGGCCTGCGCTGGATGTTCAAGGGCTGGGTTCCCAGCTTCATCCGTCTCGGACCGTGAGTTTCTTCTTCTTCCTTTTTCTTTTTCTCTCTTCCTCTTCTTTCTCTTCTCTTCTAACTGTTTAGACACACCATCTTCACCTTTGTCTTCCTCGAGTCCCACCGCAAGGCTTACCGCAGTCTCAAGGGCCTGCCAGACCCCTCTTGATCCGCTGAGCCTCTGAGCCTCTTGCTCTTCTGCTCTTCTGCTCTTCTGCCTGCCTGTGATTTCACGCATCTGTCGTTGGCGTTGGCTTTGCCTAAAAGTTTTGTACGTACATGCAATTTTGGCGTTCTGATATCAAAAAGGGCCGGCTTGGTCTTTTCTAGATAAATCATTGTACAATAGCTCTAGTTTTCGTCATGTTATTTTCATTTTCTTTTAGCCATGCCGTTGACTGTCCTGACTGCTTTTCTTCTGCTCAAGACAAAACTCCCCGCTAGATCCCTCTGCACAAACCGTACGCCGTTGCCATCCCTGGTATTATCATACAAGAAACAGAACAGAACCAAAATATGAGCCTGCACTTTTGCATTTTTGCATTTTTGCACTTTTGTATCTAGTTCCAGCCGCCACCGTTGCCATAAGGCGTCGTGCCGTACGGTGTCGTGCCGCCGTTGCCCCAGCTGGGCTGGTTGCTGCCTGTGGCGTACGGCGTCGTGTAGCCCTGGTCTTGCCAGCTGTCCGCGGCACCGGCACCACCTGCGCCATTGAGGCCGTTGTAGTCGGGCGACTGGGGTCCGTTGTAATCGGCGTTGCCATTGTCGCCACCAAAGCCGTCGTTGGCATTGAGCTCGTGGATCAGCGCTGCCAGCTTCTGCTGCAGGACCTTGATGCCATTCTGCACAATAGCGTCGGGCTCCATCTGGCCGATAGACTCGATGTCGTAGTAGAAGCGGCTGGGAACTGCATCGTAGTCGAACGGCTCGCCCTCCTGGGGAGGTTCCTCGAGATGGGCGTTTTCGCTCTTTGGCCTGGGAGGGTTAGCGAGTGCCAGACAAACAGACAGACAGACAGATAGACAGATAGACAGTGAACATACCATTCCTTCTCCACATCTTGCTCGTACCACATGTCCAAGTGGTGCAGCTTGTTGTGCGGGTCGTACTCGAAGCCGACGGCCGCCGTCGGACACCACTTGGCATGCTCCTTGGCGATGCCCTTCTTGGCGATACAAGTCATGTTGAGCTCCTGACCCTTGCGCAGCTTGGCGATCATAACGCCAAAACCGTCGGGGTCGCGGATGACGGGCGTGCCGACCCACTGGTTGGGCCGGGCAGCATCGACGACGAGGTCGCGCGCGTAGACCTTCATGATTTCGTCGCTGGTGCACTTGGCGTGCAGGATGAGCTTGACGGAGCACAGCTCGCAGTACTGTTCGCAGTCGCAGTCACGCGAGTAGACCACGTCGTCGGCGTTCTTGGAGTTGAGCGGCACGAGGCCGAGGCGGTGCGCAATGAACTCGTCGGCCAGCACGCTCGTGTTGTCCTCGACCTCGACAATATCGATGGCGATGGTAGGCACCTCGGCGATGACCACACGGCGCAAGGAGTTGGCAAAGGAGATGTCGACGTTTGTGAGCTCAAATTTGACGCGCTCAAGATCCGCCTGTGATATCTTGACGACGGGTCCAAAGGACTCGCCGTCGTCCATCAGCATCGCATCGTAATCCATCGTGAACCGTAGGCGACCTAGATGACCAGCAAGGACGTGGGAGCAAGGTTGGGATGTTCTCAGGCAGCAGTCCCGCGGTGAAAAAGGGGCGGGAGGCGAGGAAGGCAAAGCGTGAATTGGCCTATAACGGATTCCTTCTTTTTTTGATGCTTTGAGCTCGCGACTGTGGCTAATGTGGCGTTCTGACTAAGGCTGAAAGACAGAACCTGTACGCACGTGAGACGGCAGTACCTTTAGAACAGCTTGCCGCCAATCAGCGCTGCCCCTCGCCGAAAGCGCAAAAAAAAAAGAGGAAAAGAGAAAAAGCTATCCATTGGAAAAAAAACGTCGCCTCCGGGAAAACCTTTCACTCGACCTCGCCTGTATACAGTCCATTCTTGTTGATTCCTTTGCATATCTTCTGTTCTCCTTCTACTACTCCCAAGATGCTGCGCCAACTCTCCACGGCTCCGGCCAAGGCTGTGCGCCTGACCACACGAGCGGCCACCGGCCGAGTGTCTTCGTCCGTGATGCCGTCCCGGTTGGCGGCGGCTCAGCTGAGTTCCTTGTCGTTCCGCACAGCCACCGCCGCAGCACGGCCAGCAAGACCCTTCTCGTCCGCCTTTACGCGGTGGTACAGCAGCGAGACCGAGACGGCCAAGAAGGACGAAGCCGAGGCAAAAGAAGCAAAAGAAACCAAGAAAGAGGGCGAGGAGAGCAAGACGGAGGAGGCTGTCGGCGAGCCGCTGAGTGCAGCAGACGCTGCGGCGCTGCGCAAGGAGCTCGAGGCGAAGGCCAAGGAGGCGGTCGAGTGGAAGGTATTGCTTCCTGTTGCTCTTTACTTTCGGACCTTTAGCTGACTGGAATAGGACCAATACCTGCGGTCTGTCGCCGATTTCCGCAACCTGCAGGAGCGCACGAAGCGCGAGATGAAGTCGGCGCGTGACTTTGCCATTACGCAGTTCGCCAAGGACCTCGTCGACAGTGTCGACAACCTGGACCGGGCACTGGCCATGGTGCCGGCCGAGAAGATTGCGGCGGCCAAGAGCGGCAAAGATGGCAAAGACGGCAAAGACAGCGAAGCGGTCGAGGCTAGCGAGACGACCAAGGACGAGGCAGTTGCCGAGGCCCTGCAGGACCTGATCAACCTCGTGGACGGACTGCGCATGACGGAGACGATTCTGCTGCAGACGCTCAAGAAGCACGGCCTCGAGCGGTTCGACCCTGAGGGCGAGAAGTTCAACCCCAACGAGCACGAGGCGACGTTCATGACGCCCAACAAGGAGCGCGAGCACAACACGGTCATGTACACACAGCAAAAGGGTTTCCGCCTCAACGGGCGTGTGCTGCGGGCGGCCAAGGTCGGCGTCGTCAACAACAAATAAAGCGATTAGTCATCATAGACTCGTCTTTCTGGTCTTTCTGGTCGTCGCTCTTCTGGCATATTGGCGTTGGGTTCGGCGGGGAAAAAAAGCTACTCTGCTCATGATGTGTGACTGTATGATTTACCTGGGTTTGGGAGACCATAATATATGGATGTATAGACGTTTAAGTAAACGACGGGTGAATACAGTCTGTACTGTTTGATATTCTCTCTTGAT
The DNA here is from genome assembly GCA_002215975.1 of Dryadomyces quercus-mongolicae. Lineage (NCBI taxonomy): Eukaryota > Fungi > Ascomycota > Sordariomycetes > Ophiostomatales > Ophiostomataceae > Dryadomyces > Dryadomyces quercus-mongolicae. Next base: position 938,899 of record NIPS01000006.1, on the reverse strand, counting down.
GTTTTTTTCTTCTTTTCTTCTTTTCTTGATATTCTCATTTCTTCCTTGAGATTCTCTTTCCTCCTCTTGTTCTCCAAGTTCTGTCCCAGAATACTTCCTATCTTATAGATGCCTGGTCGTCTTCTTCCTACTTCTCCTCCTCCTCCTCCTTCTCCTTCACTTCCTCATCCTTCAAGTCCGACTTGAGCACTTCAAACTGTGTCCGCATCCCGTGGACCCGTCCCTCCACCGAGTTCAGTCGCTGTCCCAGCGCCACCATGCGCTCCCGCGTCTGCACCACCCGTGCATGCGACTGCAACAGCGTCTCTCGGAGTTGCTGCAGTTCCTTGGCCACGTCCTGCCGGGCCTGTTTCTTGCGCTGTTCCTCGCGGGCTTTGCGGACTTCGCGCGCCCTCGCCAGTGCCCTGGCCAGGTCGGCCTGGAACTGGATGCGGGCCAGCTCGCGTGTTGTTTCGGGCAAAGCCATTTCCATGTCCATGTCCATATCCAGGACGCGGTGCTCGCCGCCGAGGATCTGAGCCGGGGGCGTCCGAGGACGCTGCAGGTCCGAAGACGAGCACGGATGATCGACGTCGTCGCGGTGGCAGCCGGAAGCGAGGGCACGGAAGACGGCGGGCGTGATGCGGCTGTCGACTGGGGGTCCTTCATTGTCGGAGACGTGGCTCTTGGAGTCTGGCACGGCGTGAGAAGGGTTGGGGGGAAAAGAAACCTGAGATTTACCATCGGGGTCAGGTCGGTTGGCTTCGGTCCAGCCTTGGTCGAGCACGGCGTGTTCCGGGACGTAGTCGTACATGACGGCGAGGGACGTCTCGGGATGGGTCTTGTCGTTGGCAAAGACGACGCTGGCGGTGGGCGGGCGGGCAAAAGTGAAGACGGCCTGACGAGGCTCGTCGGGGTCGGCGGGTTTTTTGACATCGTCGAGGGCGGCCTGCACCTGTTTGAGCATCCTATGCTGTCAGTGCTGTGACTTGTTCATGTGGAAGATCATTTGATCCTTTGAGCACTTGATCACTTACTTGGTCTCGTCTCGCTCTTGGTTTTCGACGTCCGGGTTGGCCACCGATGCAAACAGAGGGTCAGTTTCAGCATCGCCAGAGTTCCGCATGGCATTGTACGCCTTCATAAACGAGAGCGTCACCTTGATCTTGTCAGTCGACGAGTCGGGAGGGGTCGAAGACGCGGGGACGTCGTCGACCGTCTTCTCTTCGTTCTCTGCACCTTTTCCATGGTCCTCGTGCGGGTGGTCCAGTGTGGCCGTCGAGTTCCAGGTCAATGCCTTGTCCTCGACAGACGGCGAATCCGGACGGCTCGCTTCTTCCATTTCGCTTTTCTTGTTGAGCGTCACACTGTCGAGGTCTTCCATTTTGTTGTTGGATAGTGACAATAATGAAAAATGGATGGTCGAGTTACTCGGCTCGTTTATTTGGTTTGTTTATGTTTTGCTTTCGTCGGCCAAATTGTGTAAAAGGCCGAACCAAAGCTGCCAGGCCAGACGGAAAGATGACAGAACAGCAAAACAGAAGAACAGGAACAGAAGAACAGGGCGTAACATGGCATAATCAGGACTACTCTCTCCTCTATAGACCAGAATGGCTAATCAAGATATTCCTGCCATGCAATCACATAAAAGTCCAACTCCTTTTTACTTCTTCGCTTTTCCTCCCTTCTTCGCCGCAGCTTTTCCTTTGCCTCGACTCTTCCCGCCTGCCTCGTCGTCGTTGCCGTCGGCCTTGGCCGCTGCCTTTTTAGGCGCCCGTTTCGCCTTGGCCTTGGGCTGCTTGATATACTTATCCGTCTTGAGATCGAGATCATCGTCCTCTGCCTCCACCGGTTCCAACACATCCGCATCGTCTTCTTCCTCAATAGCTTCTTCGAGGTCAGGCACTTCGTGCGCCGCCTTCTTGGACGTCACCACGTTGCTCGCCTTCATGAACGGGATCGGATGTGTCATGCCGTTATACCTGAAAGGTTAATAGGGGAAAGAAGAAGGGGAAAAAAAGAAGGGGGAAAAAAGAAGGGGAAACTTACGTCCTCGTAAAAGCGGCCTTGGTCTGCGTGTCAATGTTCACCGTGTCCTCTGCCTGCGGACCCAACCCCAACTCCTTGATGGCGTCGACGTCGTCCCGCGTCAGATAATAGGCGTCCATCAATGTAATCACGTCGTCAATCACTTCGCGACCCTCAAACTCCATCCGCTTGATCAGATTGTGCCACAGCACCGGCAGATACTGCTGCCGGATCTCGTTGTGATCGCCCGACGCCTTGAGCCGCATGTGCGAATGGATCTCCCGCAAGTACCGTCCCAGCTTGCCGGTCTTGCTGTTGTTGCCGAGCCACGACGTGAAGCCCGACGACCGCAGCTGACCCGACACAAAACTCGCCGGCCGCACCGTGCTGAAGACGGCGTGCGTCGGCATCAGGCTCCACTGCTGCTGGGGCCCGTGGATCATGCGGTCCACGAGATCACCGTCGCTGATGCTCTCGGCCGCCTGGTCAATGAGCTCCAGGTACTTGAGGTTCTCCTCGCGCTTGTTGTCGAAGTTGCGCTGTCCATTGGTCAACGCCATCGGCCGCGTGTTGAGGTAGTTCTCCTGGATCATCAGATAACTGAACTCGTGATCGTTAAAGTACAGCTCGATCTTGTCGTTGAGCGTCGCCTTGCTCGCTGGCGCAAACAGTCCGCCACCCAACATCTTCTGGCAAATATCCCACGGCTTCAGCACCACGTGCTTCTCCCACGCCTTGGTCATCGCCTTGCCCTGGTCGTACGTCATGCTCGTCTGGTCCAGCTTCGCCGTCGACAGCATGTTGATGATCTGCCGGATATCCTTGTTTGTGCCCTCGATCAATGCATCCACCACCGGCGGCGGCATCTTGAGTCCTTCACGGTGGCAGATCGTCATGACCCGCGACCGGATCTGGTCCACCGTCGGCCGGTTGAATCGCATATCAAACGCCACATGGTCAAAGGGCCGCATCTTGGGCAGTCGTCGCTCGTTGCAGATCAGAATCAGCGGCACCGACGTCTTCCGGCAGAACTTGGACAGCGCTCCGATGCCGCCTCGATCGCCCGCCGACATGCCGTCCACCTCGTCCATGATGAGCACAATATTTTTCCGTTCCGCGTCCACCTTCTTGCCGTCCGCTGCAAAATATCCCATCAGAGACGTGTTGTCCATGGCCTCTCCAATGCCTCCTTCGACGAGCTTCTTGCTCCGTGCGTCGCTGGCATTGGTCTCGATCACGTCGTGGTCGGCCAACTTGGCTGCCAGATGTGCTGCCGTCGTCTTGCCGACACCAGGCGGCCCTGAAATGATAATGGCCCGTGAGGCGCCCAGTCCGTCGGCGCCCTTCATCTTGAAGTCGTACTTTTTCGCCTTGGGCCAGTTCTTCAGCCACGATGCAATCCGCTCCACCTGTGCCTTGTTTCCGCAGATCTGGCTGAGCTGCGTCGGCGCGTACTTTGTTGTCCAGAGCTGCTGTGAACTGGGCGAAGGCGTCCGCACGGCCGGCGCTGGCTGTGCTGCTGCTTTGGTCCCTGTCTTGCCTGCCGTCTTGGCCGCCGCTTTGGCTGCTGCCTTGGCTGCTTTCTCAGCCTCTACCCGGCGGGCCTCTTCCTCTCTCTCCATTTCTTCGGCCGCCTCTTGGATCTTGGCCTCTTCCTTTTCTTGCTTCTGCCGTGCCTTTTCGGCCTCCTTGCCGTCGCCTCCACCAGCAGGCAGTCGCTTGATAAGCTCAAACAGGCCCGTTTCGTCAATGGTGCGAATGTTTAGCTGCTTAATCTTGGCCAGCTTGCTCGGCCCGGCATCGTCGCCCAGTACCACCCAGCTCGTGTTTCGACTCGGGGCCGTGGTCACTTTGCCACCGTAGCGCTTGACCAGCGCCTGTCCTTCGTCGCGGCTGATAGTCTGCAGCAGTCCCGTGAAGACAAACGTCTGGCCGACCAGACAGTTGGGTGCTCCCTCGGGCATCTCGATCCCCCCTGGGTTGGGTGGTGCAGTCGCGGTTCCTCCGCCAGCCTTCTTCCGCCAGTCGAACTTGGCACTCGGGTCCTTGGGCGGAGGTGTGGGTGGTCGGACGGTGGGAATAGAGTCCAGGATGGCCTGCACAGAAGAGGGCGGGCCATCATCTGCCTTGTCCTTCTTGGGTGTGGCCCGAGGCTTGGCCGCCGTCGCCGGTTTCTTGCGGGGCTTCGAGACCGGCAGGAGGTCCTCGTCGGACTCTTCGAGCTCTGGTGTCTTGCGCTTCTTGCCGGCTACTGGCGGTGCTTTGGCAGCAGCCTTGGTTCCCCTCTTCGGTTTCACATCCTCAACTTCCGACTCAATGGAGATGGCCGGGGCCTTGGCTGTGCGGGAAGCCACGCGCTTGGGATTCGGCATAAAGTCGTCTTCATCGCTCTCGTCCTCGACATAGTCGTCATTCTTGCGCTTACCTCGCTTGGCGTCTGCCGCAAATAGATCGTCTCCGCCATCGGCATCGTCCATAAAAGCGTCATCGCTGTCATCGAGGTCGTGGGCCTTGTAAGCAGTGGCCGTCTTCTTCTTTTTGGCCGGCGTAGCCTTGGCCGCCTCTGGATCCTTCTTCCGCGGACTCAGACGGATCTCTACTTCGGCCTTGGGGGCTGTCTTGGTCGGTTTGGCTGCCTTGCTCGTCTTTTCCGAAAAGTAGTCGCTGGCCGATACCTCTACTCCCTTGACCTCTTCCGGCTCCTTCTTCTTCTTCGCAGACTTGGCTGGTTTCTTGGTCCTGTTGTCTGTTAGAATGACTTTCCGGGAGGTTCTCTGGACAGATTTGCTTACTCAACAACGTCGTCATCGTCGCTCTCTTCCACAACCTTGCGGCCTGTACAATGTCAGTGTGCCCCAGCAACAACGACAATCCTTGCATGGAAAGAAACTCACTGCTGCGGCCCTTCTTTGCCGGAGCGGCCTCCTTCTTGGGGGCAGCTTTGGCTGGAGCAGCAGCAGCTCCGCCTTTGGGACCAAAGAAGGAGCGGATGTCAGACGGCATCTTGGACAAGGCTCTTGTCTATTCCAGCAATCGGTCGTAGATGTTCCGTGAGTCCTCGAGGACGGTTGCCTTCCCAAGCATGGGATTCGAGATACGAGTCGCCAGTGGGGACACAGCTCTGGACGCGAAGGTGACGCGAAAAACGTGACCGACTAAAGGGGTTCTCCATAGTACAGTACATACACTGTATAAGAGTATATTCATACGGTACATGCACGTGACACCACATTTCAACGATGCTTCTCCCGCGGGTTCTTTCGCCAACAGCTGCCGTGCCGTTCAGTCACCGCAACTTGATCAACTTGATCAACTTGCTCAACTTGCTCAACTTGCTCAACTTGCTCAACTTGCTCAACTTGCCGTCAACCGCATTGTCGATGTTTTCGGTCGAGAAGCAGACGCTGACTACGAGGCTGCTTATGCTAACCCTATCAGACTGTACGGCTCTTTTCGCGGAGTGTCACACGACGTATGGAGTTCAGTGATGCCTTGCTTTTTGCCATGCGAGCTGCAAGCACTGGCGCATGCGAGGATCCGTGGAAGGAGGAGCCTAAAATAAGACAGTGGCTGCTCACTGAGCCACTGAATAGCCACAGCACAGCTAGTGGTTGCATCCTCCTGGTCTGACCTGCAGGGGTGTCGACCAGCCGATTGGACCGCTGGGGATGGCTTATCGCAGCGTCACAACGTTGCAGCATTGCGGGCTGGTGGGCGGTCGAGCAGAGCACTCTGAGCAGAGCACACTGAACAGATAAGCCTGGTGACGAGCGCGTATTGCGTATTCGTACGGACAGGGGCATCGCCGGCACGATCGTGCAAGCTCTGTGGAGTAGTGCCGAGGAAGCGTCGTAGCGATATCTGGAGCCCCATTCTGCCTAAGCTGGAAGAGGGAGGTGACTCAGTGAGGAGGAGACCGGACAGACACATGCCAGCATGTCCCCTCGAAGCTGGCCACGGCCGGGATTCCTTCTTTTTTCCAACATGCAGTTTTCGAGCATGAGGCCATTCTCGGGGTCCGTGGCTTGCTGGCCAACGTGCTGCGGTGGACGTCATCGACTATCCGGAAGAGGAAAGTCTGCAAGTTATCAGTCGATGACATGAGACGGTCTGAGCCCGGAGGAGCGCTTGCGGCTGTGGCGTTTCTGCACGTCTGTCTGACGGGATGTCGATCGTTGCTTGTTTTCTTCGTTCCCGCTCGTTCCCGCCCTTCTTTTGTCTTGTCGTTCTTGGCTCTGCTGGTCCTGGCGGCCTTGGTGGCTGGGGGATGCTGGCTTGCTGGCGTGCTGACCTGCTGGCTGGCCTGCCGGCCAGATAACCGACCTGGGTGGCATTACAACCTCCCCGACTGGGACTGGGATGCATCCTCTCTTACCACAGTGGAGTGGTATTTTAGTATGAGTGCTCCGTACGGAGTATGATCCTACCCCTCTTCAAGAGAAGGGAAATGGAAATGCCGCAGTTGGACGAAGCAAGCCGTTCGAGTATATAAGCCGGGTCTCCTCCCCGCGAGAAGAGAAAGGACGAACACATATCCTCATCTGTCCTCTACCCTACAATGTTGCCCAAAGCTTTGCTGTTGGCTGCAGTGGCCAGTCTGGCTCTCGCCAGTCCCGTGCGGCGCCGTGAGGTCCCGTCCACGCACCGCTTGCACGAGCGGCATGCCGACCACTGGTCGAGACACTGGTCCAAGCGGTCCAAGGTGCCGGCCGACGATGTGTTGCCGATGCGCATTGGTCTGACGCAGAGCAACCTGGAAGCAGGAGCCCAACGTCTGTTGGATGTGTAAGTGCGAGAGAGCGGCAGAGAGCGAGCGTGCGAGGAAAAAGAAGAAAAAAAACTGACTGTATAGATCCACTCCTGGCTCGGTCAACTATGGCAAACATATGACGGCCGAAGAGGTGGCCGACTACTTTGCGCCGGCACCGTCGACGGTGAGCGCTGTCCAGGACTGGCTGACGAGCCACGGCATTGCGGCCGAGCGCATTGGACAGTCGGTCAACAAGCAATGGCTGCAGTTTGACGCGAGCGTGGCCGAGGCTGAGGACCTGCTGTTTGCCGAGTTCTTCTTGTGGGAGCACGAGAGCACAGGCGCTCAGGATATCTCAACGGAAGAGTACCACCTGCCGGAGAAGATCCGCGAGCACGTGGACTACATCACGCCAGGCGTGCGGATGCGGACACGGCGAGTGGACAAGACGCGGGACCTTATGGCCAAGAAGAAGCGCGCCAACATCGAGCGGCCCATCTCGTTCATCACGGAGCTGGAAGGGTTCCCGAACCCCAATTCAAGCACCTGCTCCATCTATGTGACGGCCGAGTGCACGCGGAACCAGTACAGCATCCCCGAAGCCTCGCTGGCTGCCGAGGGCAACGAGATCGGTATTTTTGAGAGCCTCGACGTTCACTACAGCCGTGCCGATCTCGACGTCTACTTCAGTACACTCTATCCGTGAGTTGTTTATTGCTTGATTTTTTTTTCCCTGAGGGGCTTGCATCCGAAACTGACCATCAGGGATATTCCGAATGGCACCTATCCCGAGGAACGTCTCATTGATGGCGCCATTGGTGCCATTGAAGACACTACGGAATACGTGCCCATAGACCTCGAAGCCCCCCTCGACTTCGACTCGGCCTGGCCTCTCATCTACCCTCAGGGCCTCGTCCTCTTCCAGGAAGACGATGAGTACTACGAATCCACCGGCAGCGCCAGTGGTTTCTGGAACACCTTCCTCGACGCCATCGACGGCAGCTACTGCAACTATTCGGCCTATGGCGAGACCGGCGACTGCACCGAGGCCGCCTGTGACGACCCCGTCTACCCCGACTACCACACTGGCGGCTACAATGGCAGCCTGCAGTGCGGCGTCTACGAGCCGACCAATGTGATCAGCATCAGCTACGGTGGCAGCGAGGCCGGCTGGCCTGACTACTACATGAAGCGCCAGTGCAACGAGTGGATGAAGCTGGGCCTGCAGGGCACGACGGTGGTCATGTCGAGCGGCGACTCGGGCGTGGGCGATGCCGGTGGCTGTCTGGGCAGTGATGGCACCATTTTCGAGCCCGACTTTGCCTCTTCGTGTCCGTATGTCCTGGCTGTCGGCAGCACGGAATGGGACCGGTATGCCAACGCGACGGGCACCGAGCAGCCGTATGAGTCGCTTGTGGAAGTGGCCACGGCGCGGTTCTACAGCGGCGGCGGGTTCAGCAACGTCTTTGACACGCCGTCGTACCAGAAAGACGCTGTTGACACCTACTTTGACACCGTCGGCAGCAGCCTCAACTTTACCAGCTACAGCAACAATATCACCGATGCCGACTTCTCAGACGTCACCTCGGGCGTCTTCCGTCGCAGCGGCCGCGGCTATCCTGATGTTTCCGCTGTCGGTGACCGCCAGGTCGTCTATTCCAACGGTTCCTGGTGGCTCGTGGGCGGCACCAGTCTGTCGGCGCCTGTCTTTGCTGCCGTCCTCAACCTCATCAACGAGGAACGTCTGGCCGACAACAAGACCACGCTCGGCTTCATCCATCCTGTTCTTGTGAGTTCCTCCCTCTCCTCCTCCTCCCTCTTCTTCTCTAACATTTCAGTATGAACACCCTGAGGCCTTCATTGATGTCACTTCCGGCAGCAATCCTGGCTGTCTGTCGACTGGTTTCCCGGCCGCCGCCGGATGGGACCCCGTCACGGGTCTCGGGTCGCCCAACTACCCCAAGCTGCTCGACGTTCTCTACAACGTATAAACACATAAAATCTCAACATAAAAACAAAAACAAAAATGTACATTGCACAGCATAGCACAGGGCCAACCACGTGGGATAACCTGCCTGCCGCCGCTGGGCGCACATGCAGTGTCTCATGCGCCACGGCTCCCGTAATTCTAGCTGCATCCTAGTTGCATACAAAATACAAATACAAATACTATATTACTATTACAGAGTGCTCCGTATATAATACACTCGCTGGGTCCGCTGGCCCGCCGGCCCAACAGGCGGCCGCTGCCTTTTGACACTTGCCTTGGCCATTCCCCTCCCCCCGTCGACGTGGCTGTCCCTCCTGCGGGTGCGCGTCCATGCATGTGATGCTGCGTAACGTCTGCAATGCCTGTGCAATGCGTGATTCCTGCAAGGCCTGCGATGCCTGCGCGACGAGTGCGCACCGCCCGCATGGCCCATTCTCAGCATGCCACGTCCGAGGGAGCGGTGTGCCATGTCCGGCTGCGGTGCTTCGGGCCAGTCTCGTCTTGAGTGCTGTGGGCGTCGTACTACGCCGTTCTCGTCCTCGTTCTTGTGCTTGTGCTTGTCCGTCGTCTCCGTATGCCTATGATTCGCGGTACATGCGAGTTACTTGCAGCTACCGCCTTTTCCCGCTAAATCGCTTGTACCTTCTGTACCAGTACTGCCCCGCTATTCTCGATCCTTATATTTTAGGCATCCACGGACTGGCACTCCCATTGGACGGCATGACTTCACCACATTTTTTCGGCTTCAGACGTCAAAATCAGAATCCAGGGAACTTGGTGACACTTGACGCCTCGACGCCCCGACGCCCCGACGCCCGACACCCCACCATGGCGACCTCCTCGGCTTCTGGGCTGCTCCGCCAGGCCTTCCAGCGGCTGTCCCTCACGCCCACAGCACCATGTTGCTCTCTTGTCGCCCGGCCAGCCTTTGCTGTCGCCTCTCCTCTCGTCGCCGCCCGGCGAGCCTTCTCTGCCACCCCCGTCGCTGCCGGCAATTGGCTCGAGCCCAGCCTCAACCGCAAGCGCCGCATGATGAAGGGCCGGCCGCGCGTGGCCACTGGCGGTTCCGTCAAGGGCACCACCATTGTCTGGGGCGACTACGGTCTGCGCATGAAGGACCACCACCGCCGCATCAGTGCTGCCCAGCTCAAAGTAGCCGAGGACACAATCAAGCAGAGGCTGCGTGGACAGCGGTACCGTCTGTACAAGCGGGTCAATTGCAACATTGGCGTGTTTGTGAGCGGAAATGAGGTACGTTGGTCTTGTTCGCTTGGCGTCTTTTGTTTTTTGTCTTCTGTCTTTTCTGTTCTGACCATCCAGATACGAATGGGTAAAGGAAAAGGTTCTTTCGACCATTGGGCTGCACGTGTCGCCGTCAACCGCATCATCTTTGAAATCCGCGGCGCTCTCCACGAACAGGTCGCCCGTGACGCCTTCCGGCTAGCCGGAAACAAAATGCCCGGCCAGTACGAGTTCGTCAAGCGAGGCGATCCGCCCGTGGTCGGCATCACAAAGCTCGAGGACGGCCTCACCCTCCAAGACCTGCAGCGTCCACGCAAGCCGCTGCCGCCCACAGACGTTTCCAGTCCTTCGGCGCCGGCATTATAAAAGACAATAGCATTGTCTTTCCGTGTACTCCGCGTACGCTGTACAATATATTTTATGTTTCTCAAGACACGTGTGCAATCTTGGCAAAAAAAAAATACATTGAATTGGTGAAAACAAACAGAAAAAGCACAACTAAAAACTCGATTCCTCGCCTGACCTGCCAATCTATTTTTTTGGTGGCTGCCCATGTCCCAACGTCGTGGTGCTGGAGAAAACAACGTCTCCCCACCTCCGTCCACACTTCCCAATAGCCCGCCCCCTTCCCCCATGTATACACTAGAGTATCCGCTCAGCCATTCCCAAAACAAATACTGGTAACAAAATCAAATCACTGTAAGGTTGAAATTGGTCTGTCATAAAGAAGTGGAGGACAAAAGAAAGCTGCGTGAGCAAGCACCAAGAACATTGTAAAATGGCCCGCCGGACGGCACTTCAGGGAGGCGGGCAACACAAAATCGTCGTCGTTCCAGCAATAACATAATTCAGACGTGCGCAAAACAGCCACTCGCAACATTCTTTATGCCACTTCCGACTTCGTGATAATGTTGTTGATGCCCGCTGTTGTCGGTGTCGTCGTCTTGATCTCACCCGACACCGACGCCGGCCCGGCAGACCCAGGCCCGGCCGCTGCAGCTGCACCGCCAGTCTTCTTGTCGTCCTCACCGCTGTCATCGTAGTCCTCGTCCACGTCCACTTTCCGTGCCGCCCGCTCAGGCTCGCTGATGGGCGGAGGCGGCGCCGGGTGGTCGAGCCGCTTGTGCTCCTCTGGCGGGTAGTCCTTGGGGTCAGGACCCGATAGGGGACCCTCGTGCATGTGCGTAGGTCCCGACTGCAAAGGCGGCAGGTGGCTCGACACCGAATGCGCAGGCTGGTGATGAGCAGCCTCCGACGGGTGGTAATCATTGCCCATACGCTGGTCATCCGACACCGGCACCGGTCCCGGTCCCGGCCGACGGATGTCCTCCATACGGCGCGCATCCTCCACCCGCCGTTGGTCGTCAAAGCGACGAGCCTCAGACGAATTGCGACGGTATGTTTCATGCGGCGGCGTAGATGGCCGGCGGTGGTGGATGTCATCCAGACGAGCACGTGCCTCATCTGATGCAGGCTTTTTGACCGCCGACTCCTCTTCCCACTCACGCAATCTCTTCGGGCCAACCGACGCCTGTCGGTCATCCCGGTGCATTGCAGAGTCAGGCGGCAGAGAAGACTGTGGCGGCGGTGGCGGCGGCGGTGGAGCCGACTCCATCGGCCCCGGCACAATCGGATCCTGGTGTGCGTAGGATGGCTGGTGCGTCGGGTATGCAGACTTGGGCGACGGCATACGGTTGTCATGCACCGCACGCGGCTCGCTACGCGGACTCGAGGCACGGTACATCATGGGACTCACAGCTGCCGGAGCCGGCGGCGGCGGTCCATTCACACCGTTGCTAGGAGGCATCGCCGACGGTGCCGGACCCATGTAGCCAGAGTTCTGCATCCGTGGCTGCGGCGGCGGCTGTTGCTGCTGCTGCTGCGGCGGCGGTGGCGGGCCATAGTGCGACGGCGGTGGCGGTGGCGGTGAGCGCCGAAGAGGTGCTCCAGGGCCCGAACTAGGACCCCCCAGCGGACCTCCCGGAACACCGTTTCCATTCATTCCTGGACGACCCTGGTCAGGGTACGGGCGCAACTGCTGGGTATCTTGACGGGGGCTGGGTGGTCGAGCAGTCGGAGCGGGGCCACGGTAGGGCTCCCGCTGGTCAAATGGGTTTGGGGGCTGCGGGGGAGGGTTGATCTCGGACAGGCGTCCCCACCCGTTGGACCCTGGGCCCGGTGGCGGAGGAGGCCCGTTCATAGGCGTCGACTGCTGAGGAGCCGAACCAGCCCACTGAGGCCCCGGAGGACCAACCGGATTCGTCTGATAGGCGTGCGGGTGGACATCCGTGGGCATGGGGGCGCTAGCCACTCCGTTGGTAGATCCGTTGCGCAGCAGCTGCAGTCTAGCCTTGATGTGCGGGTTGTTGGGGTCAAGCTCTGCAGCCCGCTGGTAGGCGTCGAGAGCATCGCTGATCTGGTTGTTGCATGATTCGTACTGGTCATGTTAGAAAAGAAGAAAGAAGCAGGTTCAGAGGACAGAACTGACCAGAGTGCCCAGATCGTACCACACTTCCGAAATGAAGGGGTTGAGGCGAATGGCCCGCGAGTAGGCGTCGAGGGCATCGCGGTATTGGTTGATTTGGTAGTAGAGCACACCAATCGAGCACCAGAAGGTAGGGTTACGACCTTCGCGGTAAACAGCCTGTTGGTATGCTTCATACGCCTTGGGGTACTTTTGCTGAGACATGTAGCAGCGACCGAGCAAATACCAGCTCTGGGCGTCGTTGTTATCTAGATGCTGTCAGCGTTTGCCAAAGGAGACTCGCTCGAGGACAAGGAACGTACCGGCCGCGACAGATTTCTCAAGGTATTCAATGGCCCGGTCTTGACTAGAGAAGCTGCTGCTTTGGTTGTGGAACAGCCAGCCGAGCTGCTGAAGAACCTTGGCATGGTTCGGGTCGCGCTCAAGAACGCGCTGATAGGCAGACTTGGCGCTGTCGAACTGTAGAGGGTTGTGGTCAGCGCAAAGTCACATGGATAACTGCGAAACAAGTAGACAAGTACTTACGTCCTTCTGCTGCTCGTACACGTGACCGATCTGGAACCAGATGTCCTCCTCGGTCAGAGGAGGCGGCGGCGAGTTGACAATGTACTTGAAGCACTGCCATGGTGGTTAGTGACAGGTGACTATACGTGGACGAATCGGGTGTTCTTACCTCCAGACTCTGGTTGTACTTCTGCTGTTGCTTGTATATTATGCCGAGGCGGAAGTAGATTTCGTTGGCCTTTTCGAAGTCAGGTTGCATAGACATGACTTGTGAAAAGGCCTCCTCGGCATGATCGAGAGAACCATAGCGGTCGTAGAGAATGCCGATGCCATACCACAGCTTGGGCTCCTGTGTAAAAAAGAAAAAAAAAAGTTAGTATCACGCAAATTTCGCGATGCGCCAATTTTGCAAACGCGTACCTTTGGGTTTCTCAGGTTGACAAGAGCTGACTGGTAGGCTGCATAGGCCTGCTGCAAGTCATCCATCATGAGATAGCAGTGACCAAGACTGCCCCAGACTTCGCCATTGTTCTGATCCAATTTGAGAATAGCCTGCAAGTACTCGATGGCTTTTGGAAAATCCTCGCGCGTTCGGAGGATGAGGCTAATGGCATTCATCGCGGGAATGGACTGCGGATTGGCGCGCAGGGCATACTCGTAAGCGCCCATGGCTTCGTCGGGGTTTCCGAGGAGCTCAGCAAAGCTGCCTGTTCCGGTTGTTAGCAAACACGTAGATAAGCATCGGCGAGGGCGATTGCGATTGCGCGACAAGACACGTACCAATCTGCATCCAAACTGCTTCGTTCATGGCCGTGATCTGACGCGACGGCGCGGCATAGCTAGATGCCTGAGGAGGAGGCGGCGGAGCAGGACCAGGAGGGCCATGATGCATGTGCATCGGCATAGTAGGCGAGGGGTGGTGTTGAGCCATGGTCTTGAATAGGTTTTGTGTGTGTGTATTGTGTTGTGTTGACTCGGCCGGCAGCCGGCAGTCGCACAGAAAGCTCTGGGGGAGGGGGGAAAACAAGTTGGTGGCTTTTTTTTCCTCGGTTTAAAAAAAGCCCGACAACCCCAGACAGGACCCGACCTCGTCAGATGGGCGAGGCTACACGTCACGATCGGAGAGGGATGTTTAGCCGGAAGCGAGGATCGCGTCGGATTCCAAGCCGCGCAGAGGAGCGCAAGAAGCGAAAGAGGGAAAAAAAAAAGAATGCGAAAGGGGAGAGAAAAAAAGAAGGCAACACGAAAAAACGAGAAGCGAGAAGCGAGAAACAAGAAGCGAAATGGAGATGGCGCGTTGCTGATGGAAAGCTGATGAAGAGCTTGGCAGAAACAGCGCGGCAGCCAGGAGGCAACGATGCCAAAAGAAGAGAATGGGTGTGAAAAACAAGAAAAGGAAGAATTAAGATGGGAAGAAAAAGCGAGCGAGCCACGGGGGAAGCTGGAGATGGGGGGCGAGATAGCGTGGGCGGGCAGGCTAGTTCGAGTAGGTCGTAGGCGTCGCGGAGAAAAGAAAGGAAGGGATTGCGGATGGGAATCTCTTTTTCCCCGGGGGGGAGGCGAAAGGAGAAGATGACAAGAAGGGCGAAATGGATGGGCGGATGGTGGATGACGGATGGAGAGATGGGGAGAAAGACGAGGAAAGAAAGGAGAGGAAGGAAAACGAGGAAGGGCGAGCCAGTGGCGGGTAAGGGCAGGAAGGGCAGGAGCAAGAAAGAAAGGTTCGTTCCTTCTTGTCTGGGCTTTTGGGGTTGCTTTGGCTGCGGCGCGCAAACTACCCTTACCCACGAGCTTTTTTTTTCTTATTTTATCTGTATTTTATTTTATTTTAGCGCGCCTTCTTTTTATTTATTTTCTGGCCCGTCGTTGACGCTTTGCAGGGATATTTTCTTTCTGGATGGTGTGGGTGGAGTGAATCTAACCTTGGGACCCAAGACAGGCACTCCCCGCCCCAGTCGCTCCAGAGTTGCGGAAACCACACCGGCTACAGCGTCTACCTGGGAGTACATTGGCACGGGTTACTAGGGTGGGTCAGTGGCGGCGCAGCCGGCCAACGAGCACAGAATCGAAGTCCTGGTCTGTGCTCAGGGCCGGCCAAGAGTGGTTTGGGTCTTGTGATTGGCGCACCGTTTGGTGTTTCGTTTTATTTTATTTTTCTGTAGCTTGCTCTCCGCGAGTCATTTGTGCTGGTTCCTCTGCCTTCCTGTCTTCCAGTCTTTCCGTCCTCGCCAACGTGGCCAACAGGCCGAGACCACCGTAGGATACGACGTACGAGTACGAGTAAGATACGGAACACTATCGACTGTAGCTTGGCAGTGCCAATTCAGTGCCAATTTGCGATCTGCCGCCGCGTTCCAGCACTCGAAGACCAGGCATACTCGGTTTCGTCCCATATATATATAGCGAACCCTGAGCGATGACCACTCGTCTCGCAGAGATGCCAAGTTCTTTCTCCGAGATACAAGTACTCCGTACACCGTACTATATACACTGCCTGTATCCTGCCTGTACTCCGTACTCCGTACTCGTACGCGACCGTCTGCCAAGCGTCACAGATGGCCGACAGGGGCCAGCGGAAAGGAAAGATACCCTTCTTCGTATAAAAGTGGATCCATTCGGCTTTGTACCCCGAAGTACCCCCGCCTCCGTCTGGTGGTCGCTAAAACTTAGCACGACTTGCAGCAATTTAGGGCCATTGTTGTATCCGAGACACGCACGCCCCCCTTTTCTTATATCCACACCTCCTCTATCATCCCGACCCATAAGCACTCCACTCGTTTCTACTTCCGCCCACCCCACCCTCCACAACAAGAAAGAGTAAGGAAAGGGCGAACGTCTTCCTTCTGTCCCACCCCCCTGCTTCCCACTGGTCTTTTCCGAGGATGGATGCGGGCGGCACGCCATTCCATTACCTTGCAGCTCCAGAGTGGCGACTAGGTACCACAACTGTCAATCATCGACATCAGTGCAGGAGCGGGGAGCCAGCTAAACACGGAGGGTGAACGCTTTTTTTCGCTTCGCCATTAAACGGGGGGGAAAAGGGGTGTGCCGGGATGCTCAACGGCGGAAGAAACAAGGAAAAGAAAACAAAAAAAGAGAAGAAGAGAGGAGAAAAAAGAAGAGAAGCAAGAAGAAGAAAAAGGAGAGAAACAAGAAGAGAAGAAGAGACGAAGAAAAAAAAAGGACAAAAAGACAGCGGTTTGCCTCATCCACCAGATGCCTCTCCTCGAAAGCCCCCCTTATTTTTACACAGCAACAGCAAGGTCGCCCATTACGGAGTAGTTCCAACAGCCCTCCCTGGCCCCAAACACGCGGCAACAAGCTACGGAGCGGTCTCTTTTCGTTGCTCCCTGTCACCGCAAGTGCATGCCAATCTTTGCTTAGCCCTTCCGCTGGATGACTAATGCGCTTTGCCCCTGTCTCTCGTAATCGCGCCCGTTACTGCGTAAGTTAGCACTGCGCACCGCCGACACGTATGCCGCCCTAACATGCACAACCCTGCCGTGCTCCGTAATAGTGCTCACTATGTCGCGAGCACATATTTCCTTAACAAGTGGGATCACCTCACGCACCGCGCGCTAGTCTGGCTTATTTTTGCCCCAGCCCGAGAACCCTATTTCAAAGGGGGAAAGATGGTTGGGCTGCTGAAACCAGCAGATTGTCAGATGACCACGGCGTCTACGAGGAGGCGGAACCGGTGGATAGTCGCCAGTGAGATGTCCAGATACTATCTGGTACTATCTGGTACTATCTGCTGTCATGCGCGTATGGAAGCACGAGTGCTCCGTAGATTGGCCCAATGCCTGAAGCCGCATGTGCAGCTGGTTTCGGTATATATGCTGCCCCCAGGCCCGTCTGGCCAGAATCCCGTGATCAAAGCCACGCTATGTGGGTTCTCCCTGCACGAGCAGCAAGAGACTTTGTACTCGTAAGATGCTTGTCCCGTGCAGGAGGATGGGCACCATACGAGGACGGACGAGCATGCTGCGCTGTGACCTATCGGCTCCGGGACATCCTTGGGGTACGAGTACGGAATACAAAGTAGAGGGTACACGCTGACAAGGCAATGTCGGGAAACCAGGCCGGGAAACCAAGCCGCCGCTGGTATGCAGGATGTACCGCTGTCGTGCACCCGTTGCGCCGGCTACACCACCTCGCTGGGGTGGCACGGGAAGAAAATAAACGAAATAAACGAAGAGCAGAGTACTCCGTACACATAGTATCTTACACAGAGTACGAGTACGGAGTAGATGACACAACAACATGCTGTCACAGCCTGTCGATGCACACGTCGTGTCCTTGTCCCACGCAAAAGAAGAGTTAAGAAGGTTACACGCACGAGCATTCTTCTTTATCGCCCGTCGATCCCATCTCCCGTATCTCACGGGGTCTACGGAGTATGGAGTGGTCCCCGCCCCAACCACCTTGTGCAGTATCGAATCGGAGGCACAAGAAAAAAAGGATGGCCGCCGCCCTCTCCCTTTCTGTCTCCCCGTCTCCCCGTCTCCCCCGTCTCCTCCTTTTTTTGCCTTTTCCGTATTACGGAGTACATATCCTGTACCGTAATTTACCACAAACCCGACAAAGTCGCGGTCTGGTTTGGCACAGATAGGCGAGACGAGATACTAGGGAAAGGAGAATAGAGAGAATAGAGAGAAAAAAAGAAAAAAAGAAAAAAATTGTTGCTCGAAGAGCCTTGTCTCGCAAATCGCTCATCAGCGCTTCGCCAGATTTGGTGTATAGTATCTTACGAACGCAAAGTACTTTGTACTCCTGTGTTGGCGGTTAGCTTGGCCAAGCAGCTGATCCGGTGAGTTACAGCGGCTCGCGTTAGAACGGGACAGAGGAGGGCCAGGCTAAGAGCGGGAAATGGGCACTTTCATGCTGTTTGTGGAGACCGGAAGCAGCGCTGACGAAAAAGCAAACATAAAATAATAAAATAATAAAATAATAAAAATAATAAAAGTAAAAGTAAAAAGGGATAATACGTGAAAGCCACCCCTGGTCCGGGATGTTGCAAAGAACAAATACGAGTGCAAAAAAAAAGAAAACAATACTCCGTACAAAATACATTAAATCGATAAATACTCGTAGAAAGCCTACGTTAAACAGGTTAGTCTCTCGATGCAGTCGGTAGACCGAATCGCACGCAAGACACTGAACAACTTGTACGGAGTACCCTGTAAGGGCGAAAAGAAATAAAAGAGGCACGACCCGCCTAAACCTGTCTTGTACAGAGCTCGTTTCTCCATAGAACTAGTCCCTTTCTGTGCAGGCCACGTGCCTTTGGTTAAACACGACCGTCGGTGTGCCTCTGTTCTCCTTGCACAGGGAGAGCAGCCGCCGAGCTGAGCCAAGTCCAGGGGTAAGAATCAGTTGGATGCCGAAATCTGGTGAGGGTTCTTATGAGCACGAGCACGAGTATGGAGTATACGGAATATAGTATTAGATACAGGGTAGGATACGAATACGGGTACGTCGTAAGACGGGCTGCAAGCATGAACTCGGATACACAGTAATCATAGCACGCGCAAAATAGGCAACAATATTCTAGAAGAGGCACTACTGTGTATTGTGATATGCCATAATACTACGGAGCAATAGGCAGGAAAAGGATGAGCTGTCAGAAGCGTGGCATGCATGGAGGAGGCGAAAAAGAAGACAAGGCAGAAGACGGGAGGCGGAAGGCGGAAGACAGAAACCGGAAGGCGAGAAGAACTCCAATGCCGTGTACTCGTACTCGTAGCAGGTCCGTGCCTGAAGTGCGACATTCTGTGTACTCCGTACTTCGTACTCGTATGGCTCGTGATGCTCGCCGGCCATACTATTTCTGATTAGTCATCATTCGGAATCGTTTCCCGTTTTCCTCATCTTCACCAATGGGGCGAGATCCGCCGGTGTTGGCTTGGGGCGACCGGCGATCCAACTCGCACGGTCATCTGCATCGACGAATGCGACGCAACAATTTACCCTGTACAAGAGAAAGGGGGGGAGCAGAAATTGTTGTGGTTTGCGATCTGCGGTTTCAAGTTTCTTTCCCTGCTGGATGGAAAAGGAGGCGTACGGAGCACCGCGTCAGATACGAGATGGGTGTACGGAGTACTGTATATTTTTCCCCCCTCGCTGTAGCCAATTTCAAGATGGATCGAGAAGAAGCTTCTCTGGCCGCTGCTTATTTGTCACGGCTCGCCCGTCGGTCGGTCCACTCCATACGAGAACCTAGCACGAAAAGCTCTGGTACGAGTACGAGCTACGGGAGAATACTACTCGTATATATCTGTCTAGATGTCTGACGGGGCACTCCGGTAGGATCGTATGGCGACTATTTTAGGCATAGTTTTCCCATTCGTTTCCAAATGCGAAACAAGGCATTCCTCTGCCGCTCGTATCAACACGTTGATTGTACGATGCATTCCGGTATCTCGCGGTCGCAGAAAAGCTCGTGCGGAACAAGAACGGGAAAAGGGGGGCTGGGCGCATGGGCAAGACAGGGGTGGTGGTGTTTGGCTGCGATCGAATCTGCTGGCGAATGGGCAGAATCTCTTTTTCTGCTCCGTACCATTCTGGCCTGGAAGCGGAGCATTTCCCGCACGTCCATCGCCCCCTAACTAACCGGCAGGCGCCAACGCGCCAACGCAACAAGCGGAGCGCAACTGTGGCGAAGGCGGGAGGGCTTACGTTGCTATGAGCCCTTCTTGCGAGCAGAGAGGCACCTTTCTGCCTCTTCCCCCCCAGCCCTCGTCGCCTGCATATGCAGAAAAGACAGTTTTCGGCCGGCAAGGGAAATAATACGAGGAGTAGGCGTATCCTGTGTATCTGTGCATCAGCAAATTCCAACTTCTTTTTGTGCCGCACCTGTACGCTACCGGACGAGTGCATAATAAGATACTCTACTCCGTATATTCTCTGTGCAGGTTGGCAAGGCAAGTCACGCCCCCTGTGAGAACGAGAATCGGTCAGAAGCCACACTCTACTCCGTACCCCTGTCGTGTTTGTACCTTTGTACTCCGAACCTCCGACATAAGCAAATCTTGTTGTTCGCCTTGTTGTGGGTGTCTGAAGTAAGACGTCCTGTACGGAGTACAAGTATGTTGTCCTCGCGTGCATTGGCATCCGTCATCGTCACCCGGTGTCTCATCCTTTATGTTGAATTTAAGAGAAATCAGGAAAACCAAGAAAGGGAAGGAAAAAGAAAAAGAGGGGAGAGAAAAAAAAGGAAAAAAAGCAAGAAAAAAAAGGGAAAAAAGGAAGAAAGAAAAAGAGGGAGAAGGGAGAAGGTAAAAAGGAAAAAGGAAAAAGAGAGAAAAAAAGAAAAAAAAAAAAAAGAAAAAAAAAGAAAAAAGGGGAAATCAAAAAAAAAAAATCAAAAGCAAAAGCAAAATCAAAACAACAAGGCAGCGCCCACCCGACCACACCATCTCAACAAGATGGAGCAAAATGGCGCACGGGGAAGCAAACGATCGTTGTCTTTTACACATTCCGGCGGCCCAGGGCGTCTCCACTGCCTGCAACGTCCAGCTCAATGTGCTAGCCCGGCCGGCTTCACACCTCCCCCCTCCCCTCCCCTCCCCTCCCCAATGCACACCCTAAAAACAGTCACCCAGCCCGCACGCCGTCTCGATCCGCTGCCGCCCTTCGTCATTGTGCTTTGGATTTACAGGTATTTCTCCGCCCCACACCACCAAAACAAACCAAACACGCACAATGGCCACCCCCCCTCCCTTCCCTTCCCTTCGGCCCTGTGAGCCTGTTGCAGCATAAGCACCTGCACAAGATATCCCGGCCTGGCTGTGCCCGATATGCAAGGTGGTTACGATATCGCGAGCCTACGTCGTATGGATGGCCAACGCATTCTCCTCCTCCACGAGATGACATGCCGGCAGCAAGGAAATGGTCCGTACTCCGTACTCGTACCAATCACCTATCACGGCTATTCTTTACTACTATAGGCTTGGCAAGTATGACAGGTACTCGTAATCCGTACTCCGTAAGATACGGCACCGTTGTTTCGCCCTGAAAAGGGGGGGCGTAAGATTCTGGTAGCAGTGCTCGTACGGAGTAATAGTATGGCAGGGCACGCAAATACGGAGTACTCTAATCCGTATAATCCGTAATGCTCCGTGAGATACCTTGTACTCTGTAATATTACGAGTACCGTAAACTTTACGTGCAGTGTGGCCGCTGTTCCGGCACATCCAGCATGGGCCATTTTTACGACGTAACTCGTATGTATCTCCTGTTCCTCAGACCTTGGGATGGAGAGCCAAGGTGACACCTTGTGTAGTGGAAACGACAGGGGATATAAAAAATAAATAAAAAAAGGGACGGAGCGATCAGACATGGGACAAGGGTGCTCGTGCGGACGGATAGTCCAAAAGAGCATGAAGAGAAAAGTGACCCTGCGACGCGGTGGATCATTTATGAAAATGGGTGCTCCCTCATTATAATGGAGCCCACGACCAAACTCGTAATCCTTGTTCCTATTCCGTACGACGTACAGGGTATTCCTTCCCCGACCCCTACCTGCCTCTTCCTTGTTGGATCATCATCCTTTTTTTACTCCGTATACCCTGTACTCCGTACAAGAGTTCCGGATCTTACGAGAATGCGCGAAAAAAAAGAAAGGAAAAAAGGAAAAAAAAAAAAAAAAAAGGACAGTGGATTTCATAAGCTCCGGTCGTCTGCTCATAAAAGAGCGGGAGGACCAGAGAGGAGGAGCGCGCAGATCGCATCGCCCAGGCACACCAGCGCAAGCCTCTGGGAAGAAAAGACCGGCGGGAGGATGGGACCGCTGCTCCATACTCGTACGAGGTATTATTCGTTAGGAATGGTTGCGGGGGGCATATGTTGGAAGGGGGATGACTGGCTGCAGATCGTAGGAGCTGTCACGGCCTGTCTTCCCCGGGCGTTTTCTGCTGGTAGGGGGGAGCCACTCTGTACGGAGTATGAATAGCCTCTTAAGCGTACGGCGGCATGTTGAGCGAGACAGGTGCACGAGGAGTACGAGTACGAGAAGTACTTTGTACTCGTACGCAGCACGGAGGAGTGCAGTATGCACGCCGGGGGGGAGCGACCGAGCGGGCGTGTTGGCGGTGGGCTGTGTGTACGGAGTACGGAGTATGTGCTGTACCCTGTATGCTGCAAGGAGCGAGGATATCCTTCCCTGGCTCTGCTCAGGGACCCCAGAAGGCCCCACCAGACGTTAGGCGGATTTGCACATCGGAAGAGCCGAGTGAAGCTGACTGGGCTGGAGCGGTGTCTTATTTCTTTTCAAGATCCCTGCTGCTGTTTTCTTTTTTCTTTTTTCTTTTTTCTTTTTTCTTTCTTTCTTTTTTTTCTTTTTCTTTTGTTTTCTTTTTTGTTTTCTTTTTGTGTTATTTGTTTCCTGCTCGGCCTTAATGTTCCTTGTTCAGAATATTGCATTATTAGTCGAGTCTGGCCCTACGTGGTTTGTGATCCTGACTCCGAGTAGGGATACCCTGGGCATATGATTTATGAATATGCAGGCCCGTGGCAAAAAGGATGCCACCACTACTACCAGACAGAAAAAGAGGCAGATGCCATTTCGGTGAAACACGGCAGGTCACTGACTCGTGTTTCTTATCCCGATAACCACATGCCAGAGTGCAGGCGGCCTGGGGCGATGGCGCCACGCAAGGGGAGGGACTTTTAATCTATTGTTTTGGGTTTCGTTCTCCAGCATGCCCTGTCGGTGTCGACTTCTGGTTGGGGGCCAGCTGGCAAGCAAGCTTGGTTCTTGGTTCTTGGTTCTTTTGGTTCTTTTGGTTCTTTTGGTTCTTTGGTTCCTGGTTCTTTGGTTCTTGGTGCAGGCAGGAAAGTCGTGGCACACGCAATACGGAGCATCCAGTGGATGAAAAGAAAGAACACACACACACACACACACAAAGAGCAACGCCCACCGGAATGGATCCCGTCTGGCAGGAAACTCGTGACCCCTGAGATGCTGATCAGCCGCAATACGATACTCCGTACTCGTACTTACAGTCCGCAAGCAAACGCGCCCCGTTCGCTGTGGAGATGGGCTAGATCGCCGTCCAGTCTGGTTGGATCTGCCGTGGCCACCAATTGTGTAAAATAAACTGAGCAAGACCACTACGTAAGAAAGCTCCGTAATCGTAATACGAGGAGTCGCAAAAGGGGAAATCAAAAACGACTTGCAAAACGGGTTGATTCCATAAACCACGTAAAAAAAAAATCCCTCCCAAATAAAGAAAGTGCTCATTAATGCTAAGTACACAGAAAAGAAAAAACAAAAGCTACAAAAAAGTATGTATGGTACGACGTCTTAGCTTCGTCAGGTCTTCCCTCTCCCTCCGACCAAACCCGCATAAATCAATCCATCCAAAGCTAACCCAGCCAACTCCGAACAATCCTCCTAAGAGAAACGGCCCCATAAAGAAACAGCTGGAGAATAGGGTGGGCAGGGACTTTATGTTTGTTGCCATGCGATAAAACACCAGATGTCGTCATCGTCGAATGCAAAAAAAAAAGGTTCCATGGTCCTTATTCGGCCCCCGTGACGTGGGACTCTCGTGGGACTCTCGTACCGTGTGACTGGACAATATTCCGACCAAGCCTCCTCGCTATGCGTGGTTCTTGTCGCCGGCATCGTCCGACACATAGCTCGTCTCGCCCAGCATGCCCGAGGACGACGTCGACTGCGATGTCATAGCGGCCTGCGAGTCGGCCTTGGGCTGCGTCTGCACTGTGGGGCCCGTAGCGGCCGGCAGAGACGAGTCCGCGCGCGAGGAAGAAGGACCAGCGGCAGACGAACCAGAGGCGCCGGCAGCGGCACTGCGCGAGGCCGCGTTGGCTGCCGCCGCATGCAGACGTTGGTCGAGCGCCTTGAGCGCGAGCGCCCGGCGACGCTCTGCCTCGGCCCGGGTGCTGCCGGGCACGCTGCGCTGGCGGTGCAGGTAACCATCGCCGCCGGAGCCAGACGAAGCAGCGGCACGTGCGGAGATGTCGGCAGGCGAGAAGGGCGTGCAGAGGTGGACAGAGACCAGCATGTTGAAGACGACGTCGGAGATGGCGGCGACCAGCGGCTTGAGGGGGCCCG
This sequence comes from Dryadomyces quercus-mongolicae, assembly GCA_002215975.1. Taxonomy (NCBI): domain Eukaryota; kingdom Fungi; phylum Ascomycota; class Sordariomycetes; order Ophiostomatales; family Ophiostomataceae; genus Dryadomyces; species Dryadomyces quercus-mongolicae. Next base: position 914,841 of record NIPS01000006.1, on the reverse strand, counting down.
GGAAGAACTCGGCAAAAGCAAAGGTCTCGCTGGCATCGCCGCGTAGAGAAGTTGACTGGGAGGAGTCGAGGTCGGGGAAGACAGACTTGAAGAAGCGCAGGTAGGTGTAGCTGGTGAGGAAACCAAAGATGGACAGCAAAACGGATGCAGCGGTCAGAAGTGGAGTCATGGCCAGAGCCACGACGGCCAGGACATAGAGCACGGGGAAACGCGGGACGCGCAGAGAGAGAAGGCCCCGGAAGATGGTGACGGTGTGAGCGGGAACCAGCTGGCTAAAGGCCACCAGAAAAGAGATCTGGATGGGGATGGTGCCGGCGATGGTGAGGAGACTGACAGGTTAGCAAGACGTTTTTGGCTTTTTTGTTGGGGGGGTTTCATCCATCCAAGATCGAAAATCGAAAAGGGTGTAAACAGGTATGCAACGTACGTCCACTCATCGTTCTGCGTGAACATGTAAAAGAGCAGGAGAGCCACAAAGGTGAGGATGTTGGGGATGAGGCTGGCGACGAGCAAAAACTTTGCAAACTCGCGGGAGGACCAGGCGCGCTCCAGATAGCGGCCGCCCTGGTAGAGGGTGACACAGGAGATGCCGAGGGTAAAGATATTGCTCTCGACAAAGGTGGTGGTTAAAAAGGTCCATGGATACAAGACCGACAGCTCGGGGATGAGGTTGAGATAGGGAATGACAATGTGCGACTGGGCAGTCCACTGGCGGTAGCGGATGGCGCCACTCAGCACGGACTGCAGGACCAGGGCGATCAGAACGATGCGCGTTACTGGCGGGATATTGACGCGGGGGGACATAGCGGCGGTGGAAGCGAGCCGGCGTGGCCCGGAGAGGAGAGAAGACAGAGGCAAAAGAACAAAAAAAAAGGGAGAATCAGACAAATGGAAGCCTAAGGGCGGAGGGACTTGGGCCAAGATCGGAGAGAACAAAACGGGGGAGTAGTCGAGGCGCAAGATCCAAGGACACGGAGGAACAAGGGACCGGACAGATGTGGTGAGAAGCTCCGTGGCCGCACCGAAAAACACGGCGTGTATGGTTGGCTTTTCGGGTTGTCGGGTTTGGTGATGGATCCAAAAAGATGGTATCCATTTTGACAGTTTGCGCCTGGATTTGGGGCTTGGTTAGGGGTGTGTGTGCCTGAGGCATCGATTCCAGCCACAAGGCGGGAAGCGCTACGGACTTGCGTACGTAATACGAAGGAAGAATGAGTGGTCTCACAAAAAAGACGCCGACCAGGACCTACCGGCTATTAGGCGTGACTTGTTTGGTTGCGGGGGATGGCAGCTATGTTTTAGGTATCGAACTTATTAGCTGGTGGGCATAATGCCGATGTTCCTGCAGATGGGGGCCTCCTTGGAAGGTGCGCACGGGCCACCGAATACTCCGTACACGTTATTACTCGTACTTGTGTAGAAATTCCGAGGGGACGAAAGACGAGCAGGCCGGTCAGGTGCAGACAGCCAGAGCAAGGCACCGGCAAATCAGACAGAGAGCAGCGGCAGCACCCGGACCAGCCAAGCCCCGTGCGCGATGCAGCGTAGCAAGCCAAGAGCGACAGGAAACGAGTACATGGTGGTTGCTTACGTACGCAACCAGGACGAGTACGAGTACGAGTATGAGTGGGAAGAGCCGTGATAAGAATAGCCCGTGTTGGGAGTCTCTGGAAAGCGACAGACCTGGTCTCGGGATCGATGAAAACAAAAGGCCTGTGAGTTGTGGTGGACGTGCTGTGGCGAGCGTGAAAAGCAGCGCGTGGATGCGGCGAAATTCGTGATTTTGTGATTTTTGGGGCGGTTCCTTCCTATTTCTTCGTCTTGCGTATTATTAGGCGGGTCAGACAGGCCGTTTCGCTCTCGGCACGGGTAAGATACGCAGTAACGGAGTACGGAGTCTTGCGCAGTATCCAAGGAGGCCGCTAGTGGAGTGGAGGGGGGGGCCAACAACCCTGGAGGGCGCTGTTTGCTCTGCGCATTCCCGCAGGCAACGAACCCAGGACAGGCCCAAACCGATTGGCCGGCCCCACTGTCTAATCTTTGCTTTGGCGTTGGGGCTCGTCAGTCGTCACTCGTCACTCGTCAGTTGGGGATGAAAAATAAGGGAAAGATCTCATGTGGTTATCAGCAGACAGCGGCTGAGACGTGTGTTTCTTGTTTTTTGTTGTTGTTGTTGTTGTTGTCTCCCGGCAGATTGTTCTGGCATCATCGGCAAGGCCGTCGTTCCTGTGTGCCATAGCACAATACCACAGTATCTTACAGGGGACCCAGCTGTACCTGAGTACCGGGGTATATACTCCGTACTGCTACTAGTAACTCGTACAGTCATGCGATGCCCGATGAGATTTGGCGCCGCGCCCTTCCGTGGCAGTCAAGGATCCTGTATCTTACTGAGTGCACGACGCGTATCTTGAAGTACAGAGACTTGGCAGCTGACTGCGTGCCATGAATATCTCACGAGTACGGAGTACGGAGCACTGTGTAATGCTCCGTACACCGTACTCGTAGACCTGCTACCTTTCAAGATCAAGATGGAATGGTCCCACTCAGACCAAACACCAACAAGTGTCTGCCACCGGGCCATTCCTTCCAGCCTGCTCTTCTTTGCCCGTACTCGTACCTCAGATACCAGTGGATTCTCACTGCACAACAGCGTGTTTAGCGTCCATCGCCCCCTTCTTTAAGCTAGCCCGTTAAGGCGGCGCTCTTGCTTGTCTCTGCCAGCCAAGTCTTTCCTCCCCCCCACTCACCCATCCACTACCACCCACTACCATCCACTACCCACCCGCCCCAAATTCGACATGGGCGCGAGCCCATTGAACCACACTCCCTCCTCCCTATTACCGGGCCCCCTTCCCCTACACCCCCGGGTGCCCAGCACACACGCCTAAAAACAACTAAAAACAAACCTCTCCATGCATCAACGTTGATTTTCTTTTGCCGTAAACCACCATCGTCACTGGCCGCTTCCAGACTAATTTTTCTCCCCTTCTTTTTTCTCAACACCCATTTTTTCCCTTCCCCTTCCCTTCCCTCCCTTTCCCTTCTTCTTCGTCTATTGTCCACCGGCCTTCTTCTCCAGATAGTACCACGCTGTCCCCTTCTTGCCCGTCCCCTCTTACCAAGACACGCAGACGCAGACGCAGACGCAGACGCAGGGGCCCTCTTTTTTTTCTGCCGCCCGCTTCTCCTTTCTTCTGCTCTCCCTGTTTTTTTCTTCCCTGGTGACTGTTGCTAGCCTTTTTTTTTCTTCAGCTCCCCCGGCTCTGCCTTTCTCTTCAGCTCGCACTCAGCACCGGCACCAGCACCAGCACGCATTTTGCAATCACAGAACCACAGAACCACACAACTACGCAACCACGCAACCACACTATTCAAACTCGGATTCACACTATTCAAACTCGGCTTTCCGTTCGTTTTCTTTTCGTCTTCTCGTCTCTCGTCTCGTCTCTCATCTTTTCTCTCGTCTCTTCTCTTCACCTCACTTCCGGTACACCGCGCCTCGCTTGACCTCTGGATTTCACTCCTTCGATCCTCGTCTGTTCCCGTCTGGTTTCGCCCTTTCGCCCTTTCGCCTATCGTCTTTCGCCTTTTGTCTTTCGTGTTCCCGTCCGACATCCTGTCTATCTCTGTATCCCGCTTCGCCCCGTTATCGCATCCGCTCTCACGCGCGCACCCTCCCTTTCTCGCCTCTTTCTTTCGCTTGCTTTTCCTCTCTTTCTCTCGCCCTCTTCTCGCCACGCCCTTCTGCATCCCTCCTCTGGCTGCTGCCGCCCGTTGCAGCCATGAAGGAGTTTCTCGACTCGGATCGAGTCAATTTTCTCGTTTGGAGGTTGGTCTCCCTTGCCTCGGCCTCTTCTCACTTTGTCATCCTCATGCTCTCATGATTTCGTGCTCTCGTGCCCTCATGCTCATGCTCTCTCTTATGTCTTTTGCTGACACAAATAGGTACCTCCTGGAAGGGAGTAGGTCAATTCTCTAACCGTAGATCCTGTCCAGCACATTCCCTCCCGCACCCATCTGTTGTTTATCATCCCCAATTATCTATTTTTATTTGCTTTAATTTTATTCCTCACGGCCCGATGCTTCCCCCATCTCTGCCCGCTTCGCCCTCCACGCTTACCTTCACCCTCACCCGCTGACCACGCAACACCCTAGACTATCGCGAAACCGCTGCCAAATTCCAAAAAGAATGGCACGTCAAGGAGCCCCATCGCCAATTCGACTTCGCCCCCCACGTGAAGAGCCATGCGCTCGTCTCAGTAGTGAACCGGGGGCTGCTCTACTATTCTCTTGAACGAGACTACCTATCAACACAAACAAAGGTACGTGTCTCCCCAGTTTTATTTTGAAACTCCAATCACCACTTTTCATTCCTCCCTCCCCACATCTGCCGCCTTACCCTGCTTTCTCGCTGTCCGCGACGCGCCTCTCACACACAGTGCATAGGCAACCGAAAGCGAAACACAGCCATTTGGTGTGTTTGGTCCGCTCATCACAGAACCACCACCACGCCATGTCGAGGTGCGCGACGAGGAGGCAGACACCGCCGCCGCCGCTGCGGCTGCAGCCGCCGGTGATGATGCAGACGGCACGCGCAAGCGCCAAATGGACAAGCAGCAGCAACATGTGCGCAATGGATCGCCGGCCAAGCGGCAAAAGCTGGGGAACGGCTATGACGCTGCTGCCGGCGCCGATGCTGCGCCACCTACCCCCATGGACCTTGACGGCAGCGAAAACCAGCACGCCTATCCTTCGCCCATGGAACGAGAGCCTGCCACCACGCCGGGGCCACGGACAGACGGCCCAGAGCAAGGCACACAGATCGACAAGGTGGAGGAACTCGCCCCAGAAACTATTTTCTTGCGGTTGGCATCAGACCAGACGACGGGCGACGACAGCCTGACTGAGCCGCTGCAGCCGGGACACGACAACCCCATTGTCCTGCATTGCGAGTGGAACCCTGCCAACCCATCAATTTTGGCGGCTTCTGGAACGGATGCGCTAGCCCGTATTTGGACTCTCTCGCGTACCACTACTTCTGCAGATCCCGTGGACAGTCACGTGAATGGTATCAACCGTCCTTACAAAGACCTGCTCGACGAAGACGTGCCGCGCACCTCGACCGTGACCACCATGGCCTGGAACTCCGACGGCACCGCGATTGCGCTGGCGACGGCGACGGGAACCAAGGCCCGCGTCAGCATCTGGGCCACCGACGGCACCGTCCTCATGCGTTTCAATGCGCAGGAAGCGCCCGTGATCAAGTTGCGGTGGAATCCGAATGGCACGTCTCTCCTGGGCATTGGCCCGGACAACGGCGGCATGCTAGTGACTGTCTACTCTGCCATCACCGAGAACTCAGTATCACGGTTCCTGCCCGAGCACGAGTTCCAATCCGATCTGGATGCGGCCTGGATCAACGAGACGGATTTCTTACTATGCGGCGGCGATCTGCTTCTAGCATTACGACGTGATGAATCAGGCATTACGACATTAAAGACATTTGCTACGAAAAAGGACGACAGCTTTGTGCAAATCCAATACGACTGGAGAAGCAAGATCGCCGCGACTGCCAGCGAAAAGGGCATGATTGGCGTAAGGACCCATTGATGCTGGTGGCTACATGGAGCCATTACTAATATCAACAGCTGTGGAATGAAGCCGGCGAGCGTCGCACCATATCCGCCCATATTGGACTCATTACGTCGCTCACGTGGCAGCCGTTGCAATCAGCGCCACCGGCGGATGAGCGGCTACTAGCGTCCGGCGGCGAGGACGGGGCCATTACGATATCCAATGCGCGGATACCCGACAGCAAACCGAAGTGTTCGATGACGATGAACGGGCCGGTGGTGGCACTGGCCTTTACACCAGACGGCGCGTTTATTGCCGGAGCAACGGCGGAGCGCATTCTAATCTGGAAGGTAGGCGACCATGCCATACCGCGAGCCAGCTGGAGCAGGACACCCCACCCCGGATGGCTCAGTCCCAAGACCAACGGGGACGGGGAAGATGAAGACATGCACTGCTTGTGCTGGGACACGACGGGTCAGAAACTGGCCTATGGCGTGAACAACCGGGTATGTTTGGATGGACGGCGCGAGTGACAGAACAAGACTAATGACCATGGCGATCCAGTTGGCTGTGATTAACTTCCGGTAACGAGACGCGACGTTTTTCGAGCCACGACAGTCGACACGCGCCATATAATAATGCCATGGCCAGCCGACGACAAAACGACAACGACGAACGACAAGAAAAAGAAAAAGAACCCCGAAAAAAGAAGAAAAAAAACCACCTTTTCCGTTGCTAGGTCGGAGTCGAAGTGTATATTACTGCTACTACTACCATTACTGCGTTATTTAGAGGCGGGGCCATGACGAAATGACGTTTGGGGAGCATATGGTGGGATTTATTGTCTTAATGTTATTGCCTCATGGTTTTGATTTCGGGAGGGAGGGGAGGGTGAGAAGGAGAAGGAGAAGGAGAAGGAGAAGATGGATTGAGGCAGGACGGCGGAACGCGAAGGAGCATTCTAGGATTCCGGAGTCGAGATGGGCGGCATCTTGAAGGGTTCTGTTTGGATATACGTGTTGAATTTCTTTTTGTTTCTTTGTTTCTTTGTCATATCTGGTTGGCAGGGAACCGGGGGAGAGAGAGAAAGGACGGCGAGCCTTTTTGTCCTATGCAGTCTTGACGTATAGTTGGTCGAGGTCTAAGTTCTTGGCGCGTTCTGGTGGTCTATGTATATCCTTCTGGCAATAGAAACGTTGCAAAGTGTGGGCCAAGAAGATGCAGTACGAGTATAGTGTTCTGGTCCGAGGGGAGTCCGAATTGGTCAACGGCCAAGACGAAGCAGCCACCCGAAGACTTGAGCAGCACAGAAACACGGAAACAATTCCCGCGGACGACGCCACACACGTGGAAGCGAAGTAGGCGAACGGGCGAAGCAGGAGAAGCAGGAAAAGCATGAGAAGCAGGAAAAGGGGTTCCTGCAAGCCTGCGTTGCGTGGCAGCCAGGAGTTGTGCGGAGGTCGCAGCGGAGTTCCTCTTTTTTTTTCTATAATACGGTTTCACCAAGAACCACACATACGCCGTCCGACTATGAGCGGAAATAACCTGTGTTGTGACACCTCTGTCATGTGATACGTGTTGTGCACCTTTTTCTTTTTTTCTTTTTTCTTTCTTTTTTCTTTTTCTTTTTTTCTTTTCTCTTTTTTCCTTTTTCCCATTTCTCTTTACCGTTTCTCATTCTCCCCAAACGAGTATTGCGAGTGTATACTCTGTATCTTGACTCTCCAAGCCAGACATTCCCTTGTCTGATCTTCATTCTGCGCACTTTAAAGAGAGAAAAAGAACAAAGGAACAAACGAGAAAAGAACAAAAGAGCAAACGAGCAAACGAACAAGCGAACAGGATTCTGTGCCGTGTCCGAATTGCAGCGGCCAGACATCCCAAAAGAGAAACCTGCAGCGTCTTTGGCGTCGACGAGTGGATGAGTGAGCCGAAACCCAACAGGCCCACGACCACGCAGGGCTAGGCTGGTCCTTGCTTTTTTGCGAGTAAAGACGCCTCCTCGCCCAAACATCCCCGCACCCAACGACGACGACGACGACGTTTGACGGCACACTCGATACTCGATACTCGATACTCAACACTCAACATTTAATCACACTCGGCTGCAACTGGAATTGCCCAAACGGGAACTGCCCGGGAACTGCCCGTCATGGCATCCGTGCCTCCCCTCATTGTCGCCTCCTCGGTGGCAGTGCCGGCCGAGACGTCTGGCATGCCAGGCATGCCAGGCATGCCGGGGACGCTGACGCCTGGCTCGTCCTCGGCCGCTCGGAATACCGGTCCGCCAGCCATCTTCACAGACAACATGCGCGATCGCCAGGCCCGGGGCAAGACGCCGGGCATGGAGAAGTCAGCCGCTGCCGAGGCACAGCACCAGCGCATGTTCTTCCACCGCATGCAACAGCAGACGCTGCTGGCACAGCACATGCAGCAAGTGCAGCAGATGCAACACCTGCAGCAGATCCACCAGATGCAGCAGGGCCCGACTCCGGCTGGACCATCTGGTGGACCTGGACCAACTGGTGGACCGGCCGGACCGCCCAGTGGACCGTCGGGCGGCCCAGCTGGACCGACAATTGCCTATCCGGTATTTCCCACGCCCAGCATCCCGGAAAACGAGCTGTACAAGGGCGCCGTGCCGGCCAGCTGGCCGTACTTGAAACTGTTCATGCAGAACCGGGCAGCGTCAGTATTCACCAAAAGAGGGGACCATGAACCATGAACCAATGACCAATGCTGACAAGACAGGGCGGTCCATTTCGACAAGCAGGAAGACTTTGAAGACACGGATCCGCGACGACATGCGGCTGTCGTGCTCGACACGCCCGAACTGCTCATGATGTATGCGCAGAGCACGGGAGATGTATGTACACTCAGAAAATCCTACATGCTGTTCGGCTACTCACAAACAGACCATTCCCGCTACGCGGCTCCGGTTCACGCGCATGATGTGCGGCTACAACGAGGAGACGGGCGAGCACATGACCGGCGGACGCAGCAGTGAAGACGTGCTCAAGAACCTGCGCGAAGCAGCCGAGGCCGGCAAAGGCAAGAGCCGTGCCAGCGGTCGGAAAAGCGCCGGGAAGCGGAAGCTGCCCAACTAGATGCATGCGTGCTTTTTATATGTTTGTGTTTGCGTTTCTTTTCTTCCTGCTCCTGGCGGTGTCCGGGGATCGGCTGGCGGACGGAGCAACGGCACGGTTCTGGCGTTGGTTGTCCAACTATTAAGTTTTGCTCCTCTATGGTTTCTGGCTAGAGAGACTGTCCTTGTCCTATTCTTTGCATATCAGCAATGGCACGGCGTTTTCTCTACTCTTTTGCTCTTTTGCTCTTCTACTCTTCTCTCTTCCACTCTTCTATCCTTCTCTCTTTACTCTACTATGGCGGGACAATATGCAAAAAAAAGGCCGCGTCATGATAGCACGTGGCCCATGTAAACGACTGGGTTCATCCAAGTAAAAAAACAATAAAATGCCTCCTTTCCCTGAAACGCCAAACTCTTTCCAAACAACAATGCAAGAAGTGCTCCCTCTCTCTCTTGAGTCATGCATAGCGTGCAGGCGGCGGATGCTGGGGCGGCGAGTACGGCGGCGAGTACGGCGGCGAGTACGGCGGCGGCGACGAGTAGTTGCCAGGAGGAGGGAAGAAGGACTGCTGTTGTCCTGGCGGTGGTCCTGGCGGTGGTCCTGGCGGTGGTCCTGGCGGTGGTCCTGGCGGCGGCGGGACGTGCATGGCTGCCGCCGAGGACCCGTCGCCACTGCCGCGGTTCGCCTTCCAAAAGGCCCAGCCATTGTTGGGATGTTGATACTGCTGTTCAGGCGCCATGGCGTCACCTGGTTTCGGCATACCGCCTCCTCGGTGACTGAGCCGGCTGCCTCGCCGGCCATGTCCGGCCCAGGCAGCTGCTGCCGTCATGGGAATCGCCGATCCACCGCCCGGCATACCGGGCATACCGGGCATGCCCCGACCACCGGCCCGTTGCTGTCGGTACAGCGCCTGTTGTTTCTGCCAGCGCCGACGCCGCATCATGGTCCGCAGACACCCAAGCAGCGCCGCCAGTATCAGTACACCCACGACGACGGCCACGGGAATGACAATGTTGAGGTTCTTGCGCAGCGTCGACACCACCTCTTTGCCCACAGACACATTGACACACTGCCCATTGTTGCAGGTGCCGGCGCCCGATGCACAGGGCGTGCCGTCCAGAAAGTTTTGCAGCAAAATCGTGCAGGTCTGCGTGCTGCCAAAGAACGACGACGACGTCGACCCCGACGTGGCACATATCAGCGAACAGCCCGAGTCGCTGCTGCAGGCCGACACATCGGTGCCCAGCAGCGCCTGGCACTGCTCGTCGCGCGACGTGCACTGGCCAGAGGCACAGGCGAGGCCCGTGAGGTTGGTGGACGTGTCGGTACAGGCGGTGCCGTCGTCGGCCGTGACATCGGCAGGACAGACGGCCGAGCTGCCATCGCAGGACTCGGCCGGGTCACAGGAGCCGGTGCTGGAGCGACAGACGGTGCCGGACGAAGCGACCTGGCAGGAATTGGTGCAGCAGGCATCGTTGGCCGGATCGCAGACGGCGCCCTCGACAAAGGTACAGGTATCGGGATCACAGCAGTTGGCCGTGCTGCTGGCACAGCCGGCATCGCCGCCACAGTCGCAGTCCTCGCCCGACTCGACAATGCCGTTGCCACAGACACTGCTGTTGGTATAAGTGGCGACGTCGCGGTTGTCGCTGAGACAGGTGCCGTTGACGCTGTTGCGACCCAGGGCCGAGCAGACGTTGCCGACGGTGCAGGGCGAAAAGGAAGTGATGCCGCTGCCCGTGCTGGGGTTCATCAGATACTGGGAGTCGGCATCACACGTCGTCGCACTCAGCGGACAGCACTGCTGCTTCACCGCGGTGCCGTCGCTGCACGTCGTGCTCGTGCAGTCGTGCACGGCTCCAAACGTGTGGCCCGTCTCGTGAGCCATGACCTGCCACTCTGTCGATGTCCGCACCACCACGTTGGCCGCTGCCACCGTCTCGTTGCTGTCGGTTGACGAACTGGCGCCCGGCATACACAGCTGACCGAGCCAGGCCAGTCCGACGGCCGCGTCTGTGTTGCAGGTGCTCAGCAACATCCAAAAGGCATTGCTGTCGTTTTGTGTTCCGCGCCATTGCGAGAAGAGGTTGAGTCGGTCCGTGATCGTCAAGCCGCTGCTGCAGTCGGCATTCCACGCTGTCGCCGTGTTGGCTGCTGCCGTTGCCGATGCCGGACACGAGTCGTTCTCCATGACGAGACTCTTGATGGCCAGCGAGATGTTGAAAGTGTCTTCGTACACCTGCGACGCCGCCCCGATCTGCTGCACAATGTTGCTCGTCGCGTTCTCTCGGCTCGTAAACGCGGCTGCATACGTACAGTCGGCCGCCACGCCCATCAGAGCCACCTTGCGCGTCGTCGGACACCCGGCCGTGTTGCCAATTGTCGTCGTCAGGTTCACGCCCGCCGAGTTGCCGCCTGAGCTGCCAGTATCGTCGTTCTGTCGTCCAAAGATCCACCGCGTGTCGTCGTCATCCAAGCCCCGGTTGAACAGCAGCCCGTCGGCCGAACAGACCTCCAGATCGCCCATGTCCTGCAGCCATCGTCGCCGCAGCTCCGTCGGAATCGCCGCCTCGTCCGTCACCACATCCGAATCCCGCCAGACCACCATCTCGGTGTCGGACCACAGCGGCACCAGCGGATCTCCCCAGACTCCCGTGGCCTCATAGTGCTCACGTGTCTGCACATGGTGGTCGTCGCCAAATACCCGGAAGGCCCCCTCGAACACGGGCCACTCGCCGTCGGCATACACATAGATGCTGGCCCAGCCTGCCTGGACCCATGAGCCACGGCTGCCGCTGCCGTCTGTCGACACAAACACGTCGCCCCGGAACACGCGGTGGTCCAGTCGCTGGATCGGTTCTACCGTCACTGTACCGTCGGCATTGCGCCGCTGAATCGTTGCGTCGTCGGCCAAAATGTCGTGGTTGGGACGCAGATGCAACCGTACCGGCAGCTGTCGATGGCGGCTGCCGTCCAGTTGGCGCAGTGTCAGCGAGAGATGGAAGTTCGAGAGTGCATCTACGCGGTGTCCGGGGGTGTGGATGACGATGTCTTGGGCATAGGAGATGCTGCGCAGCGGATTGCGTTGTCGGGAGTGACCGGAAGCGCCGGGGACGAGAAGAAGAAAAAGGGTGAAAAGGGTGAAAAGGAAAAGGAGGGACGATGAAAGGCTCGGCCGGGCAGACGGGCCGCCATGCAGCCTCACGGCGAGGCGCATACCGAGAAGAAGGAAGACGATCCTGTAGATCTGTTGACTGTCATTTACGGAGCAGAGTTGCAGGATATAGTGTCGTGATGCTGTGCTGTCGTGCTGTGATGCTGCGATGTTATGTCGCGATTGATATCTGGATTTGGATGGATTTGGATGGATTTGGATGGATTTCACACAACGCAGAACGAGGGACAAAGTGGCAAGACGATACAGCCAAGACCGAGCAAGCCGCAATGTTGGGCGTATCGACGCAATGGGAAAAAAAGTCAGCAGCCAGCAAAGAAACAACAATACGACACAACTTTACGACCACAAACAGCGAATGGCCATGAATAGGCGTTGCCAAGAGAGGCAGCCACCAAAATAAGCTTCTTGGCAGCATTGGTTCTGTGTGGCTCAGCGCAAGCCCCGCTAAATCTGATCCACTCAGGTATCTGCTACACCACCTTACAGGAGTACTTTTAGCAGTCCAATGGCTTACATCTCCGGTGTAATAATGACTTGCTATTTCATTGTGTGCCCTATCTTCACAGTATGGCGTGCACATGTATGATATCGTGAGACACCCTGCCCGCCTCGCCAGCCAGAAATAAATAGTCAAAAAGGACGTCGTGAACGAATAACAACCCATATCCAGCCTGTTCCGTCTGCCCATCTGCCCATCTATTCTACCTGCCGTTTGGCTCATTTCTTCTTCGCGTCATGCACGATCGTGATGATCTTATCCACCACCTCGGGATGCGACAACTATTTAGTTAGTATGAGAACTGGAGGAAAAAAGGTGGTGTGCATACCGTCGTAATGTCGCCCAACTGGTCTTCCTCGCCTGCAAGGATCTTTCGTAGAATACGCCGCATGATCTTACCCGACCGCGTCTTAGGAAGATCGGGTACCACATACACGGCCTTGGGTGCCGCGAACGGGCCGATGCTCTTGCGCACCTGCAGCGAAAGCTCCTTGCGCAGCGCATCCGTCAACTCGTTGCCGTCCTTGATCGACACAAACGCGTTGACCGCCTGGCCCGTCAGCTCATCGTGCACACCCACCACGGCCGACTCGGCCACGGCCGGGTGCTCCAGCAGGGCAGCCTCAATCTCGGCCGTCGACAGACGATGGCCGCTGACGTTGACCACATCGTCTACACGGCCACGGATCCAGTAGAAACCCTCGTGGTCACGGCCAGCACCGTCACCCGTGAAGTAGTAGCCGCTGTACACGTTCAGGTACGTCTCCATGTAACGCTTGTGCGAACCCCAGACAGTGCGAGCCATGCTCGGCCAGGACTGCTTAAAGGCAAGCACACCCTCGACATCGTTGCCCTCAATCTCTGTCCCGCTAACAGGGTCGATGATCGCTGGCTCAATGCCAAAGAATGGCAACGAGGCCGAACCCGGCTTCGTCGGCGTGACACCAGCCAGGGGCGTGATAACATTGGAGCCTGTCTCGGTTTGCCAATAGGTCTGTCGAGTGGTCGAGTTGTCGAGTCAGCGCTAGTCCAGGATCTTCAGGCACGGCAGGGAAATGGGCTAATACTCACGTCCACAACTTGTGCTTCCTCCTTGCCCACCACCTCAAAGTACCACTTCCAGACCTCGGCAGCAATGGGCTCACCCACGGAACCCAGCACACGAAGGTGACTCATATCATGGTTGACAAACTGATCGCCAGCACGCTTCAACAGCCGCAGGGCCGTGGGTGCCACGTAGAACTGCGTCACCTTGTGCTTCTCGATAATGTCCCAGTAACGCGAGAAGTTGGGATAGGCTGGCGTGCCTTCAAAGACAACCGTCGTCACACCCAACAGCAAGGGTGCATACACAACGTACGTGTGGCCGGTGATCCAGCCCACGTCACCGCCGCAGAAGTAGCGGTCACCGTCGTGGATGTCAAACACGTATTTGCCCGTGGCTGCCGCACCCACGAGGTAGCCACCAGTGGTGTGCAACACGCCCTTGGGCTTGCCGGTCGAGCCGGATGTGTACAGAAGGAACAGCGGGTCCTCCGAGTTGACGCGCTCGGGCGCAATGTATGCTGGCCACTTCTCGACCTCCTCGTGCCACCAAAAGTCCCGGCCCTTGGTCCAGGGAACGTCGGCGCCGGTGCGCTTGTAGACGAGCACATGGCTCACGTCGGGGCACTGCTTCAGGGCATCGTCGACGATCTTCTTGGTGCCAATGAGCTTGCCACCACGCTTGCCTTCGTCGGTGGTGATGACAACCTTGCTCTGGGCATCGAGCACGCGGTCGCGCAGAGAGTCGGAGGAAAAGCCGGCAAAGACGACAGAGTGGACAGCGCCGATACGGCTGCAGGCCAAGAAGGCAATGACCGCTTCGGGGATCATAGGAAGGTAGATCGCAACGGTATCGCCCTTCTTGACGCCAAACTGCTTCAGGACGTACGCCGTCTTGGAGACTTCGCGCAAAAGCTCGCCATAAGTCAGGGTCCGGCCGTCGGAGGGCTCGTCGGCCTCATAGATGATGGCCACACGGTTGGGGTCTTTGAATGCATGACGATCGACAAGATTGTACGATGCGTTGAGCTCGCCCTCGAGAAACCAGGCACTGTCGCCGTTGGCCAGGGAGCCGCTGCGTACGGTCTGGAAATCTCGAGACCAAGTCAGGAGGTTGCGGGCCTCGCGGCCCCAAAACTTTTCTGGTTCTCTAATGGATTCTTGGTACAGCTTGTTGTACTCGTCCATGCCTGGCGGGCTGTCAGAAGGAAGAACGAAAACACGAAAACAACGAAAGCATTGCCAAGACCGTAGATCATTCCCGCTTGGACTCACCAGAAATATGAGGCTTCGACGGATGCTCTGTAGGAAGCAGGTTAGCTCCAAAAACTTTGCCAAATTTTCGACTTCGCGCGTCCTATTTGTCACAGTGCTTCCAAGCTTCGCCGGCATCGGGCTGTCCTAGAAAACGTCCCATTCGATGCAGGATGTCACCCCAATGACAACTCAGCAGTCACCAGACAGAGCTCCACAGAACGGCCGAGAGCTTCCAGGAGGGGTAGTCTCTCGGCCATGTGAAAATTGCTGGGTAGTGCTGGGTAGTACTGGGTAGTGCTGGGAATAGTTTTGGGAAGGGGAAAACACATACTAGCTAGCATCTTCTCCGGTGGGTCTTGTCCATGAATCTGTTAGCGGTTTGTGCAATTTCACAGCGATTCCACCCCAACAAAAAAAATGGTGTACGGAGTACGGAGAATTCCGCGAGAAGAACTTACGGAAGGTGTCAACCTCGTGGGCTTCAGCCACCACGGGGGTTTTGCGCGGTGCGTCGGACATGGCAGTAGAGGTGGTGATCTTTTGGGGAGGTGTTTGTGTGGTTCTGAAGATTCAGGTTCCAACAGCTGGGCGCTGCTCTTTAGCGAGCTGGGACTTGGACACTGTCTTTAGCGTTGACAAAGTAGAAGAAGCAGCCGTGGTTTGTAGTTCAGAGAAGCGGTCGACAAGAATAGTCGAAGACAGGTAGAGAGAGAGGAAGGCGGAAGACGGAAGAAAGAAAGACCGCTGGACAGAGATAGAAGCTGGCAGCAAGTCAGAACGTAGGATTGGGTGGAAGAGACTGTAAGTAGGATGAGAAGGAGAATGAGCAAGAAGCAGAATTCAAAGAGAGAAAGAAGAAGAGAAGAAGTAGGAAGAGGAGAGAGAGAGACGGCGACCTAATAATTATACCGGCCAAACGGGTGGAGGAGGAAGGGTAGGGGGGGGNGGGTCTTTGCTGTTAATAAGATTTAGGAGCAGGCAGAACAATGGACCGGGAGAGCTTTGTTGATTAGCACGAGAGCACCCACAGTTTGGCAGAACGTGCGAATGAGGTTGAGCGTAGAGGATATGACATGGTCCGATAGCGTCTATCGAATTAGTGCGCGCCAATTGAGAGAAGAGCGCGGGGAGGGGTACTTTGGTACATGGAGAAGCGCACTTACCACGGAGGGGAAAAGGAAAGCGTGTGGCAGCCCTAAGAGTCTTAGGGGGGCGGAGTAGAGAGCGGAGGAAGCGGAGGAAAAGGATGGGGTATCTGGATGGACGGAAGGAGAAGGAGGAGGAAGATGGACGGAGAGGAAGGAGTCAAGGAGGGGGGTGTCAGTGTGTGGAGGGTACGACGTAATCTTGTAATCTTGCTTATACTCTATTGGTTGTACTGGTTGTACTGGTTGTACTCGTGTCTTGCTCGTGACAAAGGAAGGCGGATCCTTCTAGCCAGGGCGTTGAAGTCGTTGTTTTTTGCTTTGAGACCTTGGGAATTCCGTCCGTCCGACGTGAACGTAGTCCGTACTGGTACGGAAGTAGTGTCGGCTGCCTCGTGCCACCCTACCAATCGATTGTAATGTGGAGAAACCCTGATGTCCGTGGCTGCGGGAGATGTGGAGGAGCCAAGGGATGGGTTGGGGAGGGGTGACGAGGAGGGTGAAGCTGCAGATTGGGAAAAGAGAAATGACGATGTTTCCAGGATGGGTACGATGTAGCACGAAAGGTGCAGTTTGACTGCAGTTCGTGGCTGCACTTTGTGGCTGCACTTTGGGTTGCACTCCCCAGGAAGGAATGTTTTGACAGTTCTATTTCTACAGCCCAGTTCCTACACAGTATGGTCTGCCGGAGTTCTCACACGCACTCCGCATCGCACTCCGTTTCGCACTCCGCAAGGAAGTCCCCATCCCACCACGGAGAAGCTCCGTGCACACCTCTCGCGATATCGCCCTCGCCCTCGCCCTCGCTTCTGCAACGTGGGTGTCTGCTGCCGTTGGTCCATTCGCATAAGTCGCAATTGCACCTGCCTTCTTTGTATCAGTTACCCCCCGGATACTTGGCCTGGTCTTGTGCACGGCTGGCCGAACCCCGCATCCTCCTTTGCGGTGATGCAAACTGGGGCAGGCGCGGACCCCAACCAGACAGTCCAATCAGTCCAATCATAGCTGTACCGACTGCCCGTATGAGACGCTGTGCATGGGTTCTCCAAGTGCTAGACCTCAGAAGCGTTGCCCCGTTAAACATTAGCGTGTCTCTGACCGGCAGAACCAACGGCCTTAGTCTGGCCAAGCAGCCCAGTCCAGTGGTCCCCGTGACCGGAAAGGGTGAACGGAGAAAATACGTCAATGAAAGGGACGAGAAAGGAAAAAGAAATGCGAAAAAAAAAGGAAGAAGGAAGAAAAAGGAAAGACAAAACGATGACTAACAATGAGCCGCGGGTGTATACGAGAATACGAGTAGGTCGAGTCCGTGTCATTTGCCGCATTGTCTACCGCTTCACCTTCACGATGTCCGATCGGCCTGGATGCAGACCTTGCGGTGTACGAGTATGCATTGGGAAGCAGTCACAGCGTCCGCAAGCAGATGAGACAATCCTCGGCCCTTACGAGATCTCTGGACCAAAGGAACACCAGACCACTAAATCACTAAATCACTAAAATCATTCACATTCTTGCGACAGTAAGGCCAAGACAAGCGCCACACCAAGGGCCGCCCGCCTATCGCCAAAGTGCCGAGCCAGAGAGTACAAAGTCCTGTAAGTCCTGTTCTGTATACGGAGTACTCCGTACTCGTAGAGAATACGAGGACCTGCTCATGCCTGTCCAGCTGGCGCAAGACGGCGACTAGCTAACGTTGTGATTCCGCTTTCGGCCCTTCACTGGACTATCAGGATAAAATATACTATGGAGTCGTACACAAACGTTGCGATCTGCTTGCTCCTGCATTAGACTGCCCCCGGCAAGCAGAAAAAGTGAATGACAAATGATAAAAACGACAAATGACAAAAAACGACAAATGATGAAAAAAGGCGAAAAAAGACAAAACAGTCAACAAAAAAAAAACAAATACAAAACGACAGAATCGTGTCAGCCGACTACGGAAGCGGGCCGTCGTATTGGGGACGCCGTACTATCGCTCAGCACGAATAGAGATGCGCTCCTGGTCAGCATCATGGTTTTACAGCGTAGCCAGATCCCCAACCAGCGCTTCACACTCCCGTTCATCCATGGGACGAAGAACCGCGCCAATCCCGGACGCCGGGAACGAATCACACGCCGTCTAAAACAAAACCGTCACGGAAAGTTTCCATTTCATCGTCGCTAGCTGCCTAAAACCATGTAAAAAAAATAATGCACGTTTACACGGAGAATATCCACCGTCTTCGGCTGTACAAAGTAGCGCACCCTTGTCCAAGACGGATTTGACATGTCATGCATACGGAGTCGCTGCGCACTCGAACCTCGGATGCCGTCTCCTTTCGGACTCCGCTACACACATCGACGGCCCCCGACCGCAAAAGACCGCGAAAGGGCGAGGCCCCGACACTAGCGAGGCATCCTGACTAACCGCCTGCATTCTTGGCCTGCCTGCCTTGTTCCCTTGTTCCTTTATTTGTTGGGGGATTCTTGTTGCGTGTTGTGCGCTCATGCAAGGCTGCTATTACATGTCCATGCTCATCAGGTACATTTCGAATATCCGCATAAACTTGGCCACAAACGCTTCCAAGTGGAAAATCACCTTCGTGCCCGTCTTGATCCGGTGCTCGTAAAACGCTGACCATCGGATCACCTCCGGCTTGAGCTCGTCGTCGATCTGCGCCACCAGCTTGAACGTCAAGGTCCGTAGGATCATCGTCGGTGGAATGCAGTGTGTCAATAGGTCGTACAGCTTCGCCCGTACAGCCAAGATGCGTGCTGGTGTGTGCTCGTCCATAATCTCCTGAGCAACCTGTGTGAGCAGCGCATCCCAGTCCGGCGGCGGTATCGGCGTGTTATCTGTGATTTTTTCACTAAACTGTTAGAACAGAAAGAACAGAAAGAACAGAAAGAACAGAAAGATATCAAAACGTAAGGGACAACATACTTTTGCGCATGCACTGCTTCGTACATGAGCAGCGCCCGCCGTAGATTCCGCCCGCTGTTCTCGGCAATCCGCTGGTGCAGCTTCGGAAGCACCGTCCAGTTCTCACGCTGCGCCGACGCCGTCAGCACCTCGCAGATCTCCTCATGCGACGGCGCCGGTACCCGCACCAGCAGCGTACGCGACCGGATTGGCGCAATGATGTTGGCCGTAGACGTCGCCAGCAGAATCAGCCGCAGGTTCGGCGAGTACTTCTCCATTGTGCGACGCAGCGCCGCCTGCGCATCCCGCGTCAAGTGGTCTGCCTCGTTGATCACCACCACCTTGAACTTTTGCCGCGCCGCCTGGTCCACCTGCTGCGTCTGTGCCACTTCCTTGAGCAGATCCTGTACCACTACGCGATCGTAGTTGCCCACGTCCGACGGCGTGATCTCGAGGTGGTACACCGACGCTACAATGTTGAACTCGAGCTTCCGGTTGCTCGACGTCTGGAACACGCGCGCATCAATCTTGATCTTCTCCACGCCCGGCCCGTACAGCTCCTTCAGCGTCGCCACGATCCGCGTCTTCTTGCCGGCTCCCGACGGCCCGTACACCAGAAGATGAGGGAAGTCTCCGCTTTGTGCCTGTAAAAGTCAGTTCGGGCTGTCTCCCCTTACCCCTGCACCCAAGCTTCCAGTCGGAATTTCACATACAAGAGATCGTAACCGGTCGGTCAGGTCGGCATGGTAACTCAGCGAATCCAGGGACCGTGGCCGGTGTTTGTCGACAATCAGAGCCATTGTGCTGTATTCCGGGTGCCCGTGTCTTCGCAGGCAGCCTAGAGTGTATCGATACAGTCGAGGAAGCAGGTGAAAGAAGGTGGAAAGGTCTCGCAAGGAGCTGAAGAGCTGGACGCGTCGCGGTGAAAGCACTTTACGCGGTGATGGCCCGTGCGTTAGACCAAGTCACGTGATAATCATTGAAGACGAATATCACGTGGAGATAAGCCGATTGGCAGATCCACAAAACAAAGCCCCTCGGTGCACGTGATGAATTAGGGTTCTACACACAGAAAGGTTTCGTTAGCCAAAAGTTATCTGCGGATTTTTTTATTTCGAACTTTTTCTTCTCTCGACAAGCGACAATCCGACGACCTCAACTCCATACCCCCCATCCCTAACCACAATGTGAGTCGTCCTGAAGCAATTCCTCATTGCTGCAACATGGCATTCTTCCAATTCTGTTGTCGAGTGTCTTTTTTTTTCGAATTCAACTGACATCCCACAGGTCTCATCGTAAGTACGAGGCGCCTCGCCACGGTTCGCTCGCCTACCTTCCTCGGTACGATCTTCCCCCTCCTCGAAACATGTCCAGCGATGACCATCGTGATACTCTCGCTGCGGAAGAATGAATATAGCAACTAACCATTGATGTAGGAAGCGGAGTGCCAGCCACCGCGGTCGGGTCAAGTCGTAAGTTTGTCCGAAATTCTTTGTGAGAATTTTTCGTCGACTAACGGATCAGTTTCCCCAAGGATGACCCGAAGAAGCCGGTCCACCTGACGGCGACGCTCGGCTACAAGGCCGGTATGACGACGATCGTCCGCGACCTCGACCGTCCGGGTGCGAAGTCGCACAAGAAGGAAGTGGTGGAAGCTGTGTCTATAATTGATACCCCTCCTGTGCGTGCGACGCAGCCCTCTTGGCTTTTTGCTTGCCAATGGCTAACATCTTTTTTCTTAGATGATCGTCGTGGGCCTTGTTGGGTACATCGAGACGCCCCGTGGCCTGCGTTCGCTCACCACTGTGTGGGCTGAGCACCTCAGCGACGAGGTCAAGCGCCGGTTCTACAAGAACTGGTACAAGAGCAAGAAGAAGGCCTTCACCAAGTATGCCAAGAAGCACTCGGAGAACAAGGGCGTGTCCATCACCCGCGAGATCGAGCGCATCAAGAAGTACTGCACCGTCGTCCGCGTCCTGGCCCACACCCAGATCCGCAAGACGCCGCTCAAGCAGAAGAAGGCCCACCTGATGGAGATCCAGATCAACGGTGGCTCGACCGCCGACAAGGTCGAGTTCGGCCAGGGCCTGTTCGAGAAGCCCGTGTCCGTCGACTCCATCTTCGAGCAGGACGAGGTCATCGACGTCATTGCCGTCACCAAGGGTCACGGTTTCGAGGGTGTCACCGCCCGTTGGGGCACCAAGAAGCTGCCGCGCAAGACGCACAAGGGTCTGCGCAAGGTCGCCTGTATCGGTGCCTGGCACCCGGCCCACGTGCAGTGGACTGTGGCTCGTGCTGGTCAGCGCGGTTACCACCACCGTACGTCGGTCAACCACAAGGTTTACCGCATTGGCAAGGGCGATGCCGACAACAACGCCTCGACCGAGATCGACGTCACCAAGAAGAAGATCACTCCGTATGTTTCCTCCTCTTGTCCTGTGTTGTATCCTGCTAACAGTCCAGCCTCGGTGGCTTCGTCCGGTACGGCGAGATCAACAACGACTTCGTCATGGTCAAGGGCTCCATCCCGGGTACCAAGAAGCGGGTTGTCACTCTCCGCAAGTCTCTGTTCACACACACCTCGCGCAAGGCCCTCGAGAAGGTCACGCTCAAGTGGATCGACACCTCGTCCGAGTTCGGTCACGGTGCTTTCCAGACCCCGGCGGAGAAGTCGCAGTTCCAGGGTACGCTCAAGAAGGACCTGGAGACCAGCGCATAAGCGGCGTCGGAGGACGGGTGGCCTGGTTGGGGCAAAAAATAGCGAAAAAAAAGAGAATCATATCGTGGAGACAGGGGAAAATTGGGTGTCTGGATTTCTTTGCGTGGTTTGCTGGAGCAAACCGGATTTGCACCCGACGGTTGTCTGCGGGACTGTCTGTATTCGGATGAGCCTAAAATCCCAATATCCATAATAAAAAAAGTAAAAATCTACAAGGTGTGCAGAGTAGGAGGCCGCACTGAATTAGGCTGCTGTTCGCTACTGTTCGCTACTGTTAGCTACTGTTAGCTCTGTGCGGCTGTTGCGTCATTGCCACTCAAATTTTGCCCCGCCGTCACTCACGAAGAAATAGGCAACGCTATTTATTTCTCTTCCTACTTCTGATACCTTGACTCTTGTTCCAACGTTCTTCTTCATCCTAAAATTGGCTTCTTCCACCCAAAACTGGCTCTCTTTCGCATCCCGCCACGGCGCTTTGGCATTCGCCTGTTCTGCAACACTGGGCCGCTTTCGACACTCGTCGCGACAAGAAATCCTCTTTGGCAACGATCCTCCCTTCCTACGACTTTTCTGCAGCGACGCAACCTCTCTGCGACTCTGCCTGCCATGGCTTCCGACGCCTCGTATGCCGCCTTTCTCGCAAAGGCCAACCAAAATCCCAGCGAAAACTACGGCCAGGTCTCGGCGGCCCAGAAATCAAAGGCCACAATCGCCAGTGAGGTCTTCACCAATGCTCCCTCGACACTCGTCACAGCTGTTCGAGGCACCTACTACACAAGCGACAGCGATGAGCCCTTTGCGGCCGTATCGATCCCTTCTACCCAGGCCACACTGCCAGACGAAGGTGGGTTCTAACCACTATTCCTTTCCCTTTCTTCTCGTGCTTACCAGTTTTTCAGACACATTTGTCGGCACGGCATACACTTCTGCGCCGGGCGCTGAAGTCTCCATCTTGGATCCCTATGAATGGGACCGGAATGGCCGCTACACGGAGCTGCTGAAGGCGGTTCGTGAGGCCGGTCACGGAAACGATGTGCGCGTATACCGGGTGCAGCTGGACTCGACGCGGGTGGAATACTGGATGGTGACGGTTGCTGAGAATGAGGGGACTGGCGCAGCCAAGGCGACAAGCACTGACGCACGGCTGGTAGGCGTCAAGGTTTTGGCCGTGGAGAGCTGATTGGTCATTAAAGCATTACAAGAATACCTGAATACAATGGAAGCATGATTTAACTTTGAAATCTGGTGAGAATAATACGATCCTGTCTTGGATTCTTGGATCTCATTGTCTTTATAACTTGCATTATATTAGTCAGCAACATGATCATTTTGGCAGTGCGAGATAGAACCTGATCAACGCTCACATGAAGCCTGAGACTATAAACACACATAATGCTAGCATAAAATATTCTTCTGTGGCGACAGAACCGGACGCAGGTGTGCCTGAGCGAGTTAAGAACTTCGTAGTTAGTTGCAGGGGATAAAAACGACAACCGGCGCTAGTCCGCATTTGGGTTACAAGGCTTCCGTATGCGGTGGGGCAAAAGGTCAGCGCAAAAAAAGACCAAGCCGAAGAAGATGCATGCAGCGACGAGAAAAAAGAAGAGAATTGAGCCATACCTATCTAGCCGGGAGGGCAGAAGACGAAGAGCTTTTCCATTGCACATTGGAATACCTACGGGACCAGCGACAAGAAGCAGTTGCCGACCATACTGCCGCCATTGACTCTACGACTTTTGATTGGAACTCTGAGTCACTGTCTTTCAGAAAGTTTTGATTGAAGAAACATTTCTCGCTCTGCGACGTCGATTCGCATAGCCTTGTCACGCTGCCATGGCCACCATGGATGGACCTGTATGTGCTCCACGTACTACATGTATTCTCTCGCTCCGGCTAACATTCCCAGGACGTCATCGTGCCGTCCCTCGAGACGGTTCACGAAGTGTTGGCCAAGGTCACAGAGACGGCCAAGGTCGAGGCTACCAAGGGAACCGCATCGACGTACCGGCGACCCAATCTTGTGCCCATCTACGGCCAGATCTCTTCGGACCTCATCACGCCGTCGGTCGCCTATCTCAAAGTGTCGGCTCACGCCCAGTCCAAGTACTCGTTCTTGTTCGAGAGCGCCGCCACCGAGAACGTCGGCCGCTACAGTTTCGTGGCTGCTGGTCCGCGCAAGGTCCTCGAGACGGGGCCGGGGTTCGGCGACGCTTGCGACCCGCTGCCGGCCCTCGAGGCCGAACTCGCCCAGTTTGTCGTTGCCCATGTGCCGGGCGTCGAGCTGCCGCCACTGGCAGGCGGTGCCGTCGGCTACGTCTCGTACGACTGCGTGCGCTATGTATGTTCTTTCGATCTCCTTTTTTTTTTGAGATAGTATCCCATTGACAGACAGTTTGAACCCAAAACTGCCCGCCCCCTCAAGGACGTCCTCAAGATCCCCGAGTCCCAGTTCTGCATGCACGACACCATTGTCGCCTTTGACCGGTTCTACGGCATCGTCAAGGTCATTACGTATGTGCGGCTCGAGGGCGCGGCGGCTGTTGACGATGCCACCGGCACCTACGACGCTGCCGCCGTCGCTGCCGAGTACCGCCGAGCCACGGGAGTCATTCGTGAATTGATCGATGTGCTCAGCGGGCCGACGATCCCGTTGCCGGAACAGAAACCCGTCCAGCTCGGCCGCGAGTACACGTCCAACATTGGCCAGGAAGGCTACATGGGCCACGTGGCCAAGCTCAAGACGCACATTGAGCGTGGCGACATCATCCAGGCGGTGCCGTCGCAGCGGTTTGCGCGGCCTACGGACCTGCACCCTTTCAATGTGTACCGCCACCTGCGGACGGTCAACCCGTCGCCGTACCTGTTTTACATTGACTGCGGCGGCCGCCCGCAGATCGTGGGCGCGTCGCCGGAGCTGCTGGTCAAGACGGAGGGCGGACGTGTGATTACGCACCCGATTGCGGGCACGGTCAAGCGTGGGCGGACGCCCGAGGAGGACGCGGCGCTGGCAGAGGAGCTGCGGCAGTCGCTCAAGGACCGGGCAGAGCATGTGATGCTGTGCGATCTGGCGCGCAACGACGTGACGCGGGTGTGCGATCCGCGGGAGACGCGCGTGGACCGGCTGATGGTTGTCGAGAAGTTCTCGCACGTGCAGCACCTGGTGTCGCAGGTGTCGGGCGTGTTGCGGCCCGAGTGCACGCGGTTTGATGCGTTCCGGTCCATCTTCCCGGCCGGCACGGTGTCGGGGGCGCCCAAGGTGCGGGCAATGGAGCTGATTGGAGAGCTCGAGGGCGAGAAGCGCGGCGTGTATGCCGGGGCTGTGGGCTACTTTGGGTACAGCGGACACGGGGCCGACGGAGTGACGCTGGTGGACGGGGCCATGGACACGTGCATTGCACTGCGGACGATGGTGCTGGCAGACGGAGTGGCCTACCTGCAAGCGGGCGGCGGCATTGTGTTTGACAGCGACGAGTACGACGAGTGGATGGAGACGATGAACAAATTGGGGGCCAACATGCACTGCATCACGTCTGCCGAGAAGCTGTATGCACGGCGGCAGGAGCATAGCAAATCTGGGCCATGAGGACGACAACGGGCCATAGATCAATTTAAAAAGTAGTTCTACTACGAGATATCACTCCACATGGTGTCCTTTGCGGGCTTCTTCCTGCAGGTGTCTGCCGGACGCATCGCCAACAGGCGGCACGAGATTCTTGCCGTCGATGCTGCAGAGGCTAATGTTTTCCAGGTCGATGTTGTCGATTGTGCGGATCTACAGGTTAGCATAAGAAACAGGGACAGGGAATCCTGGGGCGTCAAGTCACAAACATTGATGGCATAGCCGTCAAAGGCAGGCAGAAACGATTCGCGGAAGTCGACGCCCAGACTGGTGCCGCACTCGCCACAGAACAGATGGTCGACCTTGCCTGTGTTGAAGCGGTAGGTCTTGCACAGGTCCCGGTCGTTCTGGCGCCACTTCACCTTGTTGCGGTCCGGATAGACCAGCAGACAGCCCAGACAGGCGCAGATGGAGCAGGTGCAGGAGCAGACGGGGTGGCCCTGCTCGATGGGCGGCGACAACGTGACCTCGAGGGAGATGGCACCGCAGTGGCAGCCGGCCTGGTAGGTGGCCTCTGGAGTTTTGTCTTTCTGGCGACGCGCTCGTTCTTCAACGCCTTGCGGCGTCCAGGGCGGCACCCAAGCCGGCAGGGCGCTTCTCTTGGTGAACTCAGACATGGCAGAGGAAAATCAACGAGGAGAGGAGTAGATCGTAATGTTTGTTAAGAATGAGCTGGATTCTATTTAGAAAGAGAAAGAGAATCTTGTGACTTCATCGGTTGCCACTCGGGATTCCCCCAACTCTTTTGTGGGTGGATACGACATCAGAGGCTGTTATGAAACAAGCTGACAAATGGTAAATCACTTTTATTACGCAGTACTCATAAATACTATCTGTCCCGTATGCAGGCACAATAGACCCGACATGGACAAAAGGAAACGCTCGCTAGTATCCGATGGAATTGGACCCCAAACAACCAAAAACAGCAAATCAAAACCATGTGCTTTCCTGCAGGATCAGATCAGGAAGAGGAGGGGGTATGCATGTACGATCCTTCCACTCTATATGCAAAATGCCAAAACCTGTGTTCCAAGAACATAAAAGCCGTCACAAGAAAAAAAGAAAAAAAAAAGACCCCGAAAAAGGTCTTATTCCTTGCTGGCCGTTGCTGCCGCCGCCTCGACATCACCAGCCGCCACGGCACGACCTCCGGGAGCAGGCTCCTCCTCCTCCTTTTCGCTGGGGTGTGGCGCCGTGGGAGCATAGCTGCTCATGGCCCGGATTCGGTGACCGTACAGGTAAAAGATGACGGGGATGGGCACCAACACGATACCGATGCAGCCCAGCAGAGTGCTGGCCCATTGAATGCCCATGCCGTTGAACATGTAGGTGGCAAACAGGGGGAAGCCGGCGCCGAAGAGCGACCGCATAAAGGTGTTGCCGGCAATGGCAGAGGCGGCAAACATCAGGTAGGCATCGACCAGATAGTTGAGGGCCTGTAGGAAGATGGACATAAGGCCAAAGCCCGTCAGGACACCCGAGGCAGTAGGCACCATCCAGTGGACGTCCTCGCGGTATCCGGACCAGCCGAACCAGAAAATGCCCGCGGTAAAGGCCACGCCACCGGCAATAACCGAAGGCAGACGCCACTCGGGAATAGGGACGTTGTTGTTGGCAGCCAGCTTGCGGTTGTACCACGGCTGCTGCATGATGACGCTGATACCTGAGAACATCTGACCCAACACCATGCCGAAAAAGGGCAGACCGCCGACGCCGGCAGACATCTTGTGGACGCCCTGGAAGACGAGCGGGTAGGCGGTCAAAAAGAGGTACAGAATACCGTAGACAAAGGACATGTAGATGGACAGCAGAAGGACAATGGGCTCGGTAAACAGCAGACGCAGAGGACGCGAAAAGTTCTTGTTGATGAGCTCCTTGAAGTCAACCTCGATCTCGTCCTGGCGGGCGTGGATGCCCCAGTTCAGGGTCAGGCGGCGCAGGTCGGCAGCCTTCTGGACCAGGATGACGGGCGCATAGGTCTCCTCGAGGAAGAGGACGATCAGACCGAAGCAGGCAAAGCCCATAAAGGCAGGGATGTACTGCGTCCAGCGCCAGCCGAGGTAAGACTTGGTGATGAAACCACCGACGGCCGGAGCACACATGGGACCGGCAAAGACGGCCATGGAGAAGATGGTGATGGCGATACCACGAGTGCGGTTGCCAAACATGTCCGAGAAGACGGCGGCGACGACAGCCAGGGGACAGGCACCGAAGAAGCCGGAGAAGAAGCGGCAGATCAAGACGGTCTGGAGATCCTTGGCGACGGCGACGGCAATGCAGAAGATGGAGAAACCAAACATGGAAATGGCCAGTGGCAGACGACGGCCCTTGAGCTCAGAAAGAGGAGCCCATAGAGTCGGACCAAAGGCGAAGCCCATGACGAAGAAGGAGACGCCGAGAATGCCGACTTCAGTCGACACGTTGAACTCGGCGGCAACGGCGGTAGTGGCCGCCGAGAAGATGCTAGAGGTGAAGGCAGATGTCATAGTGGTGAAGCCCAGGGCGGCAGCCGTGTAAAGCCTTAGTTGGTTAGTTTAGAGCCCAAAGGGCCAAAAGAAGCCAAAAGCTTGGCAGACGTAACTTACTTTTTTTGGAGCGGCCAGTTCTGGGCATGTAGCGGGTCATCTGGACCGTCAAATTCGACCACATACTTTTCCTGGTCCATCTTGGGCGGATATGGTTTGTCGAGACCAAAGGCAGGCAGAGGTTTTTGCGAGCGTCGACTGCGTGCTGTGCCCGAACGGCCGACGGTGCCATTCTGTTGGCTCTTCTCGGTCTGGATACGCTCGAGCTGGGTATGTTGACGCTCGAGGTCGCGAGCCGTCATGACGCGGTCAAGACCGTTTCCGTGACCGCTGCCGGCACCATTGCGCCGACGAGTTGAGCCTTCTTCGGTAGAGGAGGAGGAGGAGGTGGAAGACGAAGCCGTGGGAACTTCTTCCAAGGGACTGCCAAGGGCACTGTTGCGACGTGAGAGAGTTGAACGGGGCTCGGGAAAGAGACTGGGCGAAGCCTCTTCGGCGGCGCCGAGCATCTCGTCGTCGACCTTATCCAACGGCATCGTCGTATAAGTTCAAGTTCTGGGATGCTTTTGGATGCTTTCAGATGTATTGATGAGATGAGATTCAGATTGTATACGGAGTAGATGGTTCGTGGGGGCAGAGCTGAATGGCGCAAGGAAGACCCAAAATATAATCAGGAGAGGTGATCGACGTGTTGGGGTGGGAAAAGAAAAATTTGCACTAAGTAAATAAAAGAAGGGGGCAATTGGCAAGCCAGCTAGCCTAGACGATTTCCGGGGCAGGGAGGCTATGCAACAAATAGCACAAGTCCTTTTGGGTGGCAATGCTCGTTGGATGGGGAAAAGGGAGAGAGGAGGTCCTTGTTATAAGTCGTTGTCAACATCAGGTGAATTGGAATGGTTGTTGTTGGAGCCGTGGTTAAGACGTACTCGTAACTCCGTAAATGCTTTATTTCTTCTTTTTTTTTCTTTTCTTCTTTTTTCTTCCTTTTTTTTCAATATTCTCCCTTTTCTGTCTCCTTCCTCGGCTCTCTGCCGCTCTTTCCCCAGTACCCTCGTACTAGCGGTGGAAGTCTTGGAAGGCACCAGTACTGTTCCCGGATCGCTGCCGAGAACAGCAGGAGTCATCGACCACTCGCCTTCGTACCCTGTAAAGTCCGGTAAAGTCCCGTATTATTTGTAAGCTCCACTCAGCCTCTCGTCCTCGTACTGGACAGCAACAGCTTCCCAATTAGGGAGACCCACCCACACTAAAAACTTTTGCTGGGCCCTGCCAACTCCGATCATGACAAAGCACGCCATTCGTACGGCATTGATGGATCCCGTCCCGCCTTATACGGGCTAGATGCTCGAAAGAGGAGCACTCCGTACTTGTAATATACGGAAAAAGAAACCAGTGTTTCTGTGTGTATGAAGTACGGATTACGGAGCATCTTACGGACATCCGTCAAACTACTGTCCAGCCTCGTCCTTGCAGAAAATTGATAATGGAAAGCACGTGGGAAACCAATGCAGTTTCTGCATGTTCTGAGTAAGCTGCAGAGAAAAACGAATGACGAAAAAAAAGACGAAAAGACGAAAAGTCGAAAAGTCGAAAAGTCGAAAAGTCGAAAAGTCGAAAAGGCTAGAGCATTCCCCGAGAATAAGCGGCTCCCCGACCGCCGGGATTAGGAGGAACGTTGTACCGCTGTTTGCCGATCAGACAGACTCCGGCTTCTTATCGAAGACGATTCCCAATGCTGGGAATAATTCCCTGTACGTAATACGAGGCTGACTAATGTATATCAAATCAGATCGGTCGGCAAGGGCGCCGAATCCCGATGAAAAGGGATGGGGAAAAAAAAAGGAAAAGTCTTGAGTCAGGAACGGCCAGATGGAACGGCCAGGAACATTATGCGCAGACGTGATAGATGACAAATCACGTCGCACACACGCGTCGGCCATGACGTATTGCATTCTTTTTTTATCCCAACGTCGCGTGGAAATTCCATTTGATATTGGCATTGCTGCCCTTGATGACTTTGCATTCTATCCCTTTCTTTCTCTATCGCTTTCTTTCTTTCTCCTTCTCTCCTACTTCGGCACGCCCCAGTCGTCTTGCTCCAGCAGCCGCGCGGCTTCTTCCAGACCCAGACCGCTTGTCTCGGGATAACAGGCCCGCACAAGCACAAAGCCCACCGCACACACACCCGCATACAACGTAAAGGTCCACGACGGTGTCAGTGCGTCCATGAGCGGCAGAAACGTCAGGCCCACCACGAAGTTGGCCAGCCAGTTCGTCCCCGTCGCCAGACCGCTGCCCAGCGACCGCACGTCCAATGCAAACAGCTCGCTCTGCATCCACGGCACATTGCCGAGGCCAATGGCAAAGGCGGCCACGTAGAGCATGATGCTGGCCAGCACGACTGCCGCCGCTGTGGACGACGTCGACGGCGCCGCTCCGCTGGCCCCTGGCAGGTTGAGGAACGAGAAGCCGTACGCCACCAGCAGCAGTCCCACGCTCATGAGCGGCATCGACCACAGCAGCACGCGTCGCCGCCCAATGCGGTCCACCAGCAGCAGTGCCGCCACCGTAAACACAAAATTGGTCGTCGCCACCGTCAGCGACGTCAGTGTCGGCTGGTCGAACCCGACGAGCGTGAAGATGGTCGCCGAGAAGTACATGAGAGAGTTCTAGACGTGAGCATTAGCATAAACGGAAACAAAAACGTAGAGTGTAAAGGAAACCTACAAATCCACACAGCTGCTGCAGTCCTTGCAGCAGACAGGCAATTGTCAGTGCCCGCCGGTTGCGCCGCTCTGCAAACAGCGCCGCCCATGCGTCGCCGTCCAGCCGGCTTGTTATTAGTCCTACGAGCCCGGCCAGTCCAGCCCGGCCAGCCCGCGGCGTCGCCGTGTCCGGCCGCTGGTGCCGTCGGGCCCGCTCGTGTGTGGCCTCGAGTTCTTCGCGCACCTCCGTCTCAATGGCTCGCAACGTGTCTTGCACGACGGGCGCCGTGGGCGGCGTTGCCTGGACGCGGGCGACGACGGCACGGGCCTCGGACGCGCGGCCTGCTCGCACGAGCCAGCGCGGCGACTCGGGCAAGACGGCCAGCAATAAGACAGCCTGGAGGACAGCGGGCACGGCGCCGAGGCCGACCATCCAGCGCCAGGCGAGGCGCGGGTCGACATGGGCAGCCAGCAGCCAGCCGAGCACGTAGGCGACGACCTGGCCAAAGGTGACAAACAAGACATTGACGGTCACCAAGCGGCCGCGATGGGCGGCCGGGCTGACTTCGGCAATGTAGAGCGGCACAACAAAGCTGGCGGCGCCGACGGCAGCACCGACGACCGAGCGGCCGACGACCATGGCGCCGACAGTGGAGCTGACGGCCTGGATGAGGGCGCCAGCGACAAAGAGGACGTCGGCGGCGAGGATGACAGTACGACGGCCGCGGGCATCGGCAAGGACAGAAGCGGCAGGCGAGGCGAGGAGGGCCAGCAGAGACGTGCAGGAAGTGATGACGGACTTGTCGACGGACGTGAGGGTGCGGTCGGAGAGGGCAGTGCCGATGGAGACGAGCGTGGCCGAGATGACGCCGGTGTCGTCTAGAGAAGTTAGAGAAGAGAAGTCAGGGGTAGCCAGGGCTGACAAGACATACATCCAAACAAGAGGCCACTGAGACCGGCCGTGATGGTCAACACCCACATAAACAAGCCTGGGGCATCCTTGCCAGCCTTGTCTTCGTCTACATCGGCCAGTCGACTGCTCGAGGCAGCTGCTGAACCATTTCGAAGGTCGTCCGGATCGCCCACCAACAGGGGCTGTTCGTCGTCACGTGCAGACATGTTGCGGGCGGGAGAAGCAAAAGTCGTTAACTGGAATGTGCCGGGCCGGCGGGGCTCCATGCACGGGAAGATGGGAGCTGCAGGCGACGGATCGGCATGAGGCTGCGAGCCGATAATCGATAATCGAGTAGCAAGCGAAGCTGTTGGGGGGTTTGTTAGTGGCAGCTGCGAAACGCGGTGGCATTTTTAAGTCCGCCCCAGCGGAATATTATGGGGCTCAGGGCCCCTAATGGAACGGTAGGGCCGGCCAAGCTTCACCAAGAGTCGATTGGCTCCAGAAAACGGTAACGTGGGATCTGAAACAGGTGCTTTCTGCCGATGCGACTTTCGGTTCAGCATCCGGATAATAGAGATGGTAAAGACGAGTAGGGGACTCTGGTATAGTGTGTACGGGCTGGAGGTATAATACCTTACAAGCGACTGATAGGTCGTATACAGATTAGATGCTCAGTAGTATAAATGTTTCATGATGAGACACCTCACTAGAGGTTCATATTCTGCGAAGAGACTTCTCTCGTCTAACGAAATGCATGGCATCTGTTGCGAAGGAGTATGGAGTACTCCGTAGATGTCTAGGCAGACCATGGACTCAAAAGAGCAGACCAGTGAGTTTAGACTGGACTCGTGCCAAGGAACGAGGACACTACTAACAAGAAGTGCACGGTCCGAGAGTCTGTTGGTCCATGCGTCCCGGATCTGAAACAGCCTCTGAAAGAAGGAGAGTGCAGATGTCAGATGTGAGGCTCCTACTTCAGGATCCCACCACACTTGTTGGATACGAGCTTTTCTGCCTCTACAAGTTACGAACAGGACTCGTTATGAAAATACAATCAGCAGAGGTAGAGTTCGATTGCTTGATCTGACCGCTGTTTACAGCTACTTACAGCTACTTACAGATGCTATCCATGCAACAGAAATACATCCTGCTCATATCTGTCAGTCCCCACCAAGATGCAGAGCCTCCGACGAGACAAAAAAGTGGAGTGTATGCACGTCCAGGATAGTTCGTATTATAGACGGCAAGACGACATGGCCGTGCTGCTCAGGGGTCTAAGTGCCTCAGCATGTGGCACACCTACGCAGCAGATAAGCCGACGATCATTGATGCGGGTGAGCCAAAGAACTTTAGATTGTAGACGAGACCCCGTTCGCGTTTCGGGTCGTAGTCGTCGCCTTGGCTCAACACGAGGCTCTTCTCATCTGCCGTTTCCATGCCAGTCCACTCTCCAGTCTGATTTCTCTGTCCCCGCTTCCATCTCTTCCTTTTGTTGCTCCTTTGGCTGGATATGCCTGGTGCATCGTGTTCTTCTGGTCTTCTTTGATTTATACGGCCCTGGAGGTCGGCTTCGTCGCAGGTCGCAAGCAACTCGTCCAAGAACCTCATCCCCGAAAAAGCTCGTCCTCTACCACCATGGAGTCCTCGACAGATCACCGTCGAGACCGCTCGTTTGAAAATACCGTCCAGAATAAGGCTCTTCCGGTAAGTTACCCAAGATCTCCTCTGCAGCTCTTCACTGACCACACAGCCATGCGACCTCAATGGCTTCATGGACTACCTCTACTATGTCGAACGCCGTGCCGAAACCCTCCAATTCTTCCTCTGGTACTGCGACTACGTCGAGCGATGGACCCGGCTGCCACCACAGCAGCGGCAGCTCTCGCCAGCCTGGGGACCCGAGTTGGCCGCTGAAGATGCCGCCGCCATGTTGACCGAATCAACCGCTACAACGACCACGACAACCATTGGTGCCGTCCCACCTCTGCCCAAGATGCCAAAAATGCCAAAAATGCCCAGAGCTGTGGCTGCCATGCCGGACAGGGCCCTGCGGCATCACCACCATCGCCAGCAGGTCAACAGCAGCCGCCCGTCCAGTCTCGGCACCCGTGCCGTCATGGCCACCACTTCCTTGACGACCACCTCGAGACGTGTCAACGTCGCCATCCACACCCGCTCCGACAGCAACAAGCTCAAACGTATCCTGTCCATCCTCGAAGACGTCGACGAACAGACCCGGCCCGGTCTGCCCGGCCTGCCTGCTGTTCCGGCCCAATATCAGCCCTTCCGTGACGAAGTCTCCCGTATTGTCCGCCACTACCTCTCTGCCGATGGCCCTCGTGCCTTGTCCGATACCGATCTCTTCGGGCCCGAACGTGCTGCCTGTCTGCGCGCCGCCCGTCGCACCACCCACCCATCTGCCCTGCTGCCGGCCTTTCTCGCCGTCGAGGGCGTCCTGCGCACCCAGTCGTTCCCGGCCTTTGCCCACCGCTGGTGTGCCGCCAACGTGCACGGTACCCGTCTGGCGCTGGGCCGAGCCGTCGCCGCCGCCGTGCTGCTGGCCGGCATCACGCTGGATGTGCTCTTGGTCGTCCTCGTGGCGCCGGTCACAGCTTCGGATGCCACGCCGCGGCAGGCCCGTCTGGCCTGTCTGGCCTGCTTGGCCCTCTGGTGGCCGGCGCTGACGAGTCTCCTGGCCTCGCGGACAGGTGTCGATGTGCTGCTGTATATGCGACGGCGGCGGATGCTGCGGCCATGGGAGATGGAGGATGAGGAGGTGGACGTCCGCACAGACAAGGAGGCGGCAGCGGTAGCCGCGGGTGAATACGATGACAGCGACGGCAGCGAGAAGGCACCCTCGTCCACGTTCAGCCGTCTGGATCCCCTGCGCAAGCCAAGTCTACAGGCTCTGGGCCCACGCAACGACCCCAACGGCGAGGCCTGGGCAGTGCGGAATACTCATAAGCCGTTGTGGCGGCGGCTGTACTGTGGTCTACGGGCGGCCTCGGCCTCGACTGCACACACTGTCGCTGTCCAAGATCCGGGCATTCGGGCACTACAGGAGCGGGCCGTCCTGGTTTCTGTGTTCTGGGCTGGACTGATATCAATCGTTGCAGTCGTGGCTTCGCTCTTCATCCCAGGCATCCATGCTTGAGAGCCTGAGGTCTGAGCAACTTGAAAACATTCTATCCGTCTTACTTCTCATCGCGGCATACGCGTCCTGTTTAGCATTTACTCTGTATAATATTCGTCTGTTCTTGTACTTGTCTGATATCATGACTGGTTCACTGTTGACTCACTACTATGATTTACTATTATGATTCACTGTTATGATTCACCGTTATATTCACTGCTTACTAAGTCTGTCTTGCTAGACAGCTATAAAATTACGGCAAGCATAATCCTTGCACTTCAGGATCTGCTTCCGATCGTCTGGTTCCCGACCCTTTACACATGGGCGAAGGATGCCCCCTCGGACCTGGTCACCGATCAGGACCGAGCTGAAGCAACGAAGAGACGGTTCCTCGTGCTGCCCCAGCTGTTGACTGATAAATACCACTGGATTCTCGCGATTGTTGATCGGGAGACCACGAAGATCTATTGGTATAACAGCCAGACGGACATCTATGAGCCGTCCCAGCGTCGAAAGCTTACCAGATGGCTTACAGATACGGAGCTGATCAGCCCTGATGTCCGCCCTCAAAACATCAGCGTTTCGATCACGCAGCAGGAATCCAACTGGGAATGCAGACTATTTGTGCTTGAATGTGTGCGATGCTTCTTCCGAGAGCCTTCGATCTCCGATCCGCAAGGCCCTGTCGACTGGAAAAGCAGCATTCAGTACAGCGCAGCGAGTATATAATCCACTCCTACCACCTCTCCCTCTGCTTTCTACTTTACTTAACCATACCAGCTAGTATGGGCAGTTGTAACAACTGCCATTAGAACAGCTGAGCTGTGGAAACCGTCATTATAACGGCTCGGAAGTTCTTAATCCATCCATCGAAAGAACACAAGCAAAACGTCTTATGAAGTCGTTCCTTAAATTATATTGAAGAACAAGAACTAGAAGAAGATCTTGCAAAATGTCACAAATCGTCCTCGATGAAAAGTGGAAGGCCGGTTATGTCGAGCTTGCCCAAGGCGACAAGAACAAAGAAAGCGATTGCTTCTCTAACAGCAATATAGCCAGAGTTGTCTCTGCCGTGAGTGTGAAGCTCGCTTATGGTGGAAATTGAATGGTCCTCATTCCATTCAAAAGCCGCAGTGTGCGTCTTCAAGATATCTCCATCTCTAGCAGTAAGAATCAGTCATGCTCTCGCTGTTCGTTCACCTAACTTTCAACAGGACGATGCAGGTGCTCTCGCAAGCTATCTATCTAAGCTACGAGCCCGCACACGACTATATCTTTTCTTGGAATCCTTGACGTATTCGCTCGCGAGTAGTCCGAGGCACAGAAAAATATGTGGCAGTGGCTGTGGTGTGGGACTGCACCCATACTCTTCTGGGATAAGGCTGCCGTCCTGATGCCGGTCTACTACTACATGGACCGGCCCCGGAGCAGACAGGACCGCTTCCTTGAGAACTCCCTCTTGACGACCCACTACCCGAGGACGGCCTTACTATCAACCCCGACAGACTACGTCTCGACACTCGGAAGCTATGGCAGCCATGGAAAAATTCCTACGGACTACATTGCCTGGGTCGAAGATTGGAGCGCTGCAATGACACAGGAACGATATCAGACTTTAGCCACTACTAGACACCTTCGGAATTCAATCTTGCAGTCATATATATATTACCTCCTTCATTCTGTCGTGTACCATAAACATGAAACGCGGCAGCCTGTTCTAAAAACAAAAACCGCCTCTAGCCATACCAATTCAAATGCAAATCATGCATATCGTCCATATTACAACCAAGAAGAAGGGGACGGAATCACAAGACATCCAATGCCCGTCTTCTTAGAAGTCAGATCCATATACCGAGACCATGCAGCGGGCACATGGCAGGAAACATGTATAGAAAACCTAAAGGTCTAAAAACGCTGCGAGGGAGAAAAGAGGATGAACGCATCAGGGCCTTACAGCCACAGAGCGACAACGGCGAAGCCGGCAAAGGCAGCCCCCGTGTAAAAGACATCACGGCCTATGGCTATGTTGCTGCCGCTGCCCGAGTCGCTGGAGGAGGAGGACGACGTCGTGGAAGCCTCGGAGCTGCTAGTGGCCGTGCTGGTAGCCGTGGCAGTCGCAGAAGCAGACTGGCCCGCACCCGATCCGTGGATCGTCACTGCATCGCCGATCGCAGGCAGAGCCACGTCACCGTCCACAAGCCAGCCGCTGGCCGTCGCAGCAGGGCACGAGCGCGTCGACACAGTGGCGGCAGCGTCGTAGTCGGCGCTGGCGACACCAGTGGGCTTCAGGGTGGCCCACTGCGCCTTGAGGTTGCCAAAGTCGGGCGAAACCGTGGCCGGGGCGCCGCTGCGAGCCACAGAGGTGCCAGAGAGAGCAGGGTACGAAACGAGACCGTAGTTGTTCTCCTCCTGGATCCACTCGTAGACAATGGAGCCGCTCCAATCGTTGACCATATTATCACCGAAAATAGCAGCCTGGTCCGCAAACAGACGGGGGCCCGGCGTGTTGCAGCCGGTCTCGGAGAAGAAGATGGGAACGGGGAAGTTGGCAGCCTGCTGTTCCAGGAGGGTGTAGCCGGAGGTGCTGTACGTAGAGGGATCACACCACTCGTACGAGTTGAGGCCGAAGAAGTCGACTGTAGTCGAGTCGTTGCCGCCGCACGTGAGGTAATCCTGGAGCATGGGCCGCAGCTCGGCAATGTCGGCGGCAGAGTAGCCAATGGGGATCTTGCGGTAGCCCTTGGAGTCGCGGTAGGCCTTCATGTCGCGGGAAGCAGCGCGAATGAAGGGAGCAGCCAGGGACTCGTCTTGCGTGGCAATGACCTCGTTGCCGACGAAGAAGCCCAGGACGTTGTCGTAGCCAGCGAAAGTGTCCATGACAGCCGCAAAGGCGTCATATTGCGTCTGGTTCCACGTAGCCGTGGTTTTCGTCTAGAGAGTTAGATTAGAGAGAGAAGAGAAAAAGAGAAAGAGAAAAAGAGAAAAAGAGAAAAAAGGGAGAAGAGTGAAAAAAGAGAAAAAAAAAGACAGCTTCATACCGGCGACAGAATGTACGTGTCAAAGGTGTCGAGATCAATGAGGGGATAAATGCCGGCATCGGCAAAGACACTCATGCAGCCGTCGTGGTCTTCCGAAGCATCCACATGGTAGACACGAATGCTGTTGACGCCCAACTCTTGCATCAGAGCAGCATCGCGTGTGCACTGTTCTTCATCGACGAGCGGGTCGTCCTCGGACAGTTGATAAGCAACACCTGTCGGTTAGCTGGTGTGAAAAGCCAAGAGCCAAGAGCCAAGGCGAGGTGAGGCGAGGCGAGGCGAGGCTGAACGTACCCTTCATGAAGAATTGCGTTCCATTCTCCCAGAAGAACTTGTTGCCCACAGCCGAGATTGTCGGGGTGTCGGCGGCCACAGTAGAAGCGGCAGCCAGAATGGCGCCGGCGGTAGCAGATGTGAATTTCATGATGTATGCGATGAAGATGCAATGCCGTGAGAATGCAAGTGAAAGACGTTGAAAGAGAGAGAAAAGAGAACAGAGAAGAGAGACGAGAAAATGGAGAAAAGAGGCGGAGACAAAGACGCGAGAAAGATCGCTGTTGCTTTAGTTGTCGATCCGTGTGGGCTGCAAAAGGCAGGAGCCAAGCGAGTGTGTTTGAAGATGAGAAAAGGCAAGAGCGAACGAGTTGCCTGGAGAAGAGAAGAAAAAAACGATTCGAAGCAACACGATGAGTTTTTTACCTTCCAGCTAGAAACGAGAGAAAATAGAGAGAAAAAGACACGAGTAGAGAGAAAACAGAGGAAAAAAAAAAAAAAGAGCACCACAACGCGAGAACACGAAGGAGAAACGTGAATTATGCTAAAATCTGCATTCAGCTCAAGAGGGACCGCCGGGGTTAGTGGGCCGGCGGGCATTTAAAGTTGAGGTACAGGTACGAGTAGAACATGCTTTAGAAGCAGATGAAACAATGTATCAGTACGACGCTAGTCTGTTAGCTGTTTCCTGCCCCGGAAGGGATGACTTGTTTGGAAGGCCGAGACCTGCAAAGCAGCTGATTCGCCCCCCAGGCTGAAACTAAAGCGCTAGTATCTTTTCGTCCAGGGGTCGTCTTGGCAGGCACGAGCGAGCAGCCGGTTGGTGAGAACAGAAGCGACGGCCGTCACAGAGTTCGTATTCAAAATGACAGGCGGGTACAAGTATCTTACAGTATGAGTATGAGTAATCCGACATTCTGAATTTCAACTTCTGAATCTTCAGCATAAGTACTTTATCTCTTATTCAAAGGCTACAAAAGGCCATGAGTTCCGCAGTACTCGTATCTCACCAAATCCACAACTCCATGCCGGAAATCACTCCCATTCTTTGCCGGTACTTTTACGAGCCATATTGCTTGGCGATCCTTTCACGACACTCGCCTGTGCCGTCCTTCGCTTCGCTTTGATTGTCGCCGTCCTTCAAAGATCTGCCCGTATGTCCATTTCGCCAGACCTGTGCCTCGTGTCTCCATTCCAAGGTTGTCTCACTTTGTCGCGAATCTGGAGATTGCGAATGGCCAATAGACCGTTCGACAGTTCGGATCCTACGCCGCCGGCCATGTTTCCATTGCTGTTTCCACTGCCACTGCCCCCTGTCGATGCGCTGGCAATGCTGCGCCCGCTCTGGCTGCTGGCCCGGCTGTGATAGTGATATCGTCCTCCGGGATTCCGGCCGTGGTGGCTGCTGCTGCCGCTCTGACTGCTCACACTCTGCCGGGAAGGCATGCTGCCCGAATCCATGCAATAGCTGTTGGCTGACGGACTCGTGCCGCCCATCATCATCATGCTCATACTCCGGGGGGACATGGCGTCGCTGGTGATCGGGTAGGAATAGTTGGCTGTCGTGACTTGCAGGCTGTAGCTGTCCCATTCGGCCGTATCACCGCCGCTGCTGCCGTACTGGTGGACACAATGTGGTTCTGTGATGCCGCTGTGCTCGCGTAGAATGTGGTACATGCTCGTCTGTACTTCGAGGGCCGACGGCCGGTCGCCTGCATGGGAAGCCAGCATACATTCGACCACCTGCAGCAGAGGAGCCACGCCGGCCAGAGTCGAATCGTCCTTGTCCTTTTTCTTGCCGCCAGCAGTTTCGCGTGCCAGTCCGGCCATCCAGCTCTCGACCTGGCCCAGGTTCTTGTGGAAGGACGAGTCCAGCACGGCGCCGCCGCGGCCCGGTGTTTTGTGCTTGGCAGCTCGATGGGTGGCAAAGGCTCGTGTCTGTCGTTTCAGCATGAAGCTCAGCAGTTCGAGGACGATGCAGCCGAGCGAGAAGACGTCGGCTGCCTGCGGGTTCA
Organism: Dryadomyces quercus-mongolicae; assembly: GCA_002215975.1. NCBI lineage: Eukaryota > Fungi > Ascomycota > Sordariomycetes > Ophiostomatales > Ophiostomataceae > Dryadomyces > Dryadomyces quercus-mongolicae. The sequence goes on along the minus strand of NIPS01000006.1, from coordinate 875,228 downwards.
GCTGTGGGTTCGACGAGGAGATGCCGCGATAGGCATAGTCTGCGGTTCCTTCAGGAGGCGATCCCACAATGCTATTGCGTATGCTGCTGCTGCTGCTGCTTACAGACACGCCGCGAGCAGCACCGCCACGACCCCATGCCCCGTCGACGGTGAGGGTGCTCTTGCGGCTGCTGCCACTGCCGCTGCCCGACGGCCGGTGCCACTGTTCGGGGGCCGCATAATCATACGACTCCTTGTCAAAAGAGGCCTTGTCGGCGGAGGAGCTGCGGGCCATTTCGGTGCTGAGATGCGTGAAGTCGGAGAAAAAGATGTGGTTGTCGTGGTTGAAGAGCACCGTTGATGGTTTGATGTTGCCATGCGACAGACCGCGGACGTGCAGGAAACAAAGCGTGTCGACGAGACAGTGGATCCAGTCGAGGATGAGTTGGCGACGTTCCGTCTTGGACAAGCTCTTGACGGAGGCCGGCGTTGTGGCCAGCAACGACTTGAGGCTGCCGTCGCTGACGGGCGTGAACAGCACGTAGCCATAGCCCTGGTGGACATACGAGGCCCAGTAAGATACGAAGTGGTCGTTTTGCAGGTTGCGGATGCTGTCGACCTCGTACTGGAAGTCGGCATACGTCAAATATCCCTGGCCATAGGCGGACTCTGGAGACGGGGCCAAGGGGATGCGTCGGCGCATAAAGACCTGACCGGGGTAGTTGGGCAGGACGACACGGTCGCCGGTGCTGCTCGTGCTGCTTGTGGTGGTGGTGCTGCTGCTGCTGCCGGGTTTGCGGTCGACGACGTCGAGCGGGACGACCTCGGAGTCATGGTAGAAGAGGTGCTGGGCGTGCTCGAGGGTCGTTAACAAGTAATAAAACTGGCGGTGGAAGAATTTGCGTTCGAGACGTTCGTCTTTGCTGGGGGTGAGAGCAAGACGTTGGACGTGTTCGAGGGGGATAGGCAAGTCCTCATCGTCCCAGGAATCGTCAATGACACCAAAGATCTGATCGGGAACGCCGAGATCGACGAGGATCAAAAAAATTTTCTTGGCTTTTTCGTCGATCCACTCCCAGTAGGTGCCGTCCGTTAAGCCGTCGCCAAAGCCGAGCGGGCGGTCGAGACGGGCGATTTCGTCGGGCAACAGATGTGAGCAGACAAACTGTCGTGTGACCGAACGGTCAATGGTGTCGGCATCCCACCACATGGTGACTGGAAGGTGTGAAGGTTAAGAGTGCCGAGTTCAGTACAAGGCCTATGAGCTCAAGGAAGTATTCATAGGGGAGAGAGGAGACCAGAGGAAGCAGAAGACGGAGAGAGACAACAATGGATACGTTACTGGTTCACTACAGACCCTCGAGCAAGAGTCAATCTCCTCATCCGGACGCTGTCGCTTCTAAATATCGCTTTCAGTTTTGTTCTCCCCACTTGACCGGCCACTAGCAACAGGAGACACGCGATAGGGCCGGCGATGTGGGCTCAGCAGAGTCGATCGAGACTTGTGGGAGACACCACAATACCCCGACGGAGTATGCCGTCCAGGTAGAGACTCGTCCAAAGGATCGTCCTCCGTATTACTCCGTACTGGCGATGCAGGTCAGCGGAGTCAGACCCCATGGTACGCATAGTCCAATACGACATGCATTGTAGCATTGACAGAGCCGAGAGAGATAGCCCAGACGCGAAAGAGGCAACAGGCAACTCTGCAAGGGTTGCGGTGCCGCAATGATGTGGTCATGGCGTTGCTCAGCTCAACAGGTCTCGAGGCAGGACTTTCCCTCCACTCTGTCTTCTCTGTCTCTTTCTTTCCCACCCCCCCCCGTCATCTCTGCCTCCTTCTCTCCCACCCCGTCATCTCTCGCTCTCTTCTCGGTCTCTCTCCCTCTTGTCCCTAGTTGTGTACTCGTTGCGGTTATTAAGAGACCAAACTCGAGCTCTGATTGGCTGCTGTTGACACAGATAAACCCGAGATAAGGGAACGGCCGTCTATTTGGCGGTTTAGGGGTTTCTTCACGTCAAGGAAACGTGGGATGCAGTCGGGGTGGGGAGACTGTCCAATATGGCAGACGAGCAGGGACAGGGGGTGGACGAAATGCAGCTGAAATGGGCTTCCCAGGTGAGGTTTCTGCAGCATTCCTCGGCTTCTGGTCGTCTCAAGTTCAAGTCCTTTTTTCGTCTCTCAATGTCCCTAAAAGTCTCTCCATGCCGTCTCGCGGTAGTCGAACCACTCGTGTTCATTTCTTTTCCCCATTTTTTCTCTCCACTATCAGATACTTGTCTGCACGATCGAGAGCCTCATCGATCTAAGATGGTCCCGTCGAGGAGCCTCCATGAAGTATTCATTACGTACAGACTGACAGCTAGATGACCAGACGACCAAGCCAGATTAGAGATCAGAGATCAGGGACTTGACTGGAAGACAACCTGAATTTCTGTCCCCAGATGTGGGGGAGTATCACGGCAGCATTTCTCCAACTCTGACAACGGCTGCCAAGCCCACAGCCCGTTGCCACAATTCTCTCATCTTGCCGATCCTTCCCTCTTTTCCTCTATTCCCCCACATCTGCCACCTTCTTCTTCCTCGCTTCGGTCAGACTCGCCTTGCTCTTTTGATCCATTGCCACGTTTCTCGCCTGCAGATCACTGCAAACAGGGATGTGCCCAGCAGAAAGAGGCATACGAGCACATAGATATGTTGGCCCGTTACGCTACGATAAGAATGTCCTGCAAAGCGCGGCTGCATTTAAACAGCAAGCCACTTTGTATGGCAGCGCTCCTCTCACGCCTCAAGCCTCTCAAGCCTTAAGCGCCTCATGCCTCAAGCCTCAAGCCTCAAGCCTCTTTTCAATGCCTGCTCAGCTCACCCTCACTGCAACGTCGGCTCTTCAGGTTGGCAATCACACGTAGCCAAACCCTTGGGCCCTGATCCTTGGCAAAGAGGAAAAAGGGAAAGGGAAGACATATCGTAGGCCAAGCCAACACTATCTGCTTGCTTATCTCACATATCCACATCGGAGCGTAGCAAGAGAATAAGGCGATACGGACATGGCCGTCGTCCGACAGTATACAGTATTCTGTTGCTGCCTCGATGGCTGTTTGTATCACACGTTTGTCTATTTGGCTCAAGAAATCAAACACAGCCGTATGGACCCCTGGCAGTCTTGTTTTCTTTCTGTTTTCTGTTTTCTGTTTTCCTTTTCTTTTTCTTTTTCTTTTTATTTTTCTTTTCCTCTTCTTTTCTTCTCTTCTTTTCTCCCTCCTCTCCTCTCTCTCCTCCTCTACTTGCCCCCAAACTTTTCCAAATACGCATCGTGCAACTTCTTCTGCCGGTCCCATTCCTTCTTCAGCCGCTTCTGCTGCGTCTTGGGCACATCGCTGCCATCCGCCAACTTCGTCGGTAGTCCCTCTGCATCCCATGCCTGATACGCCGCCGAGCCCCGGAACAAATCCTCCGGCGCCACCTTGGCCTTTTCCCACTTCTCCTCTTCTGCCTTGTCCCGTGCCCGCTGTGCCTCTGCCTTGAGCCGCGCTTTTTCAGCCACTGCTGCTGCCTTCTCCTCTCGTGCCGCTACCAGCTTCGCCACCGGCACAAACTTGATCAGACTCGGCCGGTCTGTCTGGTCGTCCAGCTGCACACCCAGTTCTACGAGATCGTAGTCACGGATCCGGTCGCTCAGTGCCAAGATCTGTCCCTTGACCGTCTTGTTCACGTCTTGTCCCGTCGCCGCCCGCCGCAGCTCGTCCCGCAAACCAGACACCGACCGCAAGTACGGCAGCGCCAGCTGTTCCACATCCGTAGGGTTCGCGTCCAGAGCCGCTGCCACCTCGGCGTCCGGTGTCTGCGACGCCAGCAGCGCCTGCACCGATGCCTGCTGCGGCGCCGCCAGCGTCGGCACCAGCGCCGTCACGTCTGCCTTCACCCGCGTATACGCTGCCGCGTACGGCTGCACTGCCACCTTGGGGTCGACGTCTGCTGCCGTCGTCGGGTTCGCCGGCCCCCAGCCGACACTGCCTTCGTAGGGCGGCCGCGCGTTCGGGTCGAGACCAAAGACGCCCACCATCTTGGTCACCCAGCGAGCCACGGCCTCGACGGGGCCCAGGTCGGCGCTCGTGTCGCCCATGGCCACGTTGGCACTGCGCACCACGCGCAGAATCACCTGCAGGGCGGCCGGCGTGTCAAACGAGTTGCGCAGCGCCGCGTCCAGGTCTTTTTGTGCCTGTTCCAGCTCGGCACTCAGCCCACTGGCCGGTGTCTGGTCCTGCAGCGACAGCTTCTGCACGCCGCTCGCCAGGCCCTCAGCCAGTCTGGCCTTGATGTTGGTGAAGAAGTTCTATACTGTCAGAGACGAAAAAAGAAAAGAATGAGTAAGAAAGAGACAACATACATCCAGCGTGTTCTCAAAGCTGCTGGCCTGCTTCCGCATATCGGGCGACACCTCGACGCCGTCGTTCCAGCGGCTCAGCATAAACACAATGCGCATACTGCGCGCCGTATACGTCGAGTGCAGCGCGTCCTGGATCGTCTGGAAGTTCTTGAGCGACTTGGACATCTTGGACCCGGCAATGGACAGATGACCCATGTGGAAAAAGTACCGGACCCAGCTGTGCTCGCCCTCGCCCGGCTGGTAAAAGTAGGCTTCGCTCTGTGCCAGCTCGTTGTCGTGATGCGGAAAGGCCAGATCGATACCGCCCGAATGAATGTCCATCTGATCGCCCAGCTTGTCCGATGCCATCACCGAGCACTCAATGTGCCAGCCCGGCCGTCCATCGCCCCACGGACTCGGCCAGTACGGCTCGCCCGGCTTCGACTTCTTCCAGAGCGCAAAGTCGCCCGCCCGCCGCTTGCCCGCAAGGCTCTTGGACAACGAACCCTCACCCTCTTCCTGCAGTGCCTTGTCGTTCTTGCTCTCGGGCCGCAGACGCGCGTAAGTGTTGCCGGCCTTTTCAAAGGCGTCGATATCAAAGTACACGGATGCATTGGCCTCGTACGCAAAGCCCTTTTGGATGATGCCCTCGATAAACGCCACAATCTGCGGCACGTACTCAGTCACCCGCGTCACCGAGTCCGGCCGCAGCACGTTGAGTGCGTCCATATCGTCGGTAAAAGCCTTCTCCATCGTCCGCGTCAGGTCCGTGAACATGGTCTGGTCGCTCGTGTCGATCGTCTCCTTGTACAGCGAGTCGAGGTACGGCAGCAGGATTTCCTCGGCGTCGTCAAACACCGTGCCCTCGCGTAGTCCGCGCGCCGCTGCGTCCATGTTGGCCAGGTGCATCTTGGTCTTGGCCTCGGCATCGCCAGGCCGGCCCTCGCCCGTGAGCGTGCCGCCGGTCAGAACGGCCCCGTAGGCGGCGTCTCGGCGCTCAACATAGTTGGTCTCGCTGAGGGGCGAGCCAAGCAGCGATAGGTTGGCTGCCGCATAGGCCTGGAAGGCAGCAGCGGCCAGCTCGTGCTTTTGTTGGGTGGTGTAGGGTTTCTGGCGCTCGAGATCGTAGAGACGTTTGCGACGGGCCTTGATGATAATCTTGTCGTCGACGTCGGTGATGTTCATGACAAAGTTGACCTGGAAGCCAAAGTAATGCAGCAGAATGCGCCGGATGACGTCGGTGGAGACATAGTTGCGCGCATGGCCCATATGGCTGAGATCGTAGACCGTGGGACCGCACGAGTACCACGTCACGGCGCCATCTTTCTTGGGCACAAAGTGCACAGGAACGCCGGGCTTGAGCGAGTTGTAGACGGAGATGCCGGCCTGGCTGACGGACGGGCTGGCAGCCATGGCGGAAAAAGTGCTGCAGAGACGGCGCTGGGGAACGACAAGACAACGAGCCTGGCCCCTCGTAAGTGGAAGCTGTCGAAAAAGCAAAGATTCTCTCGACCGAAACGAAGACGAGAAGTGGAGGGAACAGAGAAGCTTCCGGGATGGTATGCACAACAGTCGCGGAGGGTACATTCAGGGTTCGGAACGGTGTGCGTCACCAGGTCGTTGTGTCGACACGACAGACGAGAGAAGAAGAAGAGCAATGGGCAAGGAGCAATGAGCAAGAGCAGGGGTGAGGTGGTGACAAGGATGACTCCAAATTCAGCCTCTGCAAAACCCCGCCAATGGCACAATGGCGGTCGGCTTTTGGATGATCCGGCTAAGAGCACTAAGAGCGCTGTAAAGAACACCGCAAACAGTGCTGTAAGTCGCTAGCGCTACCCAAAGCAGCTATAACCGCAAACGAAGAGATATTGATTCTTGTAAGATACACTATACACATACAGCCAGATCGAGACGGTTGCGGCCATGTTCCATTCCCTTCCTATCTCTTCACCCAGGCAGGCATCTTTCTGGCCTTGACATGGCCGTGCTTCTTCCGCTCCACCGTTCTCGCGTCGCGGGTAATGCAGCCGGCTGATTTGTATTTGTTAGCAACCACTCTCAAGACCAGTGAAGAAATCAAACAAACACTGAACATACCTTTTCGTAGTAGCGTCTTGAGCGCCGGCTCATGGGCACACAGTCCCTTGGCCACGGCCAGCGTCAGCGCCTCCGCTTGGCCCGTCGTGCCGCCGCCGTCCACCAACGCCCACACATTGTACTTGTCCATGCGCTCACTCGCTCGCAGTGCCCACGTGGCACTCTCACGGTCGTGCACGCGTCCAAACATCTCGCTCAGCGACTTGCCGTTGACCAGCATCTCGCCCGTCCCCTCGACCACCCATGCCCGCGCCACCGACGTCTTGCGCCGGCCCACGCCAATGGCCCGTCCGAATCGGTCAATGTTCGGCTGCTTGATCACATTGTCAAACGGGTTCAGGTCGCGCTTGAACTCGCCCAGCACTGCCTCGAGACCCGCCGGCTTCAGCGATGGGTGGATGCGGTGCAGGTGCTTGACAATGGCAATGCACCGGTTGTACTGCGGCGTCTTGATCTCCTCGCCGTTCGTGTTGCGGTAGTCCCGCAGGCTGCGCCAGGCCACGCGCTCTGCCTGGTCGGCCGGCAGCGTCGGCAGATGGCCGTACTGCCGGAACAGTTTCTGCAACCGCAGGTAGCTGTCGTTGAAGTCGGGCTGTCGCGAGAAGTAGGACGGCGATGCCGGTACCGGTCGTGCAAACGAGCCCAGTGACCGCGAGAAGGGACTCTCGCCGCTGCTGCCGCTGCCACTGCTGTCTTCCTCGCTGTTGCCGCTCAATCCCTCCAGAGCCAAAATGTCCGACGACGAAATGATCTCGCTGGACCCGGCCAGACCACCGTCTTCCGGGCCGTCCAAGGTCGAATTCCTCCGCGTCTGGACTCTCGTTGGGCAGCTGCTCGCTCCTTGGACTGTCGGAGCCGATGCGCTCACTCGCAATAGAGAAAACTGCCGTTCCAGCGGAAATCGGGGCATGGAACAGACGGCTCGCCGGCACAGCAGGCCGGTTCGTAGGCTGGCCATCTTGTCGGCCAGTACTGTCGCGTAGAGAGCCTCTCTAGGGAACGGCAGCGTCAAGTCGCCAATGGATCGGTTGTTGCAGAACTCGGATTCAAACCACGGCTCACAGGCTCACAGGCCAACGAGTAGAAGCTTCACTTTCACAAGAGTCAAAATTTCGCCGACATGTCACGTGAACAGTGACGGATCCGTTGAGCCACAAAGACCCAATTTTTTCCTCTTAATTTTCCACCCCCACTAAAGCCCCTCCGCGAAATTGCTTAAGGCAAAACGCCATCACAACTTTTTTTCGACACTAGAAAATCCTGTCTTCTTCTTTCTTCTGCCCAACCCCTCCTCCATCTTGCAGCTCTCCTTTCTGCATACCTTTCCTCTATTGCACAACAGTCGCAATGGCTTTCGGAAAGCTGTACACCTACGAGGTACGTGTTTGCGTTTCTAGCAGTCGAGATCTGTATATGCGCCGGCTCTTCTCTTCTCTCTGCGTCTCTGCGCTTTCTCCTACCTGTCGTGATCGAAACTGACTCTCAGGCCAACCCGCGGTCGACGGCCATCCTGGCTGTGGCCAAGGCCAACAACCTGGAGCTGGAGATTGTGCCGACTGTCCCGTCCAGCCCGCCCGCCGGCTACCTCAAGCTGAACGGCCTCAGCAAGGTTCCCACCTTTGTTGGCTCTGATGGCTTCGTCCTCTCGGAGTGCTTGGCCATTGCCATCTACTGTACGTTTGCGCATTCTTTCCAGTTTATGCTTTTTTACGTGTTTTCTCTCTCCTTGTCCTGCTGGCCAGCGGGAAACCCTCCACATGATGAGATAGACCATTCAAAACAGTTATCCCTGTCTGAAAGACTTGTGTTGATATTGTTCTAACTTCTGATTTTTTTCTTTCTTTTTTCTTTTTGCTTTGGCTTGACAATCTCTCTCTGCTTGCGCTTGGCGAATAGCCTGCTAACCTATCTTGCGCTGCAGTGACCTCGCAGAACGAGAAGACGACCCTCCTGGGCAAGACCAAGCAGGAGTAAGTTTTTTTTTTTTCTTTCATTTTTTTTTTCATGCGCGACTTTCGACAATCTTTGCCCTGCTAACATCTCCAGCTACGCCTCCATTCTGCGGTGGGCGTCGTTCTTCAACACTGAGGTTCTGCCGAACCTGGGCGGCTGGTTCGCCCCCCTCCTGGGCAAGAAGCCCTACAACAAGAAGAACGTCGACGATTCGTCCAAGGCTACTCTGCGGGCCTTTGGCGTTGTGGAGGAGCACCTCCAGGACAAGACCTTCTTGGTTGGCGAGCGCATTACGCTGGCTGACCTGTTCGCTGCCGGCATCTCCATGCGTGGCTTTGAGTACTTCTTTGACAAGGAGTGGCGCAGCAAGTTCCCCAACGTGACCCGTTGGTTCGAGACCCTGTACAACACCCCCATCTTCTCGTCGGTGGCCCCCAAGATCGAGTTCCTCGAGAAGGTCAAGCTGGTCAACCAGCCGCCCAAGAAGGCTGAGACTGCCAAGGCTCCCAAGGCTGCCCCCAAGGCCGCCCCCAAGGCTGCTGCTGCTGAGGAGGAGGAGGCCCCGGCCCCGAAGCCCAAGCACCCCCTTTCCCTGCTGCCGCGGGCCACGTTCGATCTGGACGAGTGGAAGCGGCAGTACTCCAACAGCGAGACTCCTGACGCCCTCAAGTGGTTCTGGGAGAACGTCAACTTTGACGAGTATTCGATCTGGAAGGTGGAGTACAAGTACAACGATGAGCTGACGCTCACGTTCATGTCGAACAACCTGATTGGCGGCTTCAACAACCGTCTGGAGGCTTCGCGCAAGTACCTGTTCGGCTGTGCATCCGTGTACGGCGAGAACAACGCATCCGTCATTGAGGGTGCGTTTGTCGTCCGTGGTGACGACTACCTGCCGGTGTTTGATGTCGCTCCGGACTACGAGAGCTACTCCTTCACCAAGCTCAAGCACGAGAACCCGGAGGACCGTGCTTACGTCGAGGCCCAGTGGTCTTGGGACAAGCCGGTTGTCGTCAACGGCAAGGAGTACGCTCACGCCGACGGCAAGGTGTTCAAATAAGCGGTTGTAGAGACGGACAGGGGAAGGAGGAGGAGGCTCGCACTTTGATTGTATGTATCGGTTGAGTGTGTTTTGGCCAGTCTGGTGTCTGCGGCATGCTGTATTGGTCATGCGTCGCAGCCAGCCGAGTCAATGTCTGCGTACGGGCAGGCGGTAGTGGAATGAATGGCATTGAATGTTTACATGATAGGACAGATGAAGGCGGGTATAAATTTGGGGAAAAGTATCGTGAACTCTATTACTATGTCATGCTGATGAGAGACTGCTGCTCTCTGCTCTCTGCTGATTCATGTATCTGCTGACTGTATGCTGACTGTATGCTGACTACTCATGTTAGCATCCTATCCTTTGTACCTCCCGTCTTTTGTGCGCCTATCGACCCAGACCGCTGACGGCACGGAAAGGTTTCTCGCGCATGTACGCGCTGACGTCGGGTTGAAAGCACAGCTCGTTAATGTAGTCGTGTACTTCCGGCAGCACTCGATCCTTGGACACATTGGTCTGGTCTCCTTCGGCGCCGAGATATTCGGGAATAGCGATGATATTGTGCGGCTCCGTGCGGGCCTTCTCGGTCGAGTCGTCAATAAGCACAGTGTTGGCCTGCGACCAGCGGCCGCCCTTGGCATAGTCTGGATGCGTCTGTGCAACGGCCGGGTCAGCCCACAGCCACGACAGCCGCTTATAGCATTGGACACGCTGGTCGTAGTCTGCGGGACACAAGCCAAAGTGCTCGCGGGCCCAGACGGCCACGAGACGGTTGCGGTCGTCCTCGCGGGGCATCAGCTGCTGCAGGATGCGGTCCACGTTATCGGGGCGAGCCGACGACCAGATAACTACCCAGAACGTATCAAGGCAGTACTTGAGGAAGCGGATCGCGTGGCGACGCGTGGCGAAAAAGGCCGGCTTGTTGCGGCGCTGTGGCCGATGCAGCAGTGTGCCGTTGAGATCCAGCACGATCAGCAGCGGCTGTGGATGCTCGAGAGCTGCCTGGGCCGGTTCCATGGCCTGGCTGAGGTAGGCCAGGGTGGGTTCGGGCACGCCACCCGACGCTGCCGACGGCGGCCGGATGGGCGGGCGTTTGTTGGCCTCTGGCGGCGGCGGAGGCTTTGTTTTCTGCATCCTGCGAATGAAGGCACGTTCGGCAGGATCACTGGTGCGCATGCGTCGCTTCTTGAACTGCTGCCAGTACACCCACTCTCGCCGGGCGCGGTCGAGTTCTTCTTCTTCGATCTTTCGTCGGTAGGCAGACTCGTCTACGGCGGGCACCCAGTTCTCCACGCGGGCAATTTTGGGCGTATCTTTTGTGAGCTTGGCAAACTTGGGGGGTGAGTACTTGCGCGGGACGACGACGACGGCTTCGTCGGTGGCTGGAACAAACGGCTTGGCCACAAGCGTGGCAAACGGCCGTTCTTTTTTTTCTGGCTCTTCTGAAATTTTCTGCTCCTCATTTCCGTCTGTCCACTCGTCGTCGGACTCTTTTTGTAGCTTCTTGCCGTCTGGTGTGAATGCCTTTTCGAATTCGGCATGAAACTTCGCGATGGAAGGATCTCTTCTTTCCTCCTCTTTTCGTACGTTGGCCAAGTGCTTTTTCAGCCGTCTCTCTTGCTTTTTTCTCTTCTTGGGAGTACTATAAAGGCGGGTCTGGCCGCCTGTTATAGCCGGAAAACAGACTGGTAAGGGAGCTGATAGTGGTGTTTGCAGCCCTGACGTGTATGGTACCGGGACGCGAAACGCCTGTGAAAATTTTGCCAGGCTGCTAAGGGAGCCAGACGAGAAGCACCCAGGTATCACTCGGCAGGACCTCCTAGGGCGCAGTGCAAGGGAAAGCATAGGGGTTTGGGGGATGGGTTTGATTTCCCGGAAGGAAAGATGAAAGAAAAGGAGGACAGGCGAAGTGAAGAGAAAAAAAGAAGTTTTAATCCAATTTTTGATGGGTTGAATTCAGGGACACTCCCTGAGCATGAAAAGACAAGAGTATTGTATGCATAAAAGAGAAGAAGACGGAAGAATGCGCCGGAAAGGTTGAACTGGTTTCCAGCTATGTTTGAATGAGGTTGAAAATTGAGTTGGATGGGGAGAAATGCGACGCTGTGATTGGCTGCCGCAGCGATACGCATTTTTCGATAAAAATCGCCTAAAATCTTCTGGGAACTTACTCCGACAACATCGCGAAACAAATAGAGCTGGCTCATTGACCCCAACAGGTGTTTCTTTACAATTTCGACAAGAAAGACAGGCAAAACATCCAGGCTATTGCGTGAACTGCAACCTTGACTGGCGATGGACTCCAAGAGAAGAAAGCTTGGAGTGGGCAAATATGAGCGACGTCCTCAACGGTCGAGGCGGATAGAAGAAGACGAAGAGGACGAGCTTGAGGTCGAGGACCCGCGGTTTGCCAGCGACAAAGACGACAGCTCAGAGGTATGTCTTCCGCGCATGGGATGTGGAGGAGTGCTAACGGAAGTAGCCATCAGAGGGTGAGGAAGAAGAGGACGAGGATGACGAGGACGGGGATGAAGACGAGGACGATAACGAAATCGAGGATGAAGATGAAGAGGACGAATCCGAGGCAGAGCCCGAGGTAGAAGCGCCTCCATCACCATCAGAGGGCCTGACATTTGGACAGATCCTGAAGCAGCAGGAGAAGAAAGCAGTCAAGCAGAAGGGCAAGACCAGCGAAAAGACTGGATCCAAGACGGCCCAAGACAGAGAAAAAGACGCCAAAGAATCGACCAAGGAAAAGACCAAAGCCCCACGGTCGAGCAAGCACGCCCCGGCCGAGGTGTCCAGCAGGTTTGCCGTCAAGCGCGGCCGCGACTGGCTCCACGGCGACGCCACCATTGCCGGTGTCGACGTGCGGCCGCACGAGATGCGCGCACGTGATCCACGGTTCTTCTTGGCATCCATGGCAGGCCCGGCGTCGGCGCGCGACGTCGAGCGGGCCCGCCGCAACTACGCCTTCCTGGACGAGTACCGCGACAACGAGATGGAGCAGCTGCGGCAGTCGCTGGCGGGCGCGGACAAGGCCGTCAAGGCCGTGCGCAAGTCGCTGGCCAAGTCGAGGAAGCAGAGTGGGACAAAACAAGCGGAACAGATGCAGCAGCGGCTCGAGGCGGCCGAGCAGACGGCCGACGAACTGCGGCGACAGCTGACGTCGATGCAGGCCCGGCGCAAGGACCGGGTGGCCAAGCAGAAGGAGCAGGCAGTGCTGGAGGAACACAAGCAGCGGGAACGGGAGCTCGTGCGGCAGGGCAAGAAACCGTTCTTCCTCAAGCGGTCGGAGCAGAAGAAGCAGCTGCTGGTGGACAAGTTTGCGGGCATGACGGAGCAGCAGGCGGAAAAGGCCATGGAGCGGCGGCGCAAGAAGCTGGCATCACGCGAGCGGCGGGAGATGCCCGTGGCGAGGAGGGGGTGAGGTGTGAAGGAGACGGAGAGGAAATGGTGAAGATCAGGGTACAGTGTGATAACAGTATATGCACGTTACACGGTATATACGGAGTACGGAGTATATATATATGGAGTATATGGAGTATAATGGGCACAATATCTTACAATGAGCGGAATCTGTAGTTACTCCTCCACATCCACCAGACTCTCTTCAAACAAGTCACGACACGGCACGCGGCTGCCGAGACGAGCACACAGTAGAAAAGCGCCGCTGAGTTTGCGGTGGAGGCTGTAGGTTTCTTCGGGCGGCGGCGTCAGACGCTCGCGGACCATGACGGGGATGAACCCGCGGACGCGGTCAGTGATCGTCTGGCCTTCAAAGTCGTACAGGGGGGGTGCGTCAGTGCGGAAAGGCTCGGCCAGTGTGAGCACCGACTGTGTGTGGGCGTCCAGCATGGCACGGCTCTCATGACCGGTGAGGTATCCGAGCGACAGGGAGTGGTCCTGGACGGCGTCGGAGTCGGCACGGGCAGCTGCACGCAGCAGACGGACGTACTGGACGACGAACTCGCGCGGGTACTCGCGGGAGGCGCCAAAGTCAAGCAGCTCGAGTCGACGGGTGCGGCCGTTGTAGAGGAAGTTTGTCCAGTTGGGATCTGTCTGCATGAAACCAAAGCGGGCGATTTCAAGCAGACAGAGACGGAGGACCTGTGTGCCGATCCAGTCACGGTCTTCTTGTGTGAGACTGGGCGCCGCCTGGGCGACGGGCACGCCCTCCATGAGGGACATGGTGAGGACTTGACGACCGGAGGCTTCGGAAAAGATCCGGGGGACTTCAAAGGGCAGTTCAGGTGTCGTGTCAGAGTTCAGCAGCTCGCCAAACCGCCGTGCACATGCCGCCTCGCGCTCGTAGTCACACTCCCATGCCAGCTCGGTCCGGGCGTTCTGCAGCGTCTTGTCGAGGTACAGTCCGCGTGGCAGCAGTCGTGTGGCTGCCAGCAATATGCCGAGGTTGTCAATATCGGCGTCGATGGAGTCGGCCACACCCGGGAACTGGATCTTGACGGCCACGGCCTCGCCTGTCGCCCGCAGCGTCGCCCGGTGCACCTGACCAATGGATGCTGCTGCCAGCGGCTTCTCCTCGAACTCGTCAAAGACTTGGCTGCGCCAGTCGGCTCCCAGGTTCGCTGCCAGGACGCGGTCGCGCTGCCAGGCCGGCATGTAGTCGGCGCTGTCTTGGACACGCTGCAGCACCTCCTGTAGGGGTCCTGGCAGACCCTTGGCGTCTTGGATACTCAACATCTGGCCGAGCTTGAGGGCGGCTCCGCGCATCCGCGACAGCCGGGCCACGAGACGTTCGATGTTGGCAGCACTCAGCATGACAAACTCGCTGCTGCCGCCGCCAAATCCCCGGCTGATGGTCTCTGTGAGGGCGCCGCCGAGCATGCCGGCAGCGAGGCCGCCGTAGTTCCACATGCGACTGATGCGTGATGCCGGCACTTTGGACTCTTTCATTTCGTACTTGCGATGGACCTTGTGTTCAGACGCAGCGGGTTGAATTTTTGGGGGAGTCACAGGTTCCTCTGGTTGGGCCTCGGATGCTTTCACAGGTTCTTGAGGCTTCTCTTCAACTGGCTCTTTAGTCGTTGCTGGCTCAACAGGTTGTGGTTCTTGGTCTGGCTCTGGTTCCGACTTGGTGGTCTCTGGCTCTGGCTTTTGCTCAGGCTTGACCTCCGGCTCTGGTTCATCTTGTTCTGGCTCAGGCTTCTTCTCTGGTTCAGATATATCGCTGACTTTTGACTCCACAGCCTTTTCTGCCGCGAACTGAAAAACGTCAAGCTTGATCGAACCTGCCACTTTGGACGGCGTTCCTCTCGCCACATGTGGCTTCTTGAATCGCGGATCCAGTGGATGAGGCCGTGATGGTCCACCAGGTGCTGGCGGCGGTGTGCCCGGACTCCCATACCGCAGCATGCCAATGGGAACGGCCTGCCGGAACTTGGACCGCCGTGCAAAGCTCGGAAGTTCGGGTTCTTCCGGGTCTGTCGCACTCTTGTCCGCCGCAGCTGCTTCCGGCTTGACGGTTTCCATCCTGCTCAGCACAGCGTCCACGCTTTCTGGTGAAGGTGCTGCTGGCGCATGACTGGCACCTTCGCTGGCATTCTCGCCGGCAGCCTCACTGACTACCGGCTCCGGCATCGGCTCTGGCGCCTGCTCCGGCGCCTGCTCCGGCGCTGGCCCCGGCTCAGGTCCACGACTGCTGCGGTAGGCGGCGTCCAGCTGGCGTGTTCGCAGGGCCGCATGCTTGGTGGCAATGGACCGTGAGGCCGTCGCCAGCGCCGCTAGATCGGCCGCCAGATCCAAGAACTTCATCCCGAGAATCGCACAGGAAAAAGAGGCGAAGCTACCGTGACAAGGACGGGTGAACTTTCTGGGCCACAACGTTGAAGCTTAAAATTTGCGATAAAAGTGGGGCTTCTATAAGCTTCACGCAGAGAGTCAGCACGAGTAAACCCAGCACGAGTATCTTACAAGCACTCTTCATATCTCGGAATAATGTCTTTATGATGGCCTCTGCCATGGGTATCTCATAATCGTCTAAGCTAATAACAAGTGTCCGTCTCCAGTCCACCCCTCCCAATCCCTATCCATAAATGCTTCGCTGTTCACGCAGCCTTGCCCTTCGACTGCCTTTGGTTGGATGTCGAGGCCCATTCCCGCTCCGATTAAATGCTGCCACGGCGTCGTCGGTGCGTCGTCCGCCTCCAATCTTGCTCAGCAGCCGCTGTCCTGCCGGTGTCAGGTTACCGCCCACGCGCGGACTGTTGGGATACGGCGACTTGGGCACGGGCGTTGCTTCGACGCGGCCTGTGAGACCCAGTCGTGCCGATGTCCGTTTCGATTGGGCAATGCGCTCCACCATGCGGTGGTGAAGGCCTTCGCGCCGGCTCTGTGCCGGCAGCTGGAACGGGTTGGGCGTGGCGTCGACGCGGCCGAACTGGACGATCGGTTCACTTGTTGTTTCCGCGACAGGCTCTTCGTCGTCCACAAATGCATATCCGTTGACCCGTGGTGTTTCGCCTCCTGTCACGGTCGATCCAAACGTAGAGTCGCGGTCCTGCCGTCGTGGACGCCCGGCAAGGGCATCCCGCACTGCCGACAACGACGGCGAAGGCGGCACTTTTGGTCTTTCCGTTGTCTCCTGCTCCGAAAGCGACACCAGCGACGTCCCCGGCAGCCGCGTGTTGGCATAGACGACCGACTTGGGCGGCGCCCGCGACTCGGCCTGGGCACGCTGCGCCGTCGTCTCCAGCGTGTCCTCCACGCCTTCAGGGTGGAACATGAGCGCGCTCTTGGCCGAGAACGCCCATGCATCGGGCGCCGCCGGTCGATCGCCACCGTTCTTGTTTTTATCGCGCAGGTCTTGAATGGCTAGTCGGCCGTCCTTTTGAAAGCCGTCGTCGACGAGACGGTGGCCGGCTGCCCGCAGCTGATCCACGACCTCTTTCTGTTTCAGCTGCATCTTGGATGGCAGCTTATTGCCGTTCCATAGCCACGCGTGCTTCTCGGCACGTTTCTGGTTCTGCTTGTCCAGCAGCTTGTAGAAACTCTCGTTGTCTTCGCTGGTGTATTTGGCCTGGAAAGTGCCGAGGCTGACGTCCGTGTTGACCGTTTCTTTTTTCTTTTTAGATCCCTCGCTGTCATCGCCCGCCACGCTTTCGGTGCGCACCGAGCTCGGCGTGTCGCCTGCAAAGCTCCGGGGAGTCTCGCCCGGTCCCACGCTGGCACCACGCAGCGTTGCCGATGCCGGGGTGTGTTGTCGTCGTCGTCGTCGGCCCGGTGTCATGGCCTCGCGCAGTCGCTGGCCGGCACTCGAGATCCATGCCTCATCTTTGGAGTCGAGCGCGTCGAGGTATTCGTTTTGCGTTTCCGACTCGACAAGCCCCGGGAAAAAGTCGCGGGCAATGATCTTCGACAGGCCGTCGGCATAAGTGTCTTCGTCGAGAACTGTTTTGGGCCGCTTGATTTTCTTCTGAGGTGGCGGTGGCGGCATCAGCTCTGTGTCTGTTCGCTTGCGCACGAGCGCCGTGCTGCTGGAGTCCTCTTCCGCCATGGTGATGGATGTGGTGAACTCGCACGCGAGTACGGGGGTATCGTATCTTACGGGGCATCAAATCGCAGGTTCGTTAAAATGGAGTCGCGATACATGCATAAATGTGGCGGTATCCTTTAGATGCATATCACAGTGGGAGGCGATTTATGCATGTACCAATAAACTAATGCTGACTCCCCAAAGAACCTTCGGCCATCTTCGGTGGTTTGTCCCACGGCCCTTGGACTCCACACACGGTTCTGCTTCACGCGCGGTCGACTCAAAACCCAGTCGCCTCCCTGGCCCTGGCATTGCAGTCGTCCACACTCTTTCCTGTATTAACTTCACCGTCTCTCACCTGCGCACTCGCCCACCATGACGACCGACAAGACCAAGGCCCTCGCCTTCAAGAACGAGGGCAACCAGGCCTTCCTCAAGCACAACTGGCCGGCAGCTGTGGACTTGTACTCCAAGGCCATTGAATTGGACGACTCGCAGCCAACGTACTATGCGAACCGTGCCCAGGCCTACCTGAAAACAGAGGCCTTTGGCTATGCGATTGCCGATGCGACCAAGGCCATTGAACTGGACCCCAAGTTTATCAAGGTAAGCTCGCCAGGACCGGGACCGGAACCAGGACCTGCTTTTTTGCATATTCCCTCGTCTTTCGTCTCTGTCCGGACACGGCTAACAATGGACAGGCATACTACCGCCGCGCACTCGCCACGGCTGCCATCCTCCGTCCCAAAGATGCGCTGGCCGATTTTCGGACCTGTGTCAAGCTCGACCCCAACAACCGCGATGCCAAGATCAAGCTCGCCGACTGCCAGAAGATTGTGCGCCAGCTCAACTTCTTTGCTGCCATCGAGGTCGGCGACGAGCCGTCCGCGGCCGAGGGTCTCGATGTCGACGCTATGATGGTCGAGGCCGACTACGACGGCGTGCGCCTCGGCGACCAGATGACCCAGGAATTCATCGACGATATGACCGAGCGCTTCAAGACCGGCAAGAAGCTCCACCGCAAATACGTCTACCAGATCCTGCTGGCCGTCACCAAGCTGGTCCACGACGAGCCGACCATGGTGGAAGTCGACGTGCCGGCCGATACGCTGCTCACAGTTTGCGGCGACACCCACGGTTTGTCTTTCGAATCAAAGGAGACTTCGTCCTGGTTGCCTGCTGACTTTTAGGACAATACTTTGACCTCATGGAGCTGTTCCGGCTCAACGGCACACCCAACGACAAGCACTGGTACCTGTTCAACGGCGACTTTGTCGACCGAGGATCGTGGTCCACCGAGATTGCGCTGTTGCTGTATGCCAACAAGTGGCTGCGGCCCAATTGCTTCTTTTTGAACCGCGGCAACCATGAAACCGACGATATGAACCGAGTGTACGGCTTTGAGGGCGAGTGCAAGGCCAAGTACAATGAGCGGTGAGTTGCACGCCACCCAGCGATGTTCCGCCAGAAAATATAAGCTGATATTAATATGCAATCGGCAGTGTCTTCCGGTTGTTCTCGGAGAGCTTCTCGGCTCTGCCGTTGGCCACTCTGATTGGACACAAGTTCCTCGTCCTGCACGGTGGGCTGTTCTCCGATGACAATGTCACCTTGGACAACATCCGCCAATTAGACCGGCACAAGCAGCGTCAGCCGGGCCAGTCTGGCCTCATGATGGAGATGCTGTGGACCGACCCACAAACGGAGCCGGGCCGGGGTCCCAGCAAACGGGGTGTCGGCATGCAGTTCGGTCCCGATATCACGGCCAGATTCTGTGAGAAGAACGGTCTTGAGGCCATTATTCGCAGCCACGAAGTCCGTATGGACGGCTACGAGGAGGAGCACAACGGAAAATGCATCACAGGTACGTCTTTACGTCTTTCTTTCTGTCGTCCTCTTTGATTTGCTCTAATTTCTCTCCAATTCTTCAGTCTTCTCGGCACCCAAGTATTGCGACATGACAGAAAATCGGGGCGCTTACATTAACGTTGGCCCCGATTACAAGCTCAAGTTCCATCAGTTCGATGCCGTCCCGCATCCGAATATCCGGCCGATGGTAAGTTGTCAGAGCTCCGGTCCGATTTTCCAAACCAACATTAACATCCGTTTAGGCGTATGCCAACAACTCTATGATGTCCTCGCTCGTATGAGCCACGTCGGTATCCAGCAGCAGAAACAGGCAAAAGATCTTTCATGCCAGGAAAAGTCCCGTGCATTCTTGGGTCGAATGGCGTTTTTGATCAAGGGGGCGTGTCATCTTGGGAGCATCATCGACACGGGAATGGGGGTTGGGCACTTGTTTCTTTTCCGGAAAGGCGGGTTTTCAAAAACGGCTCCATCCCTCCTGTTTGTCTTGCATGGGGTCTTCCATCTTTTGTTTGGGAAGGGGGGCGCATTATGCGGGCACGTCTGTCTTCCATCGTTGCCGTGTGTTTGGGGACCAAATCTGGAGAGGAAAACAAAAAAACGGCCGGGTCGTTGCAACGATGTTTCCGATATTGGTTGTATATGACGATATGATTGACGATGCCACTTGAACAAGGGACGTTCGTTCCCTTTTGTAAAGATACTTGTCGCTGCCTGTCTGTCAGACAGTTTCCCACAACGCCTGTTGCTCGCTGCGGCCAATGAGACTGCCGAGCCAGTTGCCCGAGGCGCGCAAACGCAGCATCACAGGCGTTCCGCTTTGGGATGCAGGGCCCCAGGCAGCCAGGGCCGCCGCAAAGAGGCCGAGGTCTTCACGCGGCAGCCGGACCCAGAATTGATGTCCGTCGATCTGGAGTAGGTCGAGCGGCATGCCGGCTCCCGAGGCGCCCAGGAACTGCTGGAGGGCGGCCGTGCAGTACGACCGCGCCTGTAAGGCGTCCAATGGTGTCTGCTCGTCCGCAGAAGCAGCGGCTGAGCGACCAGTGACCACCTCGATCTGAGCATAGGCAAAGGGTGGCCGGCTGAGGGTGCGGTGGAAGATCATGCGCGCCTTGGCTGGTCTTTTGCTCTTGCCCGTAGTGCTGGTTGCCGTGTGGATAGACGCCTCGAGGAGCGAGTCCTCCATGGGCGTGTCTTGCTGTTCCGCGGATGCCATGACAAGTAATAACGGTGTTCTGAATGGCGAGCTGTGGCATAAAAAGTTGATAGGTGTTATGCGTGTTATGTGCATTTCGCAGATGCATGCAAGTAAAAGATATTTAATCTTAGTCAGCAAGTTTCTTCAGAAGGCTCCGTAATCCACTGAACTACAATATATTCCCCCAAACACAGCACCCCTTCGCCTCTCGACACCTCCTTCACACACCCGACCACCTCGCCCTCCATGTCTGAAAACTACGTCGCCCCCGGCCAGCAGCGCTACCTGCGCGCCTGCATGGTCTGCTCCATTGTCATGACCTTCCAGGTAGGTTCTGCGCCTTCTGATCCGCTGCCGAATGCATCGACGGGCGGAGGCTGACTTTATGCTTCTTTGCTTCCTCGCTTCCAGCGCTTCCGTGAAGAGGGATGCCCCAACTGCGAAGAATTTCTGCATCTTGCCGGCTCTGCAGAGCAGATTGATATCTGCACGAGTCAGGTCTTTGAGGGCCTCATCACGCTGGCCAACCCGGCCAAGTCGTGGGTGGCGCGTTGGCAGCGACTCGACGGCTACGTGCGCGGAGTGTATGCCATCAAGGTGTCGGGCCAGCTGCCGGACGATGTGCGCACGCAGCTCGAGGAGGAGCACCGGATCCAATACATACCGTGAGTGTCTGTTCTGTTCTCTCTGAACTCTAGCTGACTGTTTAGACGCGATGGAAGCGCGACCGAGGCCGATTGATTTCTCGAAAAGACGATCGTGACAAAATAATGAAGCGACTTGCATATACAATACACCAGTTTGAGGAGGGCTTGCAAAGAGCGGATCTGCTTTTCTGATTGGGCTACGGAGTTCTTGGTTTGGCGTGAAGAACACGGCGTTGTCTGGCCGTCTGGTAGGATGCAAAAGCATGTGAACAAGGACAGGCTGCATAGACTTGAAGCAAGAGCAAATAAAAAATGTCTAGTCCGTCCCTTTGCCGAAAGATACACATAACGCCCACGCTCTATAAGACAAGAAAAAAAAGAATATATGGCCAACTAATACCGTGGCTTCTTGTTTGGTCCGCCAGAGCGGCCGTTCCCTGTGCTCGAGAATTCCCTTGAGCGTTTCCGCTCCATCTCTTCCTTCATGATGCGCTCAGCCTCGCTCATCTTCTTGGGCACCTCGATCTTCTTCTTGGCGCCTCCTCCGGCCGACAGCGCATTCTTCTTGGCCGCCGCAAACACGTTCTTGGGCTGTGGTTTGCTGGGTCCGCCAAGCTTCAGTGTGATCGGCTTGGCAGTGGCAGGAGCTGAGGCAGTGGCTGCGGCTGGAACGGCTGCGGCTGACGTCTTGTCTTGTGCATCTGTAGTTGACGGACCAGCGTCTGACGAGGTAGCGGTCTCTGCTGCCTTGGTATCCTTCGCCGCCGGCTTGGCGCTGCCAAATGAGAGCTTGATCTTCTCGCCCTCCTGTCGCTGCAAAATGTGCTTCTTCTCCTTCTCCTCTTCGTCCTCCTCGTCCTCCTCCTTGCCTTCACGCTTCGCTTGGGCTGCGCGCTCGGCGCGCTCGATCTGGGCCTTGAGGATCCGCCGCTCCCACTCCTCGTCGCCGCGGTCCTGTGCTTCCTTGCGTCGCAGAGCTTCCTGTCGCCGTAGGGCGTCGGGCGACGTGTCGATCCAGGAAATGAAAATACCCTTTTCGTTCTCCTCGACACGGCAGATGCCCTCACGGCCGAGATGCTTGGCCAGCTCGGTCAGCGATGGCCAGCGCGTGGAGTTCATGTGGATGTGGTCGCGCTTGGCAATGTATTCCTGGTAAAAGTGGTTGATCTGGACCTGTTTCTCGCCGTGTCCAGTGCGCAGGAGCTGCAGAAAGTCCTTGAGGAATTGGTCCGAGTATTCGTTGATGACCTTGCGCGGGTCGGAGCCGACTGCCAGCATATTGCGCACATGGCTCTCGCTAAGGGTGTGCTGTTTGAAGCTGTTCTCGTCGCGCAGAGCGCGCTCGCAAACCTGACAGTACCATCGCAAGCCTGTTGATCAGCATGGACTCTTTGGGAGAATGGTCGAGGAAACTTACGAGTCAGGCCTCTGGCCTTCATCTGCTTGTTGAGGTGTTTCACGGAGCCGACCTCTGCTTTCGGCATCTTGGCGGTAGTTGTCGTCTGGGAGGAAGAAATGCCAACGTCGGAGGTTGTCAGTTGTCGAAGGCGTTAAGTTATCAGTTTTGCCGCCAGGATCTGTTTGTACGATATCTTAATAAGCGGGGCGGTCAGGATTAACGATTGCCCCGCCCTTTAGCAGGACAGGTACGCCATTACCAAAAGCCCACTTCCAGGACAACCAAGGCATCAGTCACTCCTCCGGGGACCTTCCACGACGACAAAGCAAGCAACACGAGACAAAGCCATCGCCCGGATTCAAGCCATTGGGGCGCGCTTACATTGCTTCACTGGATAGTCTAGGGCTCGCTGCCAGATCATTGTCGCAGGTGCCCAAAGGGGGCTCCTCGATTTTGGTTACCGACAATGTCGTCTCGTAAGCTGCGATTCCCCCCTCCCCCCTCCTCCTTCGTGACGAAAAGATCCGCGCTCTGACGATATTGTGATGCGCAGTCAAGCAGTTTATTCGAAACGTGCGGGCGGCCAAGACGATTGCCGACGAGCGGGCCGTCATCCAAAAGGAGAGTGCAGCCATTCGAGCCAGCTTTCGCGAGGAGAGCGCAGACCACAACGTTAGGTAGGCGACATCGGAGAGGCAGAGTGCGAGGGGTGCATAGATTTGGAAGTACTGACATTTCAGGCGGAACAATGTGGCTAAGCTGCTCTACCTCTTCACGCTCGGCGAGCGGACGCACTTTGGACAGATCGAGTGTCTGAAGCTGCTGGCTTCACCGCGGTTTGCCGACAAGCGGTTGGGTCATCTGGCGACAAGTCTGCTGCTGGACGAGAACCAGGAAGTGCTCACACTCGTGACGAACTCGCTGAAAAAGTATGTGTGCCACATGGTGACGTTTAGGTGTGTGGGAGGCTAACAGCTGTCAGCGACCTGTCACACTCGAACCAGTACGTGGTCGGCCTGGCACTATGCACGCTCGGCAACATTGCTTCGGTGGAGATGTCGCGTGACCTGTTTGCCGAGATCGAGAACCTCGTGTCGACGTCGAACCCGTATATTCGAAGAAAGGCGGCCCTGTGCGCCATGCGGATATGCCGCAAAGTTCCCGACCTCCAGGAGCACTTTATCGAGAAGGCGACACATTTGTTGGCGGACCGGAACCACGGTGTTCTGCTGTGCGGCCTGACGTTTGTGACGAGTCTGTGCGAGGCCGACGACGACGACGAAGAGGAGGGCGAGGAGGACATCGTGGAGCAGTTCCGGCAGTTTGTGCCGGCGTTGGTGCGCACGCTCAAGGGCCTCGCCTCTTCTGGATATGCGCCGGAGCACGACGTGACGGGTATCACGGACCCGTTCCTGCAGGTTAAGCTGTTGCGTCTGCTGCGGGTGTTGGCACACGGCGATGCGGAAACGAGCGAGAAGATCAACGATATTCTCGCGCAGGTGGCCACGAATACGGAGTCGTCCAAGAACGTGGGCAACTCGATTCTGTACGAGGCAGTGCGGACGATTCTGGACATTGAAGCGGACTCGGGCCTGCGGGTGCTGGGTGTGAACATCCTGGGCAAATTCTTGTCGAACCGCGACAACAACATCCGCTATGTGGCGCTGAACACGCTGATCAAGGTGGTGGCGATCGAGCCGAATGCCGTTCAGCGGCACCGCAACACCATCCTGGACTGTCTACGTGACCCCGATATTAGCATTCGGCGGCGGGCGCTGGAGCTGAGCTTCACGCTGATCAACGAGAGCAATGTGCGGGTGCTGATCCGAGAACTGCTGGCATTCTTGGAGGTGGCAGACAACGAGTTCAAGCCTAACATGACGAGTCAGATTGGCATTGCGGCCGACAAGTTTGCGCCTAACAAGCGCTGGCACGTCGACACGATGCTGCGGGTGCTGTCGCTGGCGGGCAACTATGTCAAGGAGCCGATCCTGTCGTCGTTTATCCGGCTGATTGCGACGACGCCAGAGCTGCAGACGTATGCGGTGCAGAAGCTGTATGCCAACCTGAAGAAGGACATTACGCAGGAGAGCCTGACGCAGGCGGCAGCGTGGTGCATTGGCGAATACGGCGACGCACTGCTGCAAGGCGGACAGTACGAGGAGGAGGAGCTGGTGCAGGTGGTCAAGGAGGTGGACATTGTTGACCTGTTTTCGACGATTCTTAACAGCAGCTATGGGACGCAGGTGACAACCGAGTACATTATGACGGCGCTGATCAAGTTGACGACACGGCTGTCGGATCCGGCACAGGTCGAGCGGGCGCGGCGGATGCTGCAGGCCAACGAGACGAACCTGGACGTCGAGGTGCAGCAGCGTGCGGTCGAGTACACGAATCTGTTTGCGTACGACCAGATCCGGCGCGGTGTGCTGGAGAAGATGCCACCGCCGCAGATCAAGGAGTCGTCGCGTGTGCTGGGCGAGGCAACCAAGAAATCGTCCAAGTCGGCCAACCGCAAGTCCAAGGTGATCAAGCCGACAGAGCAGGACCTGTTGCTGGACTTGATGGGCGACACGGCACCGCCGGCAGCGGCACCGCCAGCCAATGGCGGCACCAACAATGCCGATCTGCTGGCCGACATTCTCAGCGGTGGCTCACCGGCTCCGACGACTCCAGCAGGTTCGCAGCCTGCCAACGTGTCGGCTATCATGGACCTCTTTGGCACGACATCCCCAACAGCGTCGTCTCCAGCACCGGCAGGCGCTGGCATTGGTGGTATTCCAGGCGACTTGTTTGCAGGAACAGCCGCGTCGCCGCCACCGGTGCAGCAGCAGGCACAACAGGCAGCAGCCCCCGTGGGTTTCCCATGCTACAACGGGAACGGACTGGAGATTACGATTGCGACACAGCGGAACGCCGAGGGAGCCGTGCAGGCGACGGCACGGTTCCGGAACAGCAGCGGCGGAAACATTGGCAACGTGGGACTGCAAGCAGCCGTGCCCAAGTCGCAGAAGCTGCAGCTGTTGGCGATTTCGTCGGCGGACCTGGTGCCTGGACAAGAGGCGACACAGCTGATGCGGGTGATTGGCGTCAAAGGAGTAAGTGTTTGCTTTTTTGATCCCTTATTTTTAGAGATTATATTTTTATGAATTTCACTAACCTTTAGCCCCTTCGTCTGCGGTTACGGATTTCCTACGCACATGCCTCGGCAGGTCAGGTGCTGGAGCAGGTGAACTGGACGGAGCCGTCTTGAGGCGGCCAAGAGGTGGCTACTGTCATGTTTGGTATATATTGGGGAGGTACTTTGATACGTTTAGGAGAGACAGAAGAAAAGGCGGAGCAAAAGACAACTGTCAGACAATACGACATGCAGAGATGTGAATTCTGTATGAAAAAAAGGTCAACCGCAACGCCGCTTTCGATTTCTGCAATTACCCAGTAGAAGCAATACATGTCGTTACAAAGAAGTAAGAAGAAGACAAGACGAGAAAAAACAAGGCTTAGTTCCAAGACGTCGATCCAACGCGTCTATGATATTTTGACTCCGAGCACCGCCACCCCCCAGAATGCACAATGCCGATACCGCACTCTCAAAGGCTTATGAGTTCATGAGCTCATGAGCTCGAGCTCTCGTAGAACCAGTATTGTGCCGCGTATTGGACTTCAAAGGTGGCAGCCTGGCCCTCGCAAGTGGCCGGTGAGCTGCCGCCGGCCGTCTGCATGCGGTAGACCTCGCGCAGGTTGCCGGTCGTGGCAGAGGTATCAAAGGCCAAGAGCTTGAGCCAAGGCACCGCAGCCTCACCGTCCTGGCCGACGTTGGAGACGGCAGCAGTAGTGGTGGTGCTAGCAGTGGCCGACTGGGTTGGCGCCTTCTCGGTGTTGTTCTTGGCACAGGGGGCGTGGCCGAGGGCGAGCGAGGGGCTGTCGAGGTTGAAGAAGGGCGTGGTGGTGTTGGTAAAGTAGTGGTGGCCGGAGACGAGCAGGTTGGAGGGATAGAGACGGTCCGAGTAGGAGTCGATGCTGCTGTCGGAGAGGTTGAAGGCGAGGCTGAGAGCAGGCAGCATATCGAGCAGGCCAGAAGAGGAGGCAGCAATGCAAGAAGCGTTGAAGAGGGTGGCGACGGCGCCGACAGCGACGGGGGCGGCAGTGGCGTTGGTGGTGTCGCAGGTGTAGTTCTGGGTGCCGCGGCCGATGGCGACGTGTTTGAGGACGAGGCCAGACGAGGGTGGTGGCAGGGCCGGCGAGACGGCTGAGATGTTAGTGGGGTGACTTTGAAGAGAGCAGGAAACGGGAAACATACAATCTGTTGGCAGTGTGGCCGCGGAGAGGTCGCAGACAGGCGTAGAGGACAGGCTGGTCTTGATGGTGGAGGCCAAGAGGTTGAAATATTCAGAGGCAATATCGAGGGCGGCCGAGTCGGAAGTTCTGGTCAACTCCCGGTACGAAGGAGCACCAAGGACGGAGACGGCCCAGAAGGTCAAGAAGAATGAGACACGCATGGTGGGTAGAAGTCGACAACACAAACCAGTTGTGTCAGAGAGAAAATCAAAGGAGAGAAGTCGTGAGAGAACGAAGAAAGACAACACCACTTGCTGTGACCAAGTAGAAACCGTGACAAGGGAAAGACGAAAAGGAACAAGCCGAAACACTAGGAAAAAGCCTTTGGAAAATCAAAGAACCGAAAAACCGAAAGAAAAGGAAAATAGAAAAGCGGATGTCTTTTCCAGATCGACGTTTCTCTTTTTCGAACAGGCGGACATCCTTTCCTATTATACCAAATGGGAAACATCGCGGTCCCTCGTCTACGGGAATACAATACTACAATACCACCTACAACGTACGACGCCCTTCTGCTTGGGCCGCCCCCAAAAAAGTCAAATTACCGTACAGAGTAGTGGTCAAGACTCCAAGACCCCTGTAGATGAGCAGCCGCCCGCAGACAAACCCTTGCTGGTGTTCGGGCGGCACGCAGGACGAAGAGAGCCGACCGAATCAGCGGCCGCGAGGGGGGGGCAGGCGAGCTGCCTGATCGAAGCTGGCGAACCAAGATTAGAAGCAGATGGGTGGAGGAGGTTGGGGCGTTCTTTTTTTGCTGGGCGGCAAAGGGAAGTCAGCTTTGGAGCCAAGGGTCAGTGCACGATCGGATTGGCTGGACTGGGCGCTTGGTGGGGCAGAAACAACTGCTGATTGGCTGCCGATGCGCTGTGGACTGAGAACGAGTACAGCATATTACAGAGTAAGATACCCCTACTGTACTCGTACTGTATTCCGTAGTGTATGCTGTACTCACTGCTGTGAATGTCTTACAGACGAGAACGTAATCCGTCGCAGCATGTCTCATATCACCTGCCAGAGACCGATAGGCCTGCCAGAGGCCTGTAGAAGCTTTTTAGCGGTCTATCGCCGGCGGTTACAGTGGATACCGGAAACAATAGCGGGTCTACACGTGCATTGACCCACTGTATTACAGAGTACACAAAAATAAACACCGCCTTGCCGCTTTGGGAACGTCTGCGCGAAACAAAACAATATTCTGCGAGTCCCTGCCAATCTGGCCAGCGTCCAGCCGCCCACGCCAGCGCTGACCGCGACCGTTTCGGCGGCCCGGGTGGGGTACGAGTATACGTGCGCATGTGTACGCCCGGGCTGGAACACGCTGGAAGCGGGCATGCGCTTCTTGGTCGATTGGCTCTCAATGGTTGGCGGATGGAACTCGATCGACTTGGCCAGACGGGCTGGAACGCTTGGTATTATCCAGGGTTCTGGAAGGGGGAGGGGAAGAGAGGCCTGATTATTCATATCTCTGGAGATCTGGCCAGCTGACGACATCAGTCAGGGATTTGATTAAACGAGTCCTGATTCCCGGACTTACCCTTGACTTTTGTGCTGTACTCTCTGTATTCTACTGTTCTGTACGAGTATTCCGTACAAGTACTCTACTGTACTGTGCTCTGTACTCTCTACTCTATAGTACTCTACTGTACTGTACTCTATTCTGCTGTATTGTACTCTACTCTGCTGTACTCTGTACTCACTCTACTGTACCTACCCTACTCTACTACTCATGCAGGACAACACCGTCGGTGCTGTCAACCTTGCAATATGGCGTGACGCCGTCAAGTACGACTTGGACAGAATACGGACTACTCCGCACAGAAAACTCCATCTTATTGAGTACTCCATACGGCCGCCAAATGGGCCGGCGGTTGTCGAGCGCTTACCGCCATGCTGACAACAGATTATATCATACCGGATAATACGGCTCTCAACGTGGTTCTCGTCCACTCGACTATCCAAAAAATACTCCCGTCAAGAGTTTCCTCCCTTGACTGTTTGATTTTCCAATACTCTGTAAACACGCAGATCCCCCTCCCAAAAAACACCCCTGACTCCAAATACACTCAAAATGCAATCGTATCCCTCAATGACTAAACCCTTCTTCTTGCCACTTCCCATGCGACGACGACCCGCCTCCTGCCATCCCGGCCACCCCTGCTCCTTCAGCTTCCGCTCGCTGTCCGCCTCCCGCCGCTGCTGCTGCCGCCATCGCCGCCCCCTGTCCAAAGTTGCTCGCGTGCTTCTCGGCGTCCACGCCGCTGAGCCAGTACAGCGACAGAAACACTACCACGTGCAGCGCCACACAGTAGGCCGCAAACAGGTTGCGGCTCGTCCGGCTCGACAGAACCATGCGCGTCACCGAGTACACGATCCGCTCGGGGAACGACATCCTCCGGTAGGCTCGTGCCGACTCGCGGCCCCGGAACGCCTGGAAGGGCGACAGGTTGCTTTCGTAGGCTTTGCGGTAGCGGTCGAGTGACAGCCCGCTGCCTCCGTTGCCCCCGTGGTCCATGGCCGCCGACCCTGTCCCGATGGCCACCGTTGACGGGTTCGGGTTCGTCGCATAGGCCGATGCCGACGACGTCCCGGCTCGGCTGTAGCTCGACATGCTCGACACGTAGCGCGTCTTCTCGTACAGGTTCAGATTGTCCTTTTGCAGTGCTGCCGTCTCCTGCCGCAAGTGCGACACCGTCCGGTGCTCGGCCGCCAGTTCCTGCTCCAGCTCCGTGATCCGCTTCTTGAACCGGTCACGCTGTGCCGTGATCATCGGCAGGATCCCCGAACCGCCGCCTACACCACCTCCTGTGCCGCCACTCGCCACCGACTCGCCGCCCGACCCGTGGTGCTGGTGGTGTGTGCCAGTAGTGAACCGTGTGTCGAACCCGCTGATGATCGACGACGTCGGCGACGTCGACCGCCCAATTGACCGTCGGTTGCCGCCGCCCACTGTCGGCGCATACCGGCTGACATACGTGCCGGCGACCGACGCGCCCGACGGAAACTGGTTGGGTGCCTCGGCCTCGACCGTCGCCAGATCGTTTTCCAACTTCTCGTTCAGTTGCTGCAGCCGCTCCACGTCGGCATTGCGTCGCGACAGCTGCTCCTCCACGTCGGCCAGCCGCGTCTGCAGGTCCTGGTGTGACACCCGTAGAATCGTCAGCTCGTCGCCCAACTTCTTGTTGCGTGCCAGCAGCAGCTGTTCGAGGGAGTCCGAGTCTCCTTTGTCCCCTTTATCCTCCTTGTCACCCCCCTCCTCCTCATCGCCCGTCGAAAACTCAATGCTCTTCAGCACCTCCAGCTCCTGCTTGACGTCCTCGTAGTCGCTCCACCGCTGCACCTTGGCCCGCAGTCCGTCGCGCTCGTCGCGCAGCAGCCCGACCTCGCGCTCAAGTCCGCGTAGCCGCTTGTCCAGGTCGCGCTTCAGGCCCTCCTTCTCGACCCGACCGGCCTCGAGCTTGCGCACCAGCGACGAGTTTTGCGACAGGACCTGCAGGTAGCCCGGGTCGTCTTCGAGTTTTCTGGAAGTGGCGGCGGCCTGTGGCACTGTCGACTTGGTCTGGGCCAGTTCCAGCAGCAGCTGGCTGTTGCGTGCCTCCACCTCGGCGAGGCGTGTGCTGGTCCGTTCGAGGTCAGCGTTGACCATTTCGAGCTCTGCACTCGTTACGTGGTGGGCCCGTCGCCCCTCGTCATTGTCAGCGCCGCCGTCGCCCCCACTGCCGCTGCCGCCGAGGCGCTGGTTGACCTCGTAGCTGGCCTTGATCTCAGCCAGCAGCCGGTCCTGGTTCTCGAGCTTGTCCTCCCACGTCTTTTCTTTGGCGTCCCAGTTGGTGCGCTGCTCTTCGACGACGGCCGTCCAGGACTGCTCGACTTCGCGCACGCGGCTGTCGAGCGTGTCTTCGAGCTGCTTGCGTGCCGTCCGCTCCGTCTGCAGCTTGGCCTCGGCGTCTTCGAGCTGTGTCGTCAACGTGGCCACGGACTTTTGCAGGTGGGCGTTCTCGTCGCTCAGTTTCGGCAGCGTGTCTTCGGCCAGCAGCATCGAGTCGACCGACGCTTCCAGCAGCGGGTATGGGTCGGGTGCCTCGGACAGCGCATTGTAGGCCTGGATGAAGACCGAGTTGACCGATTTGGAGTGGTTCGTCAGGAGATCGATAAACGTCTGGTAGGCTGTGTGTGTTAGCAGACATAACAACGACAATGCATGGTCACTTACCCTTCAGCAGTCCCTTGACGTCGGCTAACTTTGCAGCATCGTCGAGCTTTCGAAATTCCTTGGTCTTCTGCGCCAGATCTTTTCGCTGCACTGTCGAGTCTCGTTGGTAGGCCAGAATTTCCGAGACGGTGTTGTCGAGATTCGACACGAGACCTCCGAGGTCGACGTCTATCGGTCAGCACTCTCTTTCTCCTTTCACCTCTCTTTCTCTCTTCTCACTTACTTCGCCAGGACAAAATAGCATTCTGAAACTTGTTGCCTGACTCGGAGCCGCCGTCTTGCGCGCCCGAAGCTTCAGGCAGAGGGGGACTTGCCACGTCACCCATCGCTCAGCCGCCGTTGGAGGCCAGGGAGATTCGAAACTAGAGTGGAAGAAAATGTGGATGGGAAGACCGGGTCGGCGTGTACTCGTAGCCGGTCGCGTCGATCGAGAAGCGTGATGTTGCAGGTACAAGGAAACGTTGGCGTCTCGGCTGCTAATAGGAGACTACTATTACTACGGAAGAGGAGAAATACGTATGCCGTATGGCCTAGCGGCCAGTCCAGCCAATTGGGCCAATAACCGTTACCTTTACGCCCGGACCGCTGTAAATCCACCAAGCCACAGGTGATTACAGCGGTCTTAAAGGCGGGGGATGCAGGAACACGCCAGCCTCGCCAGGTTATCGAGTACGAGTACGGAGTACTGACGAGTACGTAGCATGTAGGGTCACGTGGTGTAGTCACGTGTTCCACTGGTATACTATGGCGCTCCCGTACACTACTTTGACAAGCATCTTCGTACAATTCACAAGTACCGCATGTTACGTATATCCCCAAGATCCCCAGCGTTCTTCATCTGTGCAGATTGCCCGATAAGCACAGTCAATACGCACACAATTGGTGGCTTCTCGCCATCCTAGTGAAGCAACTTACATCACCAACAAGCAGGTGATTCATCATACGGTTGGCACACCCCAACTTTTGGTGA
Organism: Dryadomyces quercus-mongolicae; assembly: GCA_002215975.1. Lineage (NCBI taxonomy): Eukaryota > Fungi > Ascomycota > Sordariomycetes > Ophiostomatales > Ophiostomataceae > Dryadomyces > Dryadomyces quercus-mongolicae. The sequence continues at coordinate 843,664 of NIPS01000006.1, read as the reverse complement.
ATCCTCTGGCAACCAGGAAGCCGGTTGCGCAATAATTTGGCTATGTTTTCTACTTTCTCTATATTACAAGTAAATAGCGCTAGAGACCTCTGTAAAGGATTAGTTACTAGGTTACGTAACTGCTCCGAGTTAATATAAGTGTTGACCGCTCCGGTCGTACGATACTTTTGTTTTCCCCTCTCTCTTTACACAAACAATTCTCTCTAAATGGATACTACAGTCATTGTCGGCAGCGCCTTTGTGGTGGCCATTGCCTTGCTGGCATACGGCATCCCACTGTTTCTGGCCGAGTACTTCCCATGGCAGCTTCTGTGGAAGCAGCGCAGTGGTCGGCCGACGGTGACGACGGCCTCATACCGCGGGCGCACAGCACTTATCACGGGTGCCAATGGTGCCTACGGCTCGCGTGCGGCGATGCTCTTTGCGCAGAACGGCGTGGAGAAGCTGGTTTTGGCGGATGTGCGTGACTGTGCTGGTGTGAAGAAGCAGATTGAGACAGACCTCCGCGATCAGGGCAAGCCGGTGCCTACGATATTGGTGTGGCAGATGGACATGATGACTTTTGCCGGCTGTCGAGCACTGGCCGACAAGGTGTGTGAGCTGGAGTACCTCGACCACGTCCTCCTAACGGCCGGCATTCTTGCCTTTAAACGACAGGAGTCGCCAGAGGGCTGGGAGACCAGTGAGTACATATTATTTCCCTCGTTCTTCCTTCTTCTCTAACTTGCCAGGCATCCAAGTCAATTTTCTGTCAACCGCCCTCATCGCCCTCATCGTGCTTCCGTTTCTCAAGGCCTCGCCAGGAAACCCTGAGCCGCCAGTTCTGACCTTTGTTACCTCCTTTGGCCTGTACCCATCCTCATTTACCATGGGTTTGCCCCGGTCCGCTGAGGATTCCTACATCAGGCGTATGAGCACCAACCGCGACGGCCTGGAGCAGGGCCACCAGTATGGCCGCTCCAAGGCTATGCTTCTCTACTTCAGCCGCGAGCTTGCCGCCCGCACTGCCCGCGCAAGCCAGGCCGGCCGTCTCGGTCGGGTTACTATTACCAGCGCCGATCCCGGCTCTTCCTGGACCCCCTTGACCAACCCCAACCAGAGCAAACTCATCCCGCGCCTCATCATGAACATCAGTGCCCGCGACCCTATCTTTGGTGCCACTGCCCTCGTTAACGGTGCCTCCGCTCCGGCCACCGCCAACGGCCAGATTCTGCACGACTTTGACGCTGCTTCGTACCCGCCGTTCATGAACCGCCCGAGCGGCCGCCGCGCCCAGAAACGTGTCTGGGACGAGGCGCGGCGCGAGTTTGAAGCCAAGGTCCCTGAGGTGGCAGCTGTGTACGAGCTGCTTGAAGAGAAGGCATAGTGGGTGCGGTGGTCGGTTGACATGCGCAGCAGGTCACGACAGACTAGCTGTGGCTGTTGATGCCATGCAGATGAAAAGGATACATTTCCAAGGGACTTTTCTAACTGTAATGGAGATCGAGATACTTTATGATAAATTTATCATTGACTGGAAAACTTGATGGCCGTTTGGCTAACAGTTTGACAACCTTGTACGTCTTAGTTGTATCCTCGATCTAGCAATTCCTTTGCTGTCGTCCTGATACACCAATTCTTCTACAGGTCTTCTTTGAATGTATATTACAAGTTGGTTGAGTTGATAGCGAGCGATGTCGGACAGACTAAGAGCTTATTTATGGGGCCCATAGGGCCACATATTTGTGGCAATATGGGTTTAGCCGAATTTCAGAAAACCTGTCTACATAAATACAGCATGTAATAATCCGACATTGTATAGCTGGCGCTGGATCGTACTGAGTTCGATACGTCTTACACTCACGTGATCGACTCCAAACGACCACGACCACGACCACGACAGACAACCACGACAGACGACCACTTCACGAACAAACGTTTCCCCGCACTACGACAACTATCCTTGCTGAACGCTCCTCGAACCGCAGATCGCTGTCTTTGTCTGCCCTGCCCAACCTGCTTCGACCGGCCCCGGCCTCCCTTTGCGCATGCGCGGATTCTTGCGCTTCGTCATGGGCAAATTTCCGTGATCGCAGTCCTCAATACTCTTCTTCCAAGACATGGCCTCTGAGAAAGGGGGCAGCGAGCCCACCATGGCCATTGAGCCCGGTCCGTTTGTGCTGCGCTCGCTGCTCGACGACGTTCCCCTCTCGGCCGACGGAACCGACGAAGATATCCGGATCAACTGTGTGGACTATTATGGTGAGTCTTCCTTAGAAGCCCTTCTGTTCTTCTTCTCTAACCGGCAGATGGTAACCTCTACGTCGGCACGTCTGCCTCGGAGTTGTTGCACTTTGTCCAGATCCCGCCCGACCCCAACGACCCAACCTCTACCAGCACTTTCATCTTGGCCTCTCGACTTCGTCCACCCTTTGCCGAGTCTGCCACAGCTGCCGCCTCTGGAGCACCGCGGCCGGGCGTCCAACAGATCGTTCTGCTCCCACCTGTCGGCAAGGCCTGTGTCCGCTGCAACTGGACCGTGACCTTTTACTCGCTGCCCGAACTGACGCCCGTCTTCCGCGAAGTCAAGAATTGCAACTGGATCGGCGGCGTCGATCTCAGCGAAGAGTCGGCCTCGGCTGCCTCTCCGTCACCTCGTGTCACTATTCTCCTCTCTCTCAACCGCCGGCTGCAGGTCGTACGCATCGGCAACGAAGCCCGCGCCATCAAGAACATTGACTATGCCGCCAGCATCCAGTCAGCACGTCACGATGCTATCGCTTGCGTGGCCGACGCCAAGAGCTACGCTCTCGTCCACGTCGAGCACCAGCTCAAGATCCCTCTCACAGATATCTCGTCCTCCGACCAATCCTCACCCGTTTCGTCCACGGCCCCTTCCGGAAGTACAGCCGCCATGCTGGGCCAACCGCAGCATCTGCAGGCCTTTGGCGACGGCAGCGGCGACGGCGGGCTCTCGCGCAGCTCGTCCACAGCCACCACATCCGGCCATCGTCCCACAGCGGCCTCTTCCCTGTCTGTGGCCGCTGCACATGCCCGCAGCGCCAGCCTCGGCGGTCTCATGGCGGGCGGTATGCAACGACCACCACCGCCACCCAAGGACGGAGAGCCGGACAACAGCACGACTACGCCCGCCACACAAGACGCTCCCCGACCTGTTCCAAGCTCGTCGAGGAGCTCAGAAGAAGTTGGATCGGACGAGGCCGGCCGTATCCGCCGAACTGTCCATATGCCGCCGGTAGCTATAGCCACAGCCGTCGTACGACCTGGGCCGGGCCCTTTGCCGCCACTGATTGCCTCGCCAACACCAGAAGAGTTTCTGATTGTCACAGGCACGGGGCCTTCGGACCCCGGCATTGGCATGTTTGTGAACCTCGACGGCGACCCGACCCGTCCGACGCTCGAGTTTTCTCGGTTCCCCAGCATGGTTGTCGTGGACGGAAGCTCGTTAGACCCGTCAGCGGCAGCCTCTCTAGGTAGTGCTGGGGGGACAGGCGAGGAGGAGGACGGCTTTGTTCTGGCATCCATGTCCAGGGATTTCCCCGACGGCCTGCACTATGGGCTGGAGATCCAGCGTTGGGATGTTAACAACGGCGAGGAGGATGTGTCCAAGACATGGCTTGAAACACCGGACAGCGGCCAGTCTGTGCCTGTTGGCATCCATGCCCTCGTCAGCAACCAGGAATCGCTGGTCCGGGAAGTGGTGGAGAAGCTGCGGCAGAGACGGGTTTCCCTGCCTGTCGAGGCAAAGGACGGCGAGACGGCCGAAGAAATAGCAAACCGCGACAAGTCCGAGGCCGTCTTTGTGACGCGTCTGGCCAAGACGACTGGCCGTATTGCCGTGTGGTCGGGCAACCAGATCTGGTGGGCGATGCGGAATCCCCTGGTGCTGCAGCTGGAGGCGGCTCTGGCAGCCCATTTGCTGGGGGCCAAGGTGGCGCCCGAGACGGGCGAAGAGCGCAAGCAGCTGTTTACTGTACTGGGGTCGTTCCAGGGCCGTGACGCCAAGACGGAGCTCGAGTTTGTGACGTTTAGTTACATCCGACAGCGAGCCGGCGGGCTGTTGTTTATGGGTCTACTGCGGTCGACAGATGCGGCAGCGTTTACAGACGGCGAGCTCAAGGCTCTCGAGGAGATCCTGTGGGACAGTGGTCTGGATCCGCGTGTCGTCCTGGCCATGGTGCCGGGGCTGCGGAATGAAGTGGTGCAGGGCCGACAGGGCATCTGGGTGTTTGGAGGAGTGCGAGACATTGTGGAGCGGTACTTGGGAGAGAAGAAAAATGATGAAAAAGACGAAAAAGACGAAAAAGACGAGAGCAAGCCTAGTACTGTGGTTCTCGGCTTTCTACGCCGGTTCCTCCTGGGCTGGCGACGGAAGAAGGGGTTTGGTAGCGTGGCCGACGAAGGTGATGTCTTCCGGACAGTCGACGCGGCGCTGCTGGCAGTGCTGCTGGAGCTGGACCAAGGAGGAACAGGAAGTGGTCGTCCGGGCACGGTACGGGCAGATCTCAACGAGCTCGTGGACAAGGGCGTCGACTGTTTTGAGCGGGCCGTCGCTCTGCTCGAGAGTCACCATCGGCTGTTCGTGTTGAGTCGTCTGTACCAGAGCCGCAAACAGGCGGCCGATGTGTTGGCGACGTGGCGACGCATTGTCGAAGGTGCCCGAGACGACGGCGGCGAGCTGCAGGATGGCGAGCAGCGCATCCGCGAGTACTTGGCCAAGGTCGGCAGTCAGCCGCTGGTCCAAGAATATGGACTGTGGCTGGCCCGTCGACGGCCCCGGCTGGGTGTCCAAGTCTTTGCCGACGACCGCGCGCGAGCACCGCCCTTTGATCCGGCTGTTGTCGTGCCGCTGCTGCGTCGAGAAGCTCCGGCAGCCGTGCGCTTCTACCTCGAGCATCTCGTCTTTGCACGTGGCCAGACGGTCTATGTGGACGAGTTGATTGCTTACTATTTGGAAGTGGTGACAGGAGCGCTGCGGGCATCAGCCGAGGCCCGCGAGACAATGTTGGCTGCTTACGAGGCCTACAGAGCACTGCAGCCGCCGAAACCGACTTTTCATCGGTTCCTGACCGACAATTCGCTGCCCGCCGACGAAGTGGCTCAGAGCCGTCTGCGTTTGCTGGAGCTGCTGGGCGGGCCGCATGCATTCAACGTCGCGGCCGTGCGGACATCGTTAACCACATTGGACAAGGAATCATCGGCAGACAGCAGCTCTGCTCGTCTGCTCGTCCCTGAGACCATCCTGCTCGATGGTCGTGAACACCGTCACGAAGACGCCCTGCGGCTGCTGGTGCATGGCCTCGGCGACTACGACACCGCCGAGGCCTATTGTCTGCGCGGTGGCGCCAGTCTCTACGCCAGAGCAGCCACTTCTAACGACAAATCTGCCCGCAGCCGCCGCGAAAGTCTGCCGCCGACGCTGGACGAACAGGCACGACTGTTCCGGGCTCTGCTCGTCGAGTTCATGGCGCTCGAAGACGTCAGCGACCGTGTGGCCCAGACGGGCGGCTTGCTACAGCGTTATGCTGCCTACTTTGACGTCCTCGATGTCCTGCAGCTGCTGCCCGATGCCTGGGCCGTCGACGTCGCCGCCGGTTTCCTCGTTCACGCGCTGCGACAACTTGTTCGTGACCGCCAAGAGAGCGCTGTTGCTCGTGCTCTCAGCGGCGCCGAGAACCTGCAGGTGCACAGCGAACTGATTGCACGCATCGTCGAAAAGGGGCCACAGGTGGAGGCCGAGTAGGAAGGACAAATGTATCGTATATCGAGTAATACTCCATACTTGTATCTGTCGCCGTGTGCTTAATAATGTTTCCTTACTAAGCTATTATCATACTCCATAAGGCCCAAGTCTAGATATCGCGAAAGACCACATGGCGCCCGACTCCGTGAACCCAAATATCCAAGACCTCCGAGAAAAAGAGGAAGAAATAGAAGAAGGGGAAAACCCCCGAAAACAAACAAAGAAACCAAAGGGGCATCAAAAGACATTACCGCAGGATCCGCCCAGCATAAAACATGACCGCCCCCAACTGATTCAATACCCCCATTAACCCCTCTTACTCCCCCCCTTTGTTCGTCTGCTCCACGATGCCCGGCTCCATCCTGTCGGCTCTCCGCAGCGGATGCGCTTCCGTATTAAACACCCACTCATCGAGACTGACCAAGTCCCACTCGGCAAAGACCAAGTAAAAGTACTTGAGTGTCTCGCCCAGCCAGAAACTCTCCATCTTGTCGATCGGCGCCGGCGGGTCTTGCGTCACGTCCTGCACGCCCGTCGCACCCACCGGCCCCGCAAACGCGTCGTCCGGAATCGACACCGCCGCCGCTGCCCCTGTGTGGTGCACAATGCTCTCAAACATGTTCCACGCCTTGTCTTGCCAGGTCGCATTGCCCGTCAGACGCCACATCATAAACACAGACTCAATCGCTTCGGGGCGCAGCAGGTACTTGGGGTCATCAATGTCGACAAACCCAGGCGGCAGCCGGCCGCTGTTCATCAGGCGTCCAATTGGATCCGGATCGGTCTCGTCCCTGTCTGGTTAGAGGGGGAAGAAGAATAGGGACTGGTTCAAAGAGCTCACTTCACATCCCAGTACTTTTCCATGGCCGACCGCCACTTGTCCTGGGTATAGCTGCACCGGAATCCAGCCGGGTCCTCCAAAGTTGAGCCGCACGTCGCCAAATAAAACTTCTCCGGGCCAATGCCTGTGGCCGTCACGTTGTACGCCCAGACGCATGTGTCGGTGAGTTGCGCGGCCAATTCTAGATCACCGCCGCTGGTACCGTCGGGGTTCATGTCGTTGCCAAAGGCACGCGCCGCCAGACCGACCATGCCGCCCACAAAACAGGTGAGGTGATCACCACGGGGCTTGGTAATAACCGTTCGGCCCACATACGGGTCGTCGACAACCTCGGCCGTGCCGGGAAAGACGAGCGGCAGGTTGTGTTCGTTGAGAACACGGCGGAAGAGGTGCTTCTTGGCCGCGGGCAGGAAACGGTCATACATGACACGCGGCTGGTCGAGAGCGCCGCCGAGCAGCAGCCACTGCTTGGGCAGGTACTCGTACAACGAATCGGCCTTGCCGCCGAGCGAGAACCTGTTGTCGACGTTAAAGGCCGGTCGGGCCACGTCCACGGACAGCGGCCACAGACCCGACAGCTTGGTGGCAAACTCCTGGTTCCGGTCGAGCATGTCACTGATGCGGGCTACAGCATCATAGAACCGGCCGTCGCCCGTCAACTGCGTCAGCTTGGTGAACTCGAGCGTCAGCGAGCCCAGCTCGGCAGCCGGAATGGCCCTGGACGCCTCGCGCTGCAGATCGCCGCGCACATAGGCCCGCCAGTCCCAGCGGCCCACAGGCATGCGGTTCGGCGTGTCAAAGGCGCCCAGCAGCACCTCGGCGAGATCGACGGCTTGGCGCAGCAGGCCAGTGTGCTGGCGGCCGCTCAGCTCGTAGGCGCTCAACAGGCCGCCGAGATAGCGGATGGTGACCTCAAAGACGTTGATCTTGTCGGCTTCGGTGTGGTGGAAGTCGAGCTGCTCGCAGGCACGAACAGCCATGCGGAACTCGTCGTCGAGGCCCATGATCCAGAGGGTGTCAAGGGAGTCGACCAGCGTGGCACCCCAGCCGCCGAGCTTGTTGTAGTCTTGCAGCGGTGCTCTAGACAGGGGCATGACCTCGTCTGATAGCCATGCCCGTTCCTTGTAGCCACGCCAGCTGTGCAGAAAGACCTCGCGGACGGTTTCGAGACGCTGCCAGCGGATCTGCCGGGCCTCGCTGCTCTCCTTGGGAGCCGGATGGTGTTGGATGGGGTGCACGCGCTGAGCCGGCAGGTTTGTGGGAATGGGTTTCTGAACCATGACAGGGTACCTATCCGGCATCTTGGCGAAGCGCAGCCGGGCATCCTGGCTGTTTTGGCTGTTCTGGCTGTTCTGGCTGTTTTGGTTGTTTTGACTGTTTTGACTGTTTTGTTCATTTGGTATCCGAGATGGGGGTTCGTCTATGGGGCGATTTGAGGTCTGGTGTGGCCGGTGTGGCCGTGGACGGTACTGATGGATAAGCTCGGCATCGTTGCGCAGGACGAGCCAACAAGAACACAAAAAGACAAATGCAACAGCCAGCATAGCTCGCCAGCGGCGTGGCGGGCTCATCATGGCGGCAACAGCCGAAACGTGGTATGAGACCAGGTACTTCCGGGCGCTGAGGTTACCCCAAAAAAGCGTTGTGTGTGTGTGTCGACGTGCGACGAAATCCAGTAGGATCAAAAGAGTAATCCGATAGTGAAACAAAGACGGCAGATTCCGTGGAACGAAATTGTCGTAGACAAAAAAAAATCAGAGGGATTCGATTAGGGATCGCAGACGAATGGCATCGCTTTCGACAGCAAGAAAAAAACAAACAGCAAAAAAACAAACGTCTTTCCAGACGAGAGATACGGGAAATAGGCAAAGGGAAAAAAGATAGGAAAAAAAAGCAAAAGGCCAGGATTCGTCAACCCTGTCTGTATACAAATGAAGACAGCGTCAGAATTGTCTTTGACGGGGGTGAACTACGAGTGCGCTAGACGCAAAGAAGTAGTTGCATTACGCCTCCCCAGTGCCGGTGGGCGCCTGTGATGCCACCCAAGACGCACTGTGCCGTTGGCGTCCAGCGGGGTTTAGTGGTGGACGGGTACTGCTACGTAGTACTCCGCACTCCGTATTTGTACTTGCACTCGTACGGTGTTTCTTACTACAGGTACAGGGGATTACAAGCGATTACCAGCGATTACAAAGGATTACAGGGGATTACAGGGGATTACACTCCTAAAGTTACAGGGTGCGGACAACTTCCGGCTCCGGCTGTCCAGAATGCCCAAAATGCCCAAGATGCCCAGAACGCCCAGAACGCCCAGAATGCCCAGACTAGATAGTACCAGTAATAGCTGGCGTGAGCAGGCATTGTCTGCTTGGACGCCCATTTCCTGCTTTGCCGCATGCTGACGGGCTCGTATTTTATTACGCAGGGGGTGGAGGGTCGCTGCGTTACGCGTACGAGGATTCGTAAGTCTATTTTCAATTTGGCTGTCGGACCCTCTGTTGTCACGTGGCAGATAACGATTGCTGACTCATGCAAAGCACGAGAGATTTCGTCAGATACGGAGCATCTGCGGCAATAACAGGATTCCGCAAGAGTGCACGGGACAGGGTATGTACTCCGTATCGGACCGTACGGAGTACTCTCGTACCTGGCCGTATTCCGTAAGATCCCCGTAGAGAATTTCAGCGCGGGGCAACCCCTCTTGACGGCTCACGAGCCACCAAAAAAACAAAACAACGCACGTTCTCCCATCGTCGGATGCTGTGCTGACAGTTCTTCGGCACATGGATGGCTGCAGACGACCCGGGACACCGGAAATGGTTCCAACGCATCGTCGTAAGGCTGTAAGGAGCCGGCATACAGGGGAAACGGAACGCTAGAGAGCACTGCCACGCTTGGCTCTGCAGCCAGTGGACATAGTAGACGAGCAGATATGATATAAACGTGGACGCAGAACACAGACACACAGACACACAGACACATAGACAAAAACAAAAAGTGGCAGAATGCCTTTTGTTACGGAGAACGATCGAAACAGGTAACAACGTCGGGACATCAAGAAGGCATGAATGGAAAAATGTAGACAAAATCGTCAACGGACGCCCAGAACCGCGAATTCCTGCTGCGACAACATGCGATACATGGCCGCCTCTCCCACAGCATTCGCCGTCGTGCGAGCGTCTCTTATTTCTGCATCATGAGCTGCACGAACTCGTTGTCTGAAATGTTAGCACCTCTTCTTGACTTTTTGTGTGGTTCGGGCACCTACAGTCGATCCGGCCGTCGCCGTCCTGGTCCGCCTCGCGGATCATCTCGTCCACCTCCTCGTCCGTCAGCTTCTCGCCGATCGAAGTCATCACGTGGCGCAGCTCAGCCGCTGAGATAAAACCGTTGTTGTCGCGGTCAAAGACCTTGAATGCCTCGCGGATCTCCTCCTCCGAGTCGGTGTCCTTCATTTTGCGTGCCATCATGGTGAGGAACTCTGCGCCACCGGTCAGTCCAATGTTCCGCCATGCACCGCCATGGTGCGCCAGCCAGCCAAAAAAAATAGCACAATGCACATACCAGGGAAGTCAATGGTGCCGTTGTTGTCTGCATCGACCTCGTTGATCATGTCCTGGAGCTCCGACTCCGACGGGTTCTGCCCGAGCGAGCGCATGACCGTGCCGAGCTCCTTGGTGGTGATCTGGCCTAGAAAAATGTGAGCATATAGATCTTGGATCGCAACGATATCAAAGTCTGGCCGGAGCCCAAGCTGGGAGGGGTATCGAACCATCGCCATCCTTGTCCTGTGCAGACCGACAAGCGGCAAGTCAGCAAAATGCGGTGACCAAAAGGCAGAGAGAATGAAACAAGAGAAAAAATCCTTACAAATAGAGAGAAGGCCTCCTTGAACTCGGAGACCTGCTCCTCGGTGAGTGTTTCGGCCTAATTCATGCGTTAGTTGTGTGGCGAAAAAAAGGGCAGCAGAAACGGCCAAAAGCAGAAACGCAGAATGGCAAGGGAAAAAAATAGGGGACAGGTCGCGGTTGGCTGTTGTGGTGGAACGAACCATGATAGATTGAGCTGGCAAAAGCAGAATGCGATTCTTGAAGATCGAGCGAGACGTAAAAGGCGGAAGGGATTCCGGTATGGGTGAGAATGGAAGGGAAACGGAAAAGACGATACAAAGAGGCTGAAGCAGATGGAGGAAGGGAAAGCTCAAGCCTTAAAGTCGAACAAATTGTTGTTTGCCTCGCGTAGTGGGTTATTATACTAAGTATATCCCCCCCCCCCCCTCTGTCTCCTGGGGGGGAAGACAGCTTGAGGGCGGGGCAATTCTTCAGGAGGCGGCCGTCGTTACGTGCATATTGTGGGTGTTCGGGTGGATGACTGGTTCTGCCTTGCCAGTCTGCCTGCCGGGACCCGGATAGATGCATAAACATCGCTTCGCCAAGAATTCACGTGCTCGCCTAGAAAACAGTGTGTACAGAGTACGAGTACAGCGCATTAGCTCCGGCTTTTACTGGCCGTTTCCGTTGGTTTTGGTTTGCGTCAGCGACAAGACGATCCGGCACATCCACCACTGGAGACGACGACCACAAAACGCAAAAACACAAAAGCAATCGACACAGTCCTGCCAGCACTCGCCCACTCTCTCATCCACTGAGTCAGCACAGCCATTGAACTTGCGCGCCTTTGCTGCCATCGGGGCAGGCGTCGGTCCCTGCAGAAGAAAAGCGAATACGAAAGCTCAGAGATCATCGAGTCTCTCTTTTCGTTGTCCATCGTCTGATTCTCTGTCCTGCACCTGCACAGCAGGCCGCTGGAGACAGCAGTGACCTAGGCGGCGTCCGCCATGTGGCGAGACCGCACCAATCTGTGAGTGGGGAGAGGAGAGAGGAGGAAGAACGAGGACAAGGACGAGGACGAGAACGAGAACGAAAATAAGAGAACGAGAAAACTGACTATACAGCTACATCTCCTACCGCCAGTCGAACGCACACCACCCCAAAAAGCGGACACGGTACCATGGCGGTCTCACCGGCGATGCGGTGGGTGCAGCCGCCAGCAGCGGCCTCGACGAGGACCGGCGCGGCCTGCTGTCGACGCCAGACCCGTTCTACGACATGGCGGAGGAGACCGGCGGCATGGGAGGTGGCAGTGGCGGCGACATGGTGATCGAGATGGATCTGCTGCCGCCGCGCTGGGCCGACATCTCGGATGAGGTGGCCGAGATCCTCGGCGACGTCGCACACCAGAGCCAGCAGCTCGACCGCCTGCACCAGAAGCACGTCCTGCCAGGCTTCAACGAAGACGAGGCGGCCAAGCGCGCCGAGGAGAACCAGATCGAGCGCCTGACGCAGGCCATCACGCGCGGTTTTCACGACTGCCACCGCTGCATCCAGCGCATCGACCAGATGCTGCGCGAGTCCAAGAGCCAAGGCAGCCTGTCGCGGGCCGACGAGACCATGGCCAAGAACGTGCAGATCTCGTTGGCTGCGCGCATTCAAGAAGCGAGCTCCAACTTTCGCAAAAAGCAGAGCAATTATTTAAAGAGTGAGCCCCGCGAGGTCCGATGGCTTGTCTACTGTCTACCTACTTACCCATCAGAACTGAAAGGAATCTCCGAATCGACGACCTATGCCGCCGACCCGTCACTGCTCGAGTCCGACGCCGACCGCGACTTTTCCGAGTGGGCGCTGTCGTCGCAGCAGCAGCAGCAGCGCCAGCGCCAGCTGCAGTCCAACGACGCCATCATTGCGCAGCGCGAGCGCGAGATCGAGGACATTGCCCAGGGCATCATCGACCTCGCCGACCTCTTCCGCGACCTCCAGACTATGGTCATCGACCAGGGCACCATGCTCGACCGCATCGACTACAATGTCGAGCGCATGAACACCGACGTCAAGGCCGCCGACCGCGAACTCGTCGTCGCCTCCGGCTACCAGCGCAAGACCACCAAGCGCAAGATCATGCTGCTTCTCTTCCTGCTCGTCGTCGGCCTCTTCATCGTGCTCATGATCAAGCCTAAGCGACACGGTGACGGCGGCCGTGGAGGCGGAGGCGGTGGTGGAAACATGGACCCTGGCGGACCTCCTCCACCGCCTCCAGGGTTTGCCGGCGACGCCGCCGCACAAGATTCGTCCCCCCTGCTGCTCTTGTTATTATAGTCCCCGCATTCTCTCCTCCCCTTCACCCTTTACCCTTTACCCTTTTACAGGGTTATCCTTTTACGTATATTCTTCCGACTCTATTTGCACCGAGGGTTCTGTTTTTATATCTTCCCCTTCCTCCGGCAAGCACTTGTTTTCCATTTGTGTCTTTATAACTTTGGTTCCGTGGGAACCGCTTTGGGTCTTGTCTAGGTGTAGACGGTAGAGAATGGGTTTCTCCAAGTGTAGAATATGGACCACAATACGAGTATATGTGCAGGGGTTTGATTAAAAAGGAGATGTGCCAGCATGGACTACGGCGTACTCCGTAGGATCGTGACGATTCTTTAAAGTCTTAGGCAACAGCCCACTTTATGGCAGTCGCAGCAGGCCACCTTTCGTGAACTGTCTGCTTATGTAATAATATACAGTCTTCAAAGATTAAAGAGGAATCTTTCTTTCATATCGTCGTCTATGTCGTGCTCATACTCATACAAGCCCCTTTATTTCGGCTCGTTCGCCGCAGCCTCTAGCATATCCCGTGTCATCTTCCTGTCGTCGCCCCGCTGTGTCAGCTGGTTCCCAAATGACGCTGCCACTGGCCGGATGGCCTCCATGGCCTTCTCCAGCACTGGTAGAGATGGCAGCAGCTCTTCGTTCTGCTCGCCCTCTTGGCCCCCGCCTGTCGCCCATGCTGCATCACATAGTGCCTTGACCTCTCCCAGCGACAACTGGTTCATGGCCCGTGCCGGTTGCCAGTACCGTGTGGCCAGCGACGGCGGACCAAACACGGCAGCCAGACATAGCAGTGCCTCAGACCGGACAACCCGCGTGGGAACAGCCACGCCGCGGTCGCGCAGCATCGCCAGCAGGCGGATGCCACCGGCGGGCGCAAAGTCTCCTGGCGGAGCGGACGACTGTGTGCGTCGCCGCAGCCGATTGGCCTTTTTCTTGGAGGACTTGGAGGATCGCACGTCCAGCTTCTGCCGGTACGCGAGCTTCCGGTGAAAGTACCACCGCACAATGGCCTCGACGAGGCCGCGGTGGAAGATGAGGCTCAGTGGATGCAGCGGGTGATCCAGCGGTAGATCGCGCGGCAGCAGACGGAAGGCAGCATCAGGCTGCTGGTCTTCACGCACCACATCCGGCACGTCCGAGACGTGCACCTTGAACGCGGCCTCTTCAGGCGCCGTCGTCGTCGCCGCCGGCGCCGCAATGGCCGCATAGCGGTCGGCAATGTCCACCGCGACACTAGCCAAGTCGGCCAGCCGCCCTTGCCGGCCCAGCAAAAAGAGCATGTTTTGCCAGGCTTCAGTGGCCACAGGCAGCTGCATGGCGGCCATGCGGCGGCACAGTGCCATACAAAAGTCCATGTCGGGAACCGCCTTGGGATCAAACTGCTCCGGCAACTCCGACAGGACCAGATCCGAGGCTGCCTTGCAAACCGCCGGTTGCAGCTCAATGCGGCGGGCTGCAAACTCGTCCATCAGCTTCAGGACCGCGTGCTTCTTCTGCTGCTCTAGACAGGCCAGCAACAGTGAGTTGGACGCATGAACCATGGCGTCCTCTGACACGGCGAGGCGCACAGATAGCAGCAGCCAGTGCGTCTTCCAGTCGCCCGTGAAGGAGGCCGACCCCAGGACATAACGCTGCAGGACCACATCGTCAAACACATCGGGGTGGATGGTAGAATGGAGCAGCTCGTCCAGCGTCTCGGCATCGCCCATCTTGGCAAAGTGCCGCATCGCCCGCACGTAGTTGGACTGTCCCACGCCAATATTCAGCTCGTCAAGGTGCCGCAGCTGGTGAAGCACACCAGTAGGACCGTCCTCACGCAAGGCAATAGACTGCAACGACAGCGGTCCAATTTCGTGGATGCCCAGACTGTAGACTACGTTAATGGCCGTGTCTAGCGATACCCATCTAGTCGCGAACCACTTGGACCCAATCTTGTCGTTAAACGGCTTCTCCTGAATGCCAAATGTGTCGCCGTGGACGCGGTTCATGAGATAAAACAGGTTGATCGGCAGATCGGCCGTCTTCTGTGGCGACGGAGGAGCTGACAGGTTCGTCTTGTCGTGGCTAGAATATGCATTCACAATGGCCTGCTCTTGCTCCCGCAGCTCCGTTTCGGGATAATAGCCTGCCAGGTACTGCAAGAAGGGCCGCGAAGCGCCTGCAGACAGGGGCAGGTCGTCGTGCCGGACAAGCGTCTCCCGCCATACCAGCGCGAGCGACGAGTAGCCGCGGGACCACAGCAGTGGCACAATGGTATCGTAGAGCTGGCGGTGACGGCTCGTCACATAGATGGACTGCAGCACGTCCTGCAGTTCGGGGTCGGGGTCGCACAGATAGGTCTTGAGCAGATCGAAAAAGTCCCGCTTGGCCACTCCATAATGTGCGCTCAGCCGCATGTGCCAGCGCAGGGCCCGGTCGTACTTCCCGTTGTCAAGACAGAACGTCACGACGGTACGGTAGTAGTTGGGCCACAGAGCGCCGTGCTCGCTGTGCATCCACTCTGCGTAAGTCCATGTACTCTCCAGAAAGGCCTCATCTGCCAGGGCCGACTCCAGCACTGTCTGCCAGAACGCCCGGGCCACGATGCCGTCGGTTTGGTGCAGTTGTCTCCGCTGGAAGATCTCTCGCCAGACCACGAGGGCGCCGTCGCCGTCGTCTCGTCTCTGGGCAAAGTTGAGTATAGCGCTCCAGAGGCCCAAGTCGGTCGCGTGTTCCGGCATGTCGACAGATCGCTGAGCGCCATGTGTCTTGGCCGCCGCCACCGCACCCTCGGCCTCTGCAAGTCCAGCCTCGAACAGGAGCCGGTCGTAGTCAAACAGCAGGTCGCGCCATTTGCCGTAGTGCTGTGCTCCAAGTAACAACTGGCCGTTGTGCTGGAGGCCTGGACGCAGAGAGCTGTCCGGTGGTGCGTGGCGCGGCAGTGGAATCGGCATAAAGTGGCCGCGTCGCTTCAGGTGATCCAACGGAGACAGGAGCGAGACGGTACTCGCATGGGTCCTGGTCCCGGCTGATTCTTCAAGTTCATCTTCGTCTTCTTCATCGCGTGATGTCGCTGGGGAATTGATCGGATGTTGCCGGTCTGGCGGGTCACTGGCGGCTCTCGTAGAAACATACGATCGGCGGCCACCCACGGCCCACAGGCTGCCGTAGACCGGGGCCGTGGAGAAGGCTCGACATGTTCGGCAGGTCGACAAGGCCAAGGAAGAGGAGCGAACGGCGAGCCTCAGCCGCGAAGACGCCAGTAGCATTGCTATGGCGCTGGCGGCGCTGACAAACAAGCGACCATGACACTGGTCTGCATGGAATGGCCCATGGGAGGGCGCAGGGTGTTGGTCGACGTGGCCAGGAAGCTGAAGCTCGTGGGGGTGGTTTGCGGTGGCATGCATGTAAGAGAAGCTTCCTTCCACTTTTTTTCCTGCCCGCACCCCGATAGCGATACAGCAATGGACCCATATTTCCGGTGATGAGTCAGCGAAATACATCGGCCAATCGGAAAAGACTATTTTCCGAGCACATTTCCCTCGGGTGTGGTCGCTCTTCTCATCAAAGCTTTCGCACCGAATCGTACCACCGCTCTGACGCAACTCCGGTCAACGACGACAACCAAGTCTCTTTTCGCACAACTCTACCCAAAACATCCCCGCCTCAACACCGTCACAATGGGGTGAGTCTTTTTCTATCTCTGCGCGCCCGCCCTATTGAGTCACCGTCGCCTTCGCGCGACGTTGTTCAATCGGCCAAACCCCAAAAATCAGTCCACTCATGCACGGCGGGCGATATGTTGTCCTCCCTAGCGGGCGGGCAACGGCAGTCTCCTCGCGGCTGGGATCGCAAGATTTGGCATCGCTAACACATAGTGCAGTCTCGTCGACGCTCCCAACAAGGTCCCCTACTTCCAGCGCACCTACCAGGCTGCGTACCGCGGACACACCCGCATCTGGAAGATTGTATGTTTTGGTCGCGTCCCTATGCGGACGAGCGGGATGTCTTGGCATTTGTCCTGGCTTCTCGACTTGCTCCCTGTCTCTGTCTCTCTATCGCAGAATCCCCACTGACCCTGTCCTTGCAGAACCCCCGCAGCCGCTACCTGCTGACGCCGTACCTCTTCATCCTCTTCGGTGGCGCCGCCGGTCAGTACCATGATCCAAAAATATTATCTTTCTTCCCTTTATACTGACACCGTCAATAGCTGGCACGTACGGCATGGGCCGCAAGGTTTTCGGCTACAACTCGTTCTGGTAAATGCCAGGACCGTCAACCGTCGATATGGAGGGACCGACTGAGAGACTAGGCAGAACTCGTTGTCCTCGATATAGGAGTGCGGGAATAGAAATGTATATGTGGTGAAGACAAATCGCGCGCGCGAGCGGTTCTCGTACGAATGCTTGTCAATGCTTCAGACCCAACGTGACCAAACTGCCTCAAGACTACAGGGGGGGGGCATCGTGCTTTTGTAGATTCCCGACCCCCCCATCTCAGGAACAGGCGAGTCTTGCATTCCCGTGTAACACGCAACGTGTTCCAGCATATGCCGCCCGTCTTTGTGGCCGATGAAAACACGCAAGTGCGAGTCTATTGTCATGGTATTTTCGCTTCTTAGTTTTCTCCTTTATTATATGCCAGGAAACCCAATATCGTTTTCCCATCCACATGCCATAAAATCGTAGGTAGATGAAGGGGGAGGAGGGGGCGTCAAAAGGAAAGCTAATAACACAGGACAAGAGAGAACAGAGGCTGCAGAGGTGCACCAAAACAGTAGGCCTCCTCCTCCTTTTTTGGCCTCTTGATTCTCTTTTTTTTTCAAATGGTGCTCTTCCCTCAAGACAGCAGCCAGCCAGCCAGCCCGCGCGCAACCCCCTCGGCAAACGTATGCACAGAAAGACGTGTCTCGCAAAACCAGCCAACTGCCGTCTTCAGAGCCGCCACTTGCAGCCCGGGCTGTTAGCTCCAAAAAAAAAAAAAAGAAGAAGAAGAAGAGGAAGCGACCCAGAAGGAGAGAAGAATAAAAAAATACACGACGCCATAGCTGACATTCAAGAGTTCCGGGGGGGGAAGCCAGAAGACAGGGTGATAGAGAGAGTGGAGGGGTTCCAAGTGCGTTCTGGTGTGAGGCAGACTTCCCAGGGGGTTGTGCGAAGAGGGTAGCAAGTAAGCAAGTAAGCAAGTGAGCAAGTGAGCAAGGGAACAAGCGCGCAAGAAAAGAGAAAAAAAAAGAATGAAAGGGGTGAAGAGTTAAGATGGCCATTTTCTAGCTTTTTCTATGTCCGCACTCTCCGTCGCTTTTTCTTGTTTTTGTTTTTTTGTTTTTTTTGTTTTCTTGCTGGGCTCATTCACCGGCTCGCTTAGAATGGCACGTTGCTGGGTGGTGTCTGGACCGGAGAGCCGTCTGGGTTCATCTCCATCTCTTCACCGGCAGCCTCAATGGAGATGCCCAGGCCAATCTTGGCTTGTTGCTGCAGGTTGTTAGTGGAATGGAAAGCAAGGAATGCCATACGGAAAAGAGCCTACCGTGGCGTGGTCCACGTCGGCAGCAAAGGTCATCGACACTGGTGCGGCCACCCGCTTCTCCAGCAGGATGCCCAGCTTGCCCTTGGAGTCCAGCTGTGCGCGGAAGGTCGACATGCGGAAGTCGTACTTGGCGCCAAAAGCCGTGACGCCCTCCTTTTGCAGGCCGCCGCCCATCAGACCAGCGGCCGGGCTGGGCACCAACTGCAGCGTCATGTCCACGCCGGCCTGCACGTTCTCGGCCAGACGGCGCCAGAAGGTGGCGTTGATGGCGCCCTGGGGCTGCAGCTGGGCCGTGGCTACCCAGTCGTTCGATGCGTAGCGGCCGCAGTACGAGAGAGCGGCATCGGGGGGCTGCGACAGGCCGGCGCGCTGCCAGACACCCTCGAGGCCAATGGCCAGCTTGGGTGTGACGGACTGCAAGTAGTTGCCAATGAAGATGCCAGTCAGGCCGCCGTCGAGGAAGGACGGGTTCATGGCCTTGACAGAGGCCGTAAAGTCCTTGCCCGTGTATTCGTGCTCGAACTGAGCCATGCTCTGGCCGTCACCGGGCGCCAGCTGGACGGTGGACTTGGTGACGAGGCCGCTGGTCCAGCGGTAGTTGAAGCGGGTGGCCAGCTGGCCCTCGTTGTCGACATGACCCTGCAAGAAAACCTGGTTGGTGCCGTAGAGAGCAGCAAATGTATAGGGTTGTAACCGCTCGCCGAGGGCGAATTGGTGCGAGACCTGGAAGAGAGGAGACACGCTGAAGGCCTTGGTCAAGTCGGCCTTGATGCCGGTGAACATGTGGTTGGTGAGCAGCACATCGCGCTGGACTTCCTTGGCGATCGACTCGACTGTTCCTGGGTTGCTCAGACCCAACCGATCACGCCGGTCCGAGAAGGCCTTCCATGCCTCTGTGATGGACACTGCCACAGGATTGGCCTGCAGGAACGTCCACAGGTCTGTTGACGCCATTTTTGTCGCACACGGAAATCCCCCCCACGCTTTCGTTTCTTCTCTTCTCTTCTTCTCCCTGGAGGCGCAAACCGCGGGACGAAATCCGCAGGAACGACGACGACGGCGGTGGCAACGGCGACGACGACGACGAAGATGGAACAGACAAGGGAAAGGCTCGTCGTAGGTGCACTCTTGTTTTGGCAATCGTCGAAGGCGCAGGGTGAGAAGAAGAAGGGCCGGTTAGGACGTGTGGGTATTCCTTCGCATGTAACGAAGATTTGGGGCTGGTCGTTCGTTGGCGGAGAAGAAAAATTTTAGAGATAAAAAAAAGAATTAAAAAAAAAGTTCTACGCAAAGTCCCGTTTTCCTAGCGAACCAGAGCTTCTACGACGTTCCCAATGCTCGGAAAAGCTGACTAATATAAATCGACACGCCGGGATGCAAAGGACAGGTTGGATTTTGTGCAAATAGCCGGAAGGGAATTCTTACAGAACACGTCCAGTCCTCTTGCACAGAAGCCAAATTCTGCCGCGGTGCGGCTGCCCGCTCAGCAAGAGGGCAGGCAAGGCACGTGCTCATGCTTATTCATGAGTTACTACTCCGTACTCCGTACTCCGTACTCCGTACGCGTATCGGTACTATGAACTCCTGTTATCCGGACCATACACACCTTTGTAGGGTATGATTGGCCATACGTCAAATATATAGCACATTGTGCAAAATACTCGTAAGATTCAGTAGAAGCCATAAAGTGCTCTCCGTATACGGAGTATAGAGAAAGATACTCCGTACACGTAAGATACTTATTGCTTAGTAAGGAAGAACTGGGAATGTTCCTGGTTCACGTGACATGGCTCGGGTACGGCTCGGGATCGGCCTTTCAGGATCAAGAAGAGTATCACTCCGGTCTCCGTATACTCCGTACTCCGTACTCGTACGAGTATGGATCAAGCGTGCAGCAATATATGAGCTGTCCCACAGACAACAGACGACGTATCTCACTCGTATGCAGCCCAATGCAGCCGTCGTTCAAGATGCCGGCGACCACCCGTATGATACGATCTGGCTTGCGACCTTGGGCGAATCTCTGCTCCGATTGGCTGGTTTGGGGCCGCATCCGGGCCACCCAGCCAGTGGCCGACAAGCGCTCCGGTTCAAGAGTGCAAGCTCCTGACACCAAATTTGCATTGCATGAACTCGATCTAGATCTCTCTCCGTAGAGAATATTGTCTGGGGAAAAGGGTGAACATGATTCATGGATTGCGTTGCACAGCAAGGCTAAAAGATACACAAGTATCACTAGTCTACACTCCATACCTTGCTGACTATTGCAATGACGTGAACAGTTGGTCCGCAGTAGAGTTCTCAGGGCAATTCTGAAGAGATACAAGATAAATACTGTGTACAATTCCTTACCTGCGTCATTTCCCCCATATCTTCCGCACTGCACATCGCTCCTTCTGTTTCACTTCTGGTTGATACCTGATTTGTTAGGCTTCGTGTAAGCAATTGTCGTGCCGAGAATAGCCTTGCTTTCTTATTCCGACCAAAAAAAAAAAGAGTCCCGTGCCGCCTGTGCCTGGCTCTTTCCAATCCCGCATTCCATATCAGCCGCTAAATGACGAAAATATTTAGGAGCAGAAAAAAAAGGGACTTTTACTTTCATCGGTGGAAGAGCATTCCAGCGTTCGCCTTGCATCCATCGTTTCCCCAGGCTTCACTGTAGCATCCAAGGAAGAAGCCGAGCTAGAACGGTTGCCCCACTCGTCCGGGAACATCCCCTCTTTTAGGACTACATCGCCCGTTGGACCGCTGGACGCAGGACCTGCAGAACTGCGAGGACTTTTGAAAAAAAGAATTCAACCACACCAGAAAGCATTTCTCAACAATATGGATACCCTCTTGTAAGTCAATCGCATTTTGCCGTCCGATCCTTTAGGAGTTGCATGGCCGCAGTTCCGGCCGCAGGCTTGAGCCATTTATCGTGGGTTCTAAAGTTCTCGGTATTGACCACATGCCAGGACGGCCGAAATTGCGGCCAACGCGCCGCGATACCGTCGCAAAAGCTCGACGTTTATTGACGGCATCCACGATGTCTCAAACGACCCGAACCACATGGCTCCGGCCCAGCTCTACAGTACCATGTCCGGGCGGCTCTTCCACTCGGGACGTATAGCCATTGTCATGGTCGGACTGCCGGCCCGTGGCAAAACGTGAGCACATGCTTTTTCCTACCTCAGAAACCGAATGTTGGCTAATTCTCGCGAAGACATATCTGCGTCTCACTTTCGCGGTATTTGCAATGGTATGCATCCCGATGATGATTCTACCCGCTCATGTGTGCATTCTATTCTGACCAGGACAGGCTGGGTGTCAAGACGCGCATCTTCCATTTGGGTGACTACCGTAGAGCAACCGTACCAGGTGGCACGGTGCCGGAAGACTATTTCTTTCCGAATGCTACTCCCAAGTCCATCATTCTGCGGCAGAAAATCCTCAAGAGGTGTCGGGAAGACATCTACTCGTGGCTCAACCATGAGAATGGCCAGGTCGCTATCTACGATGCCGTCAACCCTACTGCGGCCGGCCGACGAGCACTTGCCAAGGAGTTTGCTAAGCACGACGTACAGGTATGTATGATTCGGGATGTACAGGAAATCAAGACTCACGCGTGATGCAGACGCTCTTCCTGGAATCCTTTGTCGACGACCAGCGCATCCTGACGGAAAATGCCCGGAACGTCAAGATATCTTCTCCCGATGTAAGTCTGTGCTCCTTTCCCATAGAGGGGCGGGCGTGACTGATGACCACAGTTTGCGGGGATGGAGCCGGATGAGGCGGCAAAGCTGTATCTCAAGCGGATTGATGCCAAGATTCCTCTGTTCGAGACCATGGACGAGAAGGAGCTCAATTTTGTCAAGATGATCAATGCGGGCGAGAAGTTCTACTACAACAATGTGTCTTTCAACTACATTTCCCACCGCATTGTTTTCTACCTGACAAACCTGCACATCAAGTCGCGCACAACCTTTTTTGCGCGTGCCGGTATTATTGCCGATGTTCCCGAGGAAGAAGAAGCGTACCGGGCCGACCCGCCTCTGGGAGCTGAGGGGAAGAAGTACGCGGCCCTCATGTCCGAAGCACTAATGGCACGCCGCGAGCAAGAGCGCCGAGAATCGACGCCAGCCAACGGCGAGATGCCGCCGTTGCGACCGTTGACAGTGTGGACATCGACGCGACTGCGGACGATCCAGACGGGCGACTATCTCAAGGAGCGTGGCTACAAGGTGCGGCAGCGGTCGCAGATGAGCCAGATCAACCCGGGCGTGTGTGAAAAGCTGCCGGAGCGGGCATTGCGACAGCTGTTTCCGGAGGAAGTTGATCTTCACGAAATCGACCCGTATCACCACCGGTTCCCGCGTGCTGAGGTAAGACATAAGACATATCTCATCGGTTGTACGGAGTATCTTACCATCTCTTACCGTGCTGACAAAACCTCCCGCGTGTTAGTCGTACCACGACCTGGCTGTGCGCCTGGAGCCGATTATCCTGGAGTTGGAGCGGGAACAAAACGATCTGCTGATCATTGCACATGAATCGGTGTTGCGTGTGCTGTATGCATATTTAATGCACTGCAGCGCGATGGATATTCCCAAGCTCAAGTTCCCGCGCAACCACATTATTGAGATCATCCCGGCAGCATACCAGAACGAGGCGCAGATTATCCGGATTCCTGGCGTGGAAATACCAGCGTCGCGCGGCAGCAACAGTCCGGATAATGTTTTCTTCCGCAACACGTCGCCCGTGATTGCCTACGGCAGCGGAGGCATGAGTCCGATGCCACAGCTGTCTGGCTCGACGGAGGCACTGGAGCCGCTGTCACTGCCGCCGGCCGGGACGGCGCAGTCGCAGTCGCTCTCGCAGGCGCAGTCGCAAGTCCAGTCGCAGGTGCAGTCGGTGGTGCCATCGGTAGTGGCGTCAGCAGTGGCATCAGCAACGGTATCTACAGCGCAATCTCCGGTGCAGTCTGCAGTACAGTATGCGCCGGAACGGGTCGTGAACAAAACGAAAGATTTGGTGGCGGACAAGGTAGCAGATGAGGACTGAAGGCAAAAAGGGGTCACGGGTCGGTGAAGATGCATATCTTACACCGTACACCGTATCCTTGTACGGAATAGGAGTCAGATACAGAGTAAGCCGTACTCCTTATTCTGTCGTACTCTTTACTCAATGAATGCGTGCTGCTCACGGAATGTCTTACGAGACTTTCGATTCTCGAGGCTTCTCATTTGTTTTAGCGTAAAGTTGGTCTTAGGTAATTAGCAGTTTTATTAGAAGGATTAGCCGAAAATGGCTGGCCAATTCTTCCGGACGATTTCCCCCCGTAAACAAGCCGCGGCGCCACCGCCCCACGCTTGGTTGCTATGTACGGAGTAGTCGGCCATGCCCAGTCACGCCCCAGAATACGAGTACGAGTACGAGTGCGAAAATGTCGCGAAGTCGCGACCCCTTTTTCTGGCCCCCCGTCTAACACCATATTTTTCTTTTTTTGTGTTCAGGAGCCGCTCTTTCCTCCCAAGTTCCCAGGTACTCTGTACTCGTTCGACGCTCTTTCCAGGATTATCCTTTACCCTTTACCCTTTTCTAAGTGTTATCTAATTTTTTATTCTTTTTTATTCTTGTTGTAATATTTTCTCTTTCTGCCCCGTGTATTTATAGGCCGCATTGCGTGCCGTCTTTTTTCTTCGTCATGTCGTCCACCAGATATTCGTTGCGCCAGACGCCAAGGTAAGACGAGGTCGTCCTCTTACGTCTCGGACTCTCAGCTAATGATGCGACCAGAAAAAAGGAACTCTTTGAAGGCATGGTCGAGACTCCGAAACCACGGGTCCGATCCCGGAAGACCATGCTGCCAAACGACTCGGACGGCGATTCCAGCTCGGCCGCCGAGAGCAGCTCCAAGGCCGGCCAGCGTCGTCGCCTGCCCAAGTTTGTCGAGCACATTGACGAGACCGACGAAGACTCCTCTTCGGCCACCGACGCGAAACCCCTGATCGACACCATGGAGACTTTGAACGGCGGAATCCATGGAGGCCAAGGGGTAATGGCCAATGGTAATGGTACGACTCATGGCGCTTTCAATGGCCATGCCAACGGAGCGGTGAACGGCACCGCCAACAGCAACGGCAACGGCGTGGCACTCAATGGTAATGCCCAGAGTGGTGCTGCCCATGCCGTCGACGGCTGGATCCCCGGCGCCGACCATCGCATCGATTACTCGGGCAAGTTTGAGTTCGGCGGTCCCTGGGGCGTCTCGGCCATGATGCTCGGCTTCCCGATGCTCATGTGGTACATGTGGATTGGCGCCACCTACTACAACGGACATATCCCGTGGCCTACGCCCGGCGAGTCCTGGCCCGACTTTGGCCTCCACCTGCTCAACCTCGTCTACACCGGCGCCTTCCCGTCGCTCAAGGCCTGGACCATCTACTGGACCTTCCTCGTCTTTGAGGGCGCCTGCTACTGTCTGATGCCCGGCATCTGGGCTCATGGCAAGCCCCTACCCCACGAGGACGGCAAGCAGCTGCGCTACTACTGCTCTGCCTTTACGAGCTTCTACTTTACCATTGCCGTTGCCTTCACCCTGCACGCCACCGGCATCTTCCCCCTGTACACCATCATTGACGAGTTCGGCCCTCTGCTGAGCGTCGCCATCATGTCGGGCTTCCTCGTCAGCATCGTCGCCTATTTCTCGGCCCTCTGGCGCGGCGCCCAACATCGCATGACTGGCTCCCCCATTTACGACTTGTTCATGGGCGCCGAGCTGAACCCCCGCATGTTTGGCATCCTCGACTTCAAGATGTTCTTTGAGGTCCGTCTGCCGTGGTTCATCCTGTTCTTGCTGTCGTGCGCCGTTGCGGCGCGGCAGCTCGACCGCTACGGCTACATCTCGGGCGAGATCGCCTTTCTGGTCATGGCTCACTACCTGTACGCAAACGCCTGCGCCAAGGGCGAGGAGCTGATCGTGACCACCTGGGACATGTACTACGAGAAGTGGGGCTTCATGCTCATCTTCTGGAACCTCGCCGGCGTGCCGCTGTCGTACTGCCACTGCACGCTCTACCTGGCCAACCACGACCCGTCCGAGTACGCCTGGAACAAGCCCGCACTGGCTCTGCTGTTCGTGTCCTACCTGTTCATGTACTGGGTGTGGGACAGCGGCAACAGCCAGAAGAACCGCTTCCGTGCTGCCGAGCGCGGTACACTGGTCGCCCGCAACACATTCCCCCAGGTGCCGTGGCAGACGCTCAAGAACCCCAAGACAATTAAGACGTCGACGGGCGACGACATCCTGGCCGACGGCTGGTACGGCAAGGCCCGCAAGCTGCACTACACGTGCGATGCGTTCTTTGCCATTTGCTGGGGTCTGATTACCGGCTTCAAGTGCGTATCTTCGGATCAAACAAGAAAAAAAAAACATGCTAACCTTTATAGGAGCCCCTTCCCTTGGTTCTACCCCGTCTTCTTCTGCCTCATGATTGCTCACCGGGCACACCGTGACATTGAGCGCTGCCGCCTCAAGTACGGCGATGCCTGGAAGCAGTATGAGAAGCAGGTTCCCTACCTCTTCATCCCGGTACGTTGTTGGACATTTGATATCAAGTCCTAGTCATGGACATGGACCCTGCTAACCTGCGCAGTATGTTATTTAATAAGCGTGTCGAGCAAGTTGTGTGATGCTACGACGAGACGGACCGCTCCACCTTTGTTCTTTGGGAAGATTTCGCTTTGAAAAAGTATTGGCTGCACGAGCGTGGCAACACACCTGCAGCTACGAATGTAATATGTTGCCGAGACTACAGAACGCATGCTTTACACGCCGACTAGGGCTGTACTCGTACATATTTTAGGCATAATCTAATGCAGCCTTGACGAAAGTGACAGATGGTGCTGATGACGACGAACCACTGATAGACCGCGGAGACACATCCTTCCATCTCCACTCTCTACAAGTTCATGCATGCAACCCCCTCGCATCCTTTCGTCTCATCCTGCCTAGCATATCCCATGCACAGATGCCGATGTCAGGTGGCCAAGTTGGGCGGCGCGTGATGCCTCTCCTACACAGTAGGACCAAACGGTTGCTAGCCAGCTTCGTATTCCTGGACGAAGCTCCTGGACAGGACCGTGGAGCTGTCCACTTGCCAAGAACTTACAAGACTGCTGTTGTTGCTGCCCTGTCTCCAGATTGCTGTCCAACATGGCTTGGGCTCGGACTTCTCCACGCTATTGCTGACTGTCTCCATGCAAGTGTTCCATAGGAAACGGCTGAGAGGCTGCCATGGCACCGGACACTAACCCGATACTCTGCCGTCTTCTGATTGGGACGACCAAGGAGAGTCTGGACAGCAGCTCGCAGCTGGACAGTACTGGTAATGGCTAAGCTCACGTGCGTTCGCGTTCCAGTCTAAAACTTCAGAATCTGTCTTTGGAAATCAAAAAAGAAATCGCAATGATGATAGCATAATAGTACACGTGTGCCGTAGTAACCGTCTTGGCCCATAAGCAAAAATTGGAACAACCCCTTCTGCGCACACGGACCTGCCTTTTCCATGTTCAACAAAAATGGCAGAGCTATATTATGATATCCACAAACCCGTCCACCCGCCGTCTACTGCCAGCGCACTGCACCCATTCTTCATTGTATGCGCTTGGCCGTCTCGATAACGTACCCGATCTCCAATTCTCTCTCAAGACCTACCACATGGGCTGTCCTGCTCTCTCCACTTCTATGCCATGCCACCTCCCAGCTTTGTCGAGATCGATTATAGAAACACGCAAGGTCGGGTACCGGAGTTGGAAGTAGCACAGAGGACGGACACGCGTGCAAATACCCCCCCAAAGAACCACAGAACGCCAACATCCCCTAAAAGAGACTAGGTTGTCAGTGTGCCATGCCGTTCACCCTGGCACCCAACCTTGTATTTCCATTGTTGTCGGTCGATCGTTTGACAAAACACCGCCAAGCGACAAATTTAGCAGCTGACGTTGAGGGAAGCCTTGGAGTTCATCAGAAGGGCGACAATGAGACCGTACAGACCTAGACGACGAGTTAGTAAGCAACAATCATCACAACAAAAAGGCGAGACGGTCCGAACGCACCCAGAACTTCGGCGAAAATGAGAATCAGAATCATGCCGACGAACAGCCGCGGCTGCTGGGCCGTGCCACGGACACCGGCATCACCGACAATGCCAATGGCAAAGCCGGCAGCCAGACCGGCCAGACCGACGGCCAGACCAGCACCGAGCTGGATGAAGCCCGTGTACAGGGCGTAGTCCTTCTGCTTCAGGTTGTCGGAGATCAGGACGGACACGACCAGGCCGTAGATACCGATGATACCGGCCATAATGACAGGAACAATGTCTGCGGCAAGAAACAGTCAGAAAATGCCGAGGAAGCCGAAAAGGTTGAAAAATTCAACAGCCGGCCAAAAGGGAAACGCACTCTTGACAATCAGGTCGGGCCGCAGAACACCCATGGCGGAGATACCGACACCCGACTTCGCCGTGCCGTAGGAAGCACCCAGGCAGGTGAAGACGATGGCTGCCGTGCAACCCATGGCGCCAAAGAAGGGCTATATTGCATGGTGACACGTTAGTAAACAAGGAACCATTGAGATGCATCCGCCCTCTTCGCAAACGTCGACATGCATGTCCGGTTCGAAAAGCGAATGGTCCACGGATCGGAGGCAATGGCAAAAACAAGTACTAACCGCGTAGACGGGGCTGCACAAGAAAGAATGGTTAGCATGGATGTCAATGTCACGGTATCGGTTGCGGGAGCAATCGATGGCGATGCAGCCGAAGCTATCCTGAGCAGGTCGGGACGCGCAGTCGGAACAGCTGTTGAGCTTCGCGTCCACGGGCCATTCCAGCTCGCCATCGATGGAGGAGTGTCGCGAGACAACAGACAGATGCGAAACAAAGAAAAACTCACCAAAGATCGTTAGACATTGTGAAGGATGGAGATGGAAAAGTTGGTAATGGATCCGGGGTAAATGAATGGAAAGAAAAGAGTCGAAAAGAGAAAAAGGAGCGAAGACGAAGCCGAAAAGAATGGAGGCAAAGGTAGCTCAGTTTCAACCGGAAAACAACAGTTAAAAGTGTCCGAGGCCCGTGATTAGCTGGGTTATCGATGAGAAATGGGTAGCGGAGAAGCTTTGCGATGACGGGGGGATGGGAGAGAAGCAGGAGGAAAACAGGAAATGAGAAAACGAGGCCTTTTCGGTTTTGGCGAGGTGTTTTCCAGCACTGGTTGGCCGCTGACAGGGAGGTCCAGGACGCGCTTGTCCAGGCAGGAGGAATTTTCAGTGGCTCAGCAGGGGGCGCTAGTCCCTGTTTCGGAAACCGGACAAACTATTTTTACGGACTTGCTCCAGTTCCGCCTAGCCGTAAGTGGATTAATCATCTTGTTATCTTGCACGCGAAGTATTGGAGCTGTCAAAGACTACGGAGCACACAGTACGAATACGAGCGATCATTTTTTAGAGCAAAATATGTTACGAGTTGACGGTCCCGCTAAATAGATAGCCCTTCCATCATTTAAACCTTGACATCCTTCAGCTTGTCGGCCGTCTTGCTGACGGCGTCGGCTGTCTTGTCCTTGGCAGCACCCTTGGCGCCGCCTTTGCTCTTGACCTTCTGCGAGGTGGTATCCTTGGGCAGCTCCTTTGTGAAAGGCAGGAAGTCGGGTGCTCTGTTCTGGAATTAGAATTGAGTCTCTAGAAGCACATTCTAAAACAACTACTTACCCTGGCAGGTATTTCCGCAGCGGCTCCGGAATGCGGATGCCTTCTGGTGTCTGGTAGTTCTCGAGGATGGCGCCTAATTCTTGTTAGCTTTGTTTTTCAGGAGTAAAAAATCTTGAATCCTTACACATTGTGCGGCTGGTGGCCGTCAGTGTAGAGTTGAGGCTGGTGGGTTAGCAATTGTCTTCGCACAGGAGGTCGATGATCCCTACCAGTGGACGTATTTCTTCTTGGCTATAAGTATGTCAGCTGTGTGTCCAATAATATGGAGAAAAATGGCAATCTTACCATCCGTCTGCGTCTTGGCACCATACCGAATGTCCAGGGCGCGGGACTGGTCTGTACCCTTGTTAGCTTGTTGAATATTGGCTAGGAAGAAGAGACGGACAGTCAGTGCAGTTGGAGCAGGACACGAGTTCCTTGTATTCTGCCTGGAATGGGAACCAGGCCCTGTGTCATATATTAGCGTCGATCATGTCTCGTTCGAGATTGGCAAACATACTCCAGATCGTATTTCTTGCTGGCAGCCTGGTTGAATGCGCCACTGACAATGGCAATCACCCGGTACGGAAGACCGAGAGACTGGCAGAACTCCTCCGAGTTGGCAATCATGGCGTCGAACATCTCGTAGCTCTTCTCAGGGTCTATCGAAGTAGTAGTCAGCATATCAAACTCTTCGTATAGCTAGAAGGGCTAACATACCGCACAGGACAAACTGCTCCACCTTCTCGAACTGGTGGACTCGGAAAGTGCCCCAGGTGTCCTTGCCGTGAGAGCCAGCCTCGCGACGGCTGTGGACCGCATGTCAGTATCCTGGCACCATCCAAGCGTTGGCTGGTTCTTCAGACTTACAAGCACGTGCTGTAGCCTGCATACTTCAGGGGCCTGTGAAGAAATAGTCAGTAATCATAGCAAGACGAAAGTAAAAGTGCATGCTCACATTTCCGCCGGCTGAAGCCATTGTCCGGCGTGGTATGCAGAGATCGGCTGCTCAGAAGCTGGGGTTCAGGTCAACTCGCTGCTCGGTTAGATACATATCAATGGCTTCCTACTTACTGGCTGTGAAATGGTTAGCATCTCTGAATTTGAATGGACGGAGGTCTCATATACATACCAATCAGATACTTCTCAGACTCGCCGTCAACAACCTATTCGATTCGTTAGAATGCTGTCGTTCAGGGCTGTGGCTGTGGCTGTGGCTGCCAACGTGCCTTGTACAGTTGCTCGCTGGATCCTTGTTAGTGTATTCCGTATCAATCAAGCATGCTTTCAGGGTGCATGGCTTACTCAAAGTCATCCAGCTGTGCTGTTTGCGCCATGACTTCCTTCAGCCTAGATTTGGTTAGCCATGTCCATAGCTTAGACCGACATGCAATGGTCATACATGAAAAACGGCGCCTGCAGGGCTGTGTAGCCGTGTTTTTGCGTAAGGAACTCGAGTCCGTCTGCGATCCTGGTCAGCACATGTCGCAAAACAGCCAAGTTTCCATGGGAAACGCACAGTTGATAATGGCCTGGTTCCTGCATGGGAGTGTGAGTCAACAGTTCGCCAACCGGCATGCCTCAAACATTTCTCTTACAGGAAAACCTATAGAAGCAGTGTGTCAGCAATCAAACAGCAAACGAACGCAGGCAGGCCTCTGGCACACGTACACCCCAGTTCTTGAGGAAGTAGCCTCGGTGGCCGGCAACCTTGCTGTGGTCTGAATTAGCGCGGGGAGGGGAGAGCGAAAAAAGATAATAGGAGGTCGTACACGCCGGCTTCCGGGTTGTAGCCGTCGATGCGCAGCAGCAGCTCGTGGTGGGAGAGCAGGTTGCTGCGGTCCTCCTGGCCAACGGGGACGGTGCGGTCGGCGGGCACCCAGGTGCGGAGGGTCGGATTGTCGTCTTCAGAGCTGAAGACAGGGACGGAGTCGTGGATGATGTTGCCAATGCTGCCGAGGGCCTTGTTCATGGCCTTCTCCTTGAGAGCAGCAGAGTCAAGCAGCTCCTTCTTCTCCTTCTCGATGGCAATCTTCTGCTGGAGCAGGTCGTCTGCGTTCTCCTTGGCCTTCTTCTTGGCGCCGATCTGCTTCTCTAGAGGGGAGTGTGAGTCTGAGGTTGTTTCGACGAGCACAGGCAAAGACAGAAAAACGTACGGATATCGTTGATCTTAGCATTCAGCCTGAAGCAAGTCAGCAAAAGATACACAGCCGCCATCTCCCTGTCCCGACCAAAACTCACTGGGTGGCCGCATAGAGCGTGCGACGGTGGTCCTGCCACAGGTCGATAACCTGGTCGACCACTTCGACCGGTGCAAACCGTCTCTGGTGATTGTCAGCGCAAAGTCCCTTTAGTCGTGACAGGAAGCAGCATCGAGAATGGGGTAAGGGAGACAAGGGCTCACGCGCTGGCTCTCGCGGATAAGCTCCGGGTTGCCGCCGCGCTCGGCAATCAGATCGAGAACGTCAAGCATGGTTGGATATGTGCGTGTATATGCGATAGGGGCAGAGAGGGGGGGAGGGAGTTGGGCCGGAAGGCTGAAGCTGTGGGCTGTCGCGCTTAAATATGTAGAGCGTCGACAAGAGGCCACAAAAATGAGTAACACCTTGATTTGGTAAGATATTTTTTGTTAAAACGGAAGGAGGGGCGGGCCAGCTAACAAAAAACCTAGGAGATGGTGGGGTCGCGCCCTTCTTTCCCCCGCTGCGCCTAAAGTGCTCCCAGTAAACCACTGTTGGCTGCTACTGTTGGCTGCTGTTGGCTGCTGTTGGCAGGTCGTTATCAGGATAACACCACGAGACAGACAGGCGTCCGAAACGCGAATGCTTTGCCGATCACGCATGGAAAACACAAATGGAGCAATTGCAGAGGCGGCGGAAGCATTCTGGTGCATGCAGCAAGCAGCAAACAGCAAGACATGTCAGATCACATGGAAAAGACTGGGCAAACGAAAACGAAACAAAGGGATCAAGCCTGATCAAGTGTAACAGAGATTGCCAGGTTGTATCTTATATATGTATATATATTTGTTTGCGCCTTCCTTGTACCCCCTGTATCGTTGCGTGTGTGCCCGTCCGGGCTGCCATCCATTACCATCCAAGAATAAACGTGATCGAAGTGTATGATCAAAACGAGATAAACCAAAGGGGGTCACGGCCCTCCCAAGCAAACGCAAGCGTAGCAAACAGAACAGTATTCAGAAGAGCAAAGATCGACCAAAAGATGGACCAAAAAGGGAGCGGGTACGGAGTCTACATCACCGTGCACTTGCCGCCGTCTTGCGGCTCATTGGGGTTCTGGGACTTTTCGATCTGGCCAATGAGCAGCTCAAAGGCGCGGGCAACGTTGGTATCGAAGCGGGCGCTGGCCTCGGTCCAGGCACAGTCGAACTTCTCGGCGAGGCGGCGGCCATCTTCAACGGTGACCTGGCGCTGCTCGGGGCGCAGGTCGCTCTTGTTACCGACGACGACAAGCGGGACCCAGTCGACGCCGAGGTGGTTGAGGATCTTATCGCGGATCACCTGGACCATCTCGTAGGACTGCATGGAGGCGACCGAGTAGACGAGCATGTAGCCATGGATGCCGATAAAGTGCTTCGAGTTGAGGATGCTGTATTCATCCTGGCCGGCCGTGTCGACGATTTCGGTCGCATATTCCTGGCCCTTGTACTTGATCTCTTTGCTGAACGTGTTCTCGATGGTCGGATAGTAGCTTTCGATAAAGTGTCCGTCAACGTAGCGGACAGCAAGTGAGGATTTGCCTGTTGGTCAGCATGACGACTTCCAGCCAGAGAACAGACAACCATCGGAAATGCCTACCGACAGAGCGACTGCCAACAATGGCAATTTTTCGTTGCTTAGACGGCGAGGGCATTTATGATATAGAAGTCGGGAAACGTGGGGGTGGTTTGCGCGTGGGTTGGCCCTGCGGCTTTTCGTGGGTCGTGTAAGAGGGAGGGGGGGGGACCTTGCGTGGGGAGAGGGAGAGAAAAAAGAAGTGAGAAAACAGGACGGGACCCCGTAACGGTATTTTACGAGGAACAAGACGCAGGATGAATCGATAAAGGGTAAAGAAAGGATGCCGAGGGAGGGATGCGAGGATTTTGCGGGTCGAAAGAAGCAATGACCCGAGAAGTACACGAGTACAGAGTACGGAGTATTAGGGGGAGGCGAAGAAGAGGGTGGAACGGGACGAAGAGAACCGAAGAATTATTTTTTTTAAAAAAAGATGAAGAGGAAAAGAGAGGGCCCAGAAGCCCAGAAGTACTTTTGCAGACCGAAGGGGAAACCGGGCTGCTGTGGCAGCACGAGCTCGTACAAGGGGGAAAGGAGTGCTCCGTACTCCGTACTCCGTAGTAGAGCAGGAGGCCCCTACGAACGGGTCAGCGCTCTATTCTCTATTTTTACTGCTATGAATAATAGCCACTTCTTTCTCGACAAAGCACTCCGTAAGCCAGAAATGTTCAATGTTCGAACGGCCGGGGAAGAACGGCAAGCACATTCTTGCCTAGAAGCGGGACCCCCGGTCCTGTCAAAACACAAACCGTAAGATTTGTGCCCGCGGAATCCTCACATGCGACAGTCTTCCAGACCCGAAAGGATTCGACGGGACAGCCCAGCCCAGTCCCCGGAACACTGACTTCCCCCCTGGGGTTAGCGCTCGCGGCCGCCGGCCTGTGATGGCCGGATTAACTATAAAGCCATTCCAAATCAATTAAATCAATTAAAGAATAATTCAAATATTCACCCCCCCCCCCCCCACCGGATCCAGCAAGTCGGTTTGGCAGTCCATTCCAGAACACCCCCCTAATTGTTTTCAGCTGCCACACACTGCATCTCCTCGGCCATGACCGCACCCCCATGACGGCACGGTGATGTAAGAGGTTTCACTGCGTGTGTCCGCCCGCAGCCCAAAAAGAAAAGAATAAAATTAAATATGAAATAAAATAAAATAAAATAAAACAAAATAAAATAAAACAAAATAAAACAAAATAAAACAAAATAAAACAAAATGATTTTCTTCGTCTGACAGGGATTGCCTTGGGGGATCGTCTGTGGCCGGGAAGGTCAGCCCGGCCCGTCTTACTCGTCGTTGCAGTAAGCCAGAACAGCATCGTCCTGGCTCTGATTCTGGGGTGATGGTAAGCCGGTGTGAGTGGGTTGCAGCGTAGCGTGAGGGGCAGGCGAGCGCAACAGTACGTTGTAGCGATTGCTCTTAGGCCTAGCCATCCCTATCGCCACATCGATCCCTACGTCGTAATACTCGTACCACCATCTGTTCTCTCTCCCAAGAATACGTTCCATGACCAGAACAAATCCAGGCCGCTCAATATTGCATTTCCTTGTTTTCTTTCTTTGGCATCCCGGTTTTCTCTGCTCCCGTCCTTGACTTTTCTCTTCTTCCTTTCTATTTCCTTTCCTACTTTCTATTCCTACTTCCTGTTCTCTTCTACTTCGTCTTACATCTGGAATGACACCTTATCTTACCCACGTTTTAATACTTTTCTTCTCTACTTCTTGATTCTCTTGTCTCACTTGGTCATGTCTTCACAGAATGGGGAATCAGCCAAAGCCTCCAACAATAGACCCGCGGCATCTGCATCACGGCCTGTGCCAACCAGCCTCAGCACATACTCCTCCTCCCTCCTGCAATATACCCAGAATCTGATGAACGCAATCCCCGAATCACCGCCTCCCCCAGCTCACATTCATGTGGCTGGTCCACTCAGAGCTCGGCAGGAGAAGCCATCCACTCCTGGTCATGGCCAAGATGGCCGCCCGAACCCCACAGACGGCCAGTGATGGAGCTAACATCAGATATCCCCAAAGACGTCATAGCTTCAATGTTACCATGGCACATGTGGCAATACGGATTTCTTCACCTACCCCTTTTTATTAGTTCATTGGTTCTATTCAATATGTTTTCATGTACGGGGTACACTTCACGGAACATGGCCGGCTGCATTGCTTTCTAGTACGGAGTATATCCCATTTCAACCACAATTCAACATTATTCCTTGTAAAACACTTCATAGCAAGACAAAGGTATAAGCATACAAAATCCTTTCTGGATGACCTCTATACAATAAAATACCCCATACCAAGTTCATCATACATCGTGACTGTCTGGCACTTTACACAAGTGCCGGCTTCTTCTTGATGCCAAGAAGCGCCCCGTGATTCTTCTTCTTCTTCACCTGCCGCTTGAAGCTAGGCACCGCCGCACTCTCCACATCTGTCTTGGCCGGTGCCGGCAATGCTGTAGGAACCGGGCTTACACTGGGTGTGGCATCACTGGCAGAGCCGCTGACAGAGCCGCCGACAGAGCCGCTGACTCCCAAACCGGCGCCTGGCACTTCATCCATGACAATTTCTTCTCCTGTCCATGGCTCCGCTGCTGCCGCTGAAAATGCCTGCCGTGCTGCTTCAGCATCTTCTAGATCCTGTTGTCGTAGCCGCTCCTCGGCGTCTGACGGCCGCGCTAATGCGACGGCCTCGAGGTGGTCGCGATGGTCGGCTCGTGCGAGGCGGGCGTTGCGCGTGCGAATCTCGTCAAGTGCGTCGGCCACGTCCATCTCGCGGCGGGCCTCGAGCGTCTTGGCTTCCAGCTCCTCCATGCGATTCTGCTCGGCCGCCTCGCCGTTCTCCTCGGCCTCCTCGGCCTCCAAGCGGTCGAGGCGCTGCTCGTCTGTCTCCTCAATGGACCGATGCCATGGCTCGACATTGCGCTTGGCGCCCGACACGACGGTGTAGTCTTGGTTTTTCGGGTCGGAGCTGAAAATGATCTCGCCACTGCAGCGCGTGCAGCGGATGTAGAAACGGTAGATTTGTACACCGAGGTAGTTGTCTTGGGGAGTCTCCTTGCGGGCGCTGTACTTGTTAGTCGAGGATCGCGTGCGAAAGAGAAGGAGAGGGATATCACATACTTGAATTTGCGTCCTTTGTAGATGTACTGAGGGAGTTGTTAGAAGTTGAATTCTGTTGGGGACGGGATGTCGTGTGCCTACCTCGCCACATCGGGTGCATCGCATGTTCACCGGCGCCATAAGACGCACAACCTGAACGACGGGTCCGGCCTTTTTTGGCTTGCGTGACTTCTTGTTCAGCTGGGCCGGATCGAAGTCCGGCGGGTAGTATTTGCTCTACAGAAACAGAAGCTGGTTAGCAAAGCAGGACATGAATGTGGCGAACTGTTTCCTCTCGAATACGCACCAGAACTTTGCGCTCAGACATGGCTGCTGCTTAAGCTGTGCTCGGTTGTGTAGGTTTTGTTTTTTCTGAAGAGGTAGATACGGCAAAAGAGCCCTAGACTAGCTGTGGGCGAATGCAGCCTCAGCAAGATGGGAAGGCGACAAAGGCAACGAGGCTGTTAGTTCTGTTGATACGCGCCGAATCGGACAGTGACGGAACAATGGTAAATTGACTCGGGCTGGAATAAAAGGTATAGGGTCTCTTATTCGGCTGGTTGTCTAGTTGCAAAAGTTGATGGGGTTGGCAGCCGTGGTTCGAGTTGGTGATACAGGTTGTGTTCGTGACTGGAGTTTAGCCAAAATATATTTGAACTCTGGGAAACGACCGACGCAGGTCCTATTTACAGATCACGTGAAATTAGAATTGATCTCGATTACTAAGCATATTGGTCAACGGGTGTCCAACGGGGTATATTGTTTTTCCGGTCCGACGATGCTGCTGCTTCAGCCGTCAGACGCTCCTGAAGCTCCTACGACCTCGGAATTTCTGGCGTGCATTTTTGACTGACGGGTATCCTTTTGCCTCTGGAAGCTTTAACGCCCGGCTCGAGGTGTTTTCATTTTGCAAGCACTGTTTTTTGCTGACCTACGGGCCCTCTTTGACAAGCACCGCCGTTTAACCGCGTGTTGGTGACTTTTCGTTTGTCTTCCTTCAGCCTTCACTCACCCATTGCTCTTTCTTTTCTTCGACCATGGCAGGTGATGCACGTACCGGTGCACCGAAAGGCTCGGCGCGCCAGGACGACGACTACAACCGGCGAGCGAACGACGACCTGCCCCAACCATTTGACGCAAAGTCTCTCGAGCGGGCGAAGAAGCGCTCGCGATCCAAATCGCCAAATGGCGGCGGCAGCGGTGACCAGCCACGCAAGCCCAAACGTCCGGGTCAGCGTGCACGGATTACAGAAACGGAGCGAGAGGCGATCCGGAACCGCGCCCTAGAACGCGAACGCCAGGCGCGGGAGGAGCATCGAACGCCCCAGCAACAAATTCAGGACTCGCGCGGACAAATTAACGACGTGGTGCGGTCGCATTACAACTCTGTCCCGGAGCGTGGACGCGAGTGGCGCAAGACGGCGAGCACGATTCGAGGATTGCGGTCTTTTAACAATTGGATCAAGAGCTGCATCATCCAGAAGTTCTCACCCGACGAAAGTTTTGACGAACGCGGCGAGGGAGGCGGCGGCGGCGGCGGCGGTGGCGGCAGCTTCAACGCTCCTCCAGGACTGCTTGTGCTTGACATTGGCTGTGGCAAGGGTGGAGACCTGGGCAAATGGAACCAGGCGCCGCAAAAGGTGCAGCTGTACGTGGGCCTGGACCCGGCAGACGTTAGCATCGATCAGGCCCGGGACCGGTACCGGGAGATGGTGCAACGAGGTGGCGGCGGCGGTCGGGGCGGCCGGGGAGGCGGTGGGTTTCATCGGCGCGGTCCACGGGTGTTTGATGGCCGGTTCTTTGTCAAGGACTGTTTCGGCGAGAGCCTCGCGGACGTTGGCATTGTGCGGGACGTGGGATTCGACTCGAACCCATTGTCGACGCGCGGGTTCGACGTGGTCAGCATGATGTTCTGCATGCACTACGCATTTGAAACGGAGGAGAAGGCGCGGACAATGCTCCAGAACGTGTCGGCGGCGCTGAAAAAGGGCGGGCGGTTCATTGGATGCATACCGGACTCGGACGTCATCGGCGAGCGGGTGCGTCAGTTCCACGTGGACCAGGAACAGAAGGCGAAGGAGGCAGAGAAGAAAAAGGAGGAAGAGGGAGGGCCAGACGGTGCGGCGGCCAAAGAGGAAGAAACCGAGGAGGGCGAAGTGCCGGGTGACGAAGAGGGCGACAAGGAGGCGACGGCAGAATGGGGCAACCGGATCTATCGTGTACGGTTTCCGGGGGCGACACCGGCGGACGGAGTGTTCCGGCCACCGTTTGGATGGAAGTACAATTTCTTTTTGAACGAGGCGGTGGAGGAGGTGCCCGAGTACGTGGTGCCGTGGCACGCGTTCCGAGCATTGGCTGAGGACTACAACCTGGAGCTGCAGTACCACAAGCCATTCCCGGAGATCTGGGAGGCCGAGAAGGACGATCGAGTGCTGGGGCCACTGAGTGAACGGATGTCTGTGCGGGATCGACACACGGGCGAGCTGCTGGTGAACCCAGAGGAGATGGAGGCAGCAGGACTGTATGTTGGGTTTTGTTTTTACAAGGTATAGCCTAGAGGCCGGGTATTATCTCAATGTATGGCAACACTTCGTCTCCATTTTCGTCTCCGTTTTCGTCTCCGTTTTCATTCCGTCTCATCCCAACCGCACCTTGCGCCACAGCTGCATGCATTCCTGTAGATCGACTGCCAGCGTACCCTCGAGCGCCGACGAGGAGTCGTGGATGAGGGCGACTAATAAAGTGGCCTGGGCAAAGATGACCAGTTCTTTGCGCAGAGCTTCGAGGTCGCCAGCCTTCATGCCGCCAATGTCGGCCCAGGCCTTCCAGCGGTCCAGCATGGCACACAGGCTGCTGGAAAAAGCGGCATCGCGCACAAGGCGGTGCAGCATCATGCCGGCGACGTGCCGGAGGTCTTGGTTGGCTGGTACGTGTTTGCGTTGCTGCAGCCAACGCAGGCTGTGTTCGGCGACGAGGCGAGCGGTCCACTTGGGGCTCTGCAGG
Organism: Dryadomyces quercus-mongolicae; assembly: GCA_002215975.1. Taxonomy (NCBI): domain Eukaryota; kingdom Fungi; phylum Ascomycota; class Sordariomycetes; order Ophiostomatales; family Ophiostomataceae; genus Dryadomyces; species Dryadomyces quercus-mongolicae. The sequence continues at coordinate 804,784 of NIPS01000006.1, read as the reverse complement.
GCCTCCATTTCGCGCTGCCTCATGCGTTCTGTGATGCGGCGGTTTCGATCGCGCACTGATGGTTAGAAGGAGTGGCAGAAATTAAAGGCAGAGGAAACCTACTATCATAGATGCGTTGCATGTTCTCCTGTTGCATGCGTTCGCGGGCAGCCCGCTCGCGCTCTTGCGGTGGCAACCGGGACTCGGCGACCTCGGCAACGCGCTGTTCATTGCGACGACGGACGTGGATCTCGAGGTCGTAGCCGCTGTCTCCGGTGTGTTTGGAGGCCCATTCAGGAGTGGCGCTGTCGTCGACGAGCTCGACAAGCACGAGAATGCCGCACGGCACGGTCTCACGCCGCGAAAAGGCCAGGATATCGTCGGGGATGCGGTAGTTCCACAACATCGTCTGGCTGGTCGTGCCGTAGGCCGTGGCAGCGCTGGCGAACCATATGCCGGCCGGTCGACCAGGTGACACGCGGATGTGTTCAATGTCCAACGACACGGGGATGTCCTGCTTCGTCCGCGTCTTGGGCTGCGCCAGAGCCGTCACAATGCCCTCAATGGATATCTGACAGGTAATCTGAGCCGTCCGCGCAGCGTCCTGTGGCGTTGTCACGGTGTAGCCCGGCAGGTCTTCCTGGGGTTTGGGAGAGACATCTGGTTTGGATTCCTCTGCCGCAGTCTTTGCGGTTTCCGAGGTTGTCTCTGTCGTCTCGATCAATGTCGCCTCTGCCTTCTTTTCCTCCACATTCTCTGGCTCCTCCGGCGGCAGACTCACCCAGTATGGCGGCAGATCAGAGCTGTTCCGGGTGGTCCACTCCGGGTGCCAGCATACAGACAGAGACAGGCTGCCGTCAGAGTCGTCGAGCGGCGCCAGCGTCAGCACGTTCTGATGGCCGTCAGGCGACTTGAGGAGAGCACAGCCGACAGGAGTCCAGAGACCGGTGGACCGCAGCAGTCGCCAGCCATGAGGATCGGGAACGGCGCCGAGATCCAGCAGGTAGCAGACGAGCTCGTCAAAGGCTATTTCGGCCTGGGGCTGACGCAGCTGGTCGACGTACTCGACGCGCTGAGTCTTCATGCCAATGGCGTGCATGTTCCAGTTGAAGGTGGTCCAGGTACCACCGGGAATGAGACTAGGGTTGTGGGCCAGGGACCAGTAGTCGCCGTGTTGCTGGAAGCGGTCCCAGGGAGTCACGGCATAGCGTGGCAGTTCAATCTCAATGACACGGTTGACGACATCGCTGCGCAGAAGAGCTGTGAGACGACTGTGGCGGAGAGTGCGTTTGATTTTGGACGCGTTGACGAGCGTGGCAAAGGTGTTGTACAATATGGGCAGCACGCCCAGAACGGCAAGGGGTACACCGATGTAGGTGATAATGTCTGTTGCCGAGTGGCCGTTGTCTGCCATGGCGTTGGTCTTGGGGAAGAAGCTCTGCAGACTTGGTCGGTAGCGGCGCGTGGACATATAAACATGCAACCGTTGAGAGGCTGAGATGAGTCAGCATAGCGGATGCCGCTAGAAGCAAAAGGGTATTCCTTGCGAGATGGCGACGTTTTTTCTTCCGCGATCCCACGACTGGAGAGAACGGACCATCATTTGGTTTTTTTTCTTTCATTGGCCTTTCTATATTGATAGACATTGAGGCCCACACAAAAAGGTTAGTGGACGGTAGATGGCGGCCCGAAGTTGTAACCGTCATTGATCTCGATCACGTAGTATTAACTACAATGTACGGAGTACTCCGTATTGTTATTGTGTTATTCCATAAGAATCTATTAATACAGTACGAATACTCGGTACAGCGTACTCCGTACATGTACGAATAATCGTAGGGCGATACTGATACTCGTACAGCAGCGTACAGGTCAGACTCTCCGCGCAAACCGCAGATACTGATCTCGACGATCTTTGCCTCCAACGTAGTAGCCGAAAGGCCTGTATCGAGGCTGAGCGTGGCACGGCAACCCATATTAAGGCGGACGCTGTGCGTTTCAGCAGTGCACGTCCACGTGAAAACGGAATGGTGGTGTTTCAGCAGTGCCCCACAGCACTCGTCAGTGAGTGCTCCGTATTCCGTCCAAAGACTCCGTCCACGAGAATAATTCTGGGGCAGACGCAGGTCCGATTGCTTGCAGCTACGGAGCAATACTCCGCAGCGCGAACGAGAATGCAAGCACTCTTACTCGTGGGTGCGAAGCAAACACCTTTTATGGAGTGCTGAGAAAAGTAAACAATCAACAGAATAAGATACCGAATCTTACTGCATATTGCCCTGTAGGCTGTACAGGGTAATACTCCTAATCCGTACTCCGTATGCATGCATGCATGGCAGCTTCCGGTATTACTCCGCATAACACGTCTAAAAGCAGACTAAAAATCGCGACCCTGCCACTGCACAGAGAACAAACGGCAGGAACAGGGGGTCGGCTACCTACGGATGCCACAGACGGCCAGGAAAAAACAACAAACAACCCACCGCGCCTTCCTACCCCCCCTTGCCTGGTACAGAGTACTTGTAATAATATCTTATTCGCACTCCGTACAAAGTCCTCCTTTTTGCTCCTTGCCCCTTCCTCAACGAGCTTCCTTTATCTCGCGTAACGCTCCTTCCGCCTTCCATTCTTTGCTTCTTAAAGAACTTTAAACTCGCTACTTCCTTCCCTTCTTCATCCGCTAGACGACTCGCCCGTTGCTTCCTTTTTTTCATCCCTGCAAGCCACACGTCCGTTTCTTCTTCCCACCGCCGGAATTCTTTTTTTTTCTCACCTCTTTTTTTTCTTCTTCACTGCCATCCATATCTATTCGCTGCACTCTTGTGCCGCTTCACACGCGTGTCCACGACATCTTCCACCCCCCGCATACGCATCGCAATGGCGCTGCAAGCTGCTTACCTGCAGTTCCTCGCTTCTCCAAGCTCCTCTAGCTTGACAGAGGATGCCGCCATCTACTACATTACCACGACCACCGTCTTTCACGGCGCCACTGAAATCATCAAGCATCTTTCCACCCAGCGCAAGCAGCTGAACAAGAAGAAGGAAGATGTGCTCAGCGCCGTCGAGTCCAGCAATGCCCTGGTCCTCGAGATCGACACCTCTGTCCAGTTTTTGACAAGTGGCTCGACCTACTTGCCCGCACTCGACGACAATTTCATCGCTGACCGCGTCGTCTACATGCCTGTCGTATGTGCTTCTGTTCCACGGAGTAGAATCCCAGAGATCTGTCTCTGCACCCTTGCCTGTACCCGCTGACTGGAGCTGCTTTTTGTCCCATATAGATCCACATTGTCTCCTTCGATGCCCACGGCAAAATCGCCCAGATCCGCCAATCTTGGGACCAGGGCGCGCTTTTGAAGCAGATCGATGTTATTGGCAGATCTGGCCGCAACTGGCCCATTCGGGATGGCGCCGACCAGACAAAACTCATCGCCACGGCTGTGGGTATTACCAAGGAGATCCATGCTGCAAGCGCCGCTGCTTCGTCCACGACACTCCCAGTCCGCTCTCGCGGCAGCTCCGAAACTGTCAAGCGCGGTCCCCACGCATCCCTTGATTTGTTTGCACCGCGCGAGGAACTGGAAAACGCGACTGCGAACGTAATCTCGCCCTATGCAGGCGTGCGGCCTCGCCAGCGCGACATTTCCGAAATCCTCAGCGTCGACGGCAGCGACGAGACCCCCCGGGCTGTCATTTCGCCCTATGCTGGCCGTCGTCCGCGGCAGCGGTCATTCACTGAAATCATTGGCGATGACGACGACGATGACTATGATGGCACCACAGACACCAGCTACGACGGGACCTCCTCGCGCATGCGGTCTCGGTCCCCAAGCAGGGTCATTGCTCCCAAGGCTGGTGCTGCCAAGAAGTTCCAGCCTGTACGCCTGTTCCAGACAGATGATTCTGCTGATGCCGAGGCCGAAGACGATTCCCTCGAAGACGGCAAGAAGCCCCAGCGCTTCTACCGCCCGAACCCCAAGAAATATGACCACTTTGACTTTGCCGACGGCTCCGAGCCACAGGATGCGCCCCAGGCTGGCGCGTCCTTTGATGTTGTGCCCAAGTCAAAGCACGACAGCCAATGGTCATTTGATGATTTTGTTACCCCACAGAAGCCCACTGCTCGGATCGCACATGGACAAGAGACGCGTCACTGGACCCTTGATGACGAAGACCTGCCCGAGACGCCCAAGGCTGCTTCGCACAAGCCGGCCCCTGCCCGCGCCCGACCAGATGCAGAGACGCACTTTGAATTCCAGGATGATGGCGAGTCCCTGCCGGATGAGTCTCGTGCCTACAGCCGGCAGCGTGGTGCAGGCCACAACGAAGGCCTGGGCCTTTACGAGAACAACCTGTACAAGGAGGACGGTTCGGCCCCGACGCCTGCCCCACGCCCGCTGGACTGCATTATGAACCACAAGGACCGATCCAAGGCTTTTGAATCCCATTTCACCATGGCGGACCATTCCCCGTCTGGAAATGAGTCCGCAAAGCCGGCTGCCATCAGTGAAGATCGCAAAAAGGTGGTCAAGATGATGGAGTCGAACTGGGGAATGCCAGAGGACGACGACGTGAAGTCGTCGCAGAAGGAGAACCATATTCCGGGTACGAATGTGGTCGCCAAGGGCGGAGACAGCCGTGGCATCCAGACTGTTGGCGATGGTATGGGCGGCAAGAAGACGGCACGGGACATGACCCTGGACAGCCGCGGTATCCAGACTGCCGGTGACGGCATGGGAGGCAAGAAGTCGGGAGCTGGCTGGCGTCTTGGTCAAGACTATGACGACGACGAGGATTTCTCCAACCCACGGCCAGTGGCAGGTAGAAGACAGGGAACGGCCAGCCAAGCGAGCCAGGGCAACCAGGCGAGCAGCTTCTGGGACTTTTGATTTCTCGGCACAACTGTCGCTCACCTCTCTCTTGCCGTTTTGATGACGAATTCCCATGTTTGTCCACGCTACACATGATCACGAGGACATTGCCTCTTATCTTATTGTATCTTCCAGACTGTCCGCTCCAAGAAAGACTCCCTCTTGTTCTCCCCCCCTTTGTTTGTATCTAGCTTGTTTGTACTGCTCCTAGGCACTTTTTACTGTGTTGACCTGTTTGATGGGTCTTCTTTTTTTTTGGCCATCCATGAATAAAAAAGATAAAACATCGCATCTCGGAATAGTGAATTAAACAGTTCCTCATATATCGTCACATCTTCTAACAAATACAGTAATTACTCCGTACACATCTTAGAATGGTCACCATCCACATACGCTTCCATCCCTTCCCATCCCTGTTCCTGTATCCCAGTCATTCCATATTACAAATCCACAATGCAAATGGAGTATCGTAAATCAACACCCTGAGCGCCACATGCTCTGCTAAGCTTTCGGGGCTCAACAAAAGAGAAAAAAAAAGAAAAAAAAAGAAGAGAAAAAGAGAAAAAGAGAAAAAGAGAAAAAGAGAAAAAGAGAAAAAGAGAAAAAGAGAAAGAGCAAAAAAGGACAAAAAATCAACAAAAGAATTTGTAGAGCTTCTTCCAGCGAGGCCAATATTGCTTCTCCTCTTCTTCCATGGCCGATAGCAGCGTCAGGTTAAAGTCGCGACGGCCCGTGTCAATGTCCATGTCGTCAAGACGCACGTACGACGTGTGGAAGTACATCTTGTGGCCCAACCACATGATGATGACAATCGGCACCGCTAGGTACTGCAGGAACAAGTTTTCCACATTCTTCGCCATGGAGCTATCGCCGTAGTCAATGGGCCACAAACCCACCCAGAACTGCGCCACCATTACGAGGATGTTGCAGATGAGGCCGATCCAGGAACCCATGACTCCCGGCTGCGAGCGGAAGGCCAGGTCAGCCAGGGACCGCCCGCGCTTCACCCAGGCTTGACGGAACCGAATGTGCGCCATACAGATGCTGGACCATGTGAAGAGGCTGCTCAAGGCCGAGATGGCGAGCATCCAGTTGAGCACGTCCGCCTCGGCCTGAACATCGGCCAGGTAGGCCAGGAAGCCAAAGCACGAGGCTACACAAATGGCCACGAGCGGGCGGCCACGACGGTCAATGTAGGCAAGCCAACGCGGCGCTAGGCCTTGGTCGGCCAAGGCGGCCAGCGTACGCGAGGAACCAAAGACGGACGAGTTTCCCACAGAGACAACGGCCACGAGGATAATACTGTTCATAACCGATGGCAGAACTTGAATACCGGCACTCTCAATGGCAATGACAAAGGGCGACGCTGTGGCGTCGGCAATGCTCTTGGCTCCGGCCAGCCGTGGATCGTCGTAAGGGACCAACAACCCGATTAGCGTCAGGGCGACAATGTAAAAGAGCGAGATACGCCAAAACACCTGCTTGATGGCCGTCGGTAGATTCTTGCGTGGGTTTTTGGTCTCAGCCGCCGCCAGACCGACCAGTTCCGTACCCGCAAATGCAAAGGCGGCCGTGACCAGGACAGAGCACAGGCCCTTGAAGCCGCTGTGGAAGGCGCCGGGTTCGTGCCAGAACTTGCCGCCGATGTAGCCGTCGGTTGGCGTGCCGCCAATGTTGATGACAATACCGAGGATGCTGATCAAAGTCAGCAAGGCCAGGGACGGTAGAGAGGAGAGAGAAATACTTACATAAACCCAATAATAGCCACCACCTTGATAATGGCAAAGACAAACTCGGCCTCACCGTAGCCTTTGACACCAAACAAGTTGATGATGATGGTGATGACGAGAAAAATGGTGACAAAGATAGCATGGTCCAGCTCTTCGTTCCAATAGGTGACAGTCATGGAGGCGGCAATGATCTCAAGCGGCAGAACGATAATCCACTGCAAGGCATAACTGCAATGGTCAGAATTTCATCCAGCAAAATAGAATTTAAAAAATAAATGGATACTTACTTCCATCCCATGGCAAATCCCCACGATGGATCCAGAAAACGGGTCGAAAAAGCTGAAAACGAACCGGCCACGGGAAAAGCCACGGCCAGCTCGCCCAGGGCGTGCATTGTGCAGTACAGCATGAGGCCAATAAAGGCGTAACCGATTAACAGCGAGGCTGGTCCGCCCTCAGACAGCGACTTTCCCGAGGCCACAAACAGACCAGTTCCGATAGAACCGCCAATGGCAATCATCTGTAGATGTCGGCTCTTGAGATCGCGCGATAGGCCCGAGTTGGCCGTGGCCATGTTGGCGCCATGCAGGTCATAAAAATGGCCGCTACCGGGAGCGTCCTCTTGCAGTGCCTGCATGGGATACGCATCCACGCCGAGACCCGGACCCGGGCCGGGGCTGAGGCCGCCACCCGCACCGACCATGGCTTGTGGCGTCATTGTATCCCTGTTCAAGAGCGCATTTTTGTGGGGATCGCGCCGAAAGGTGTCGATCCAGCGGGCAAAGGCGTTCTTGCGGTGCACGCCCTCGGTGCCAATACCAAACGACGCCCGCCGCTCATGGCCTCCGTTGCCTCCATGGCTTCCGTGGTTATTGAGTCCAAAGAAACTGCTGCCACGTCCGCGACCGGCCGCCCGCTCTGGGTCATCGTAGTAGGCCCCCTCGTTGCCGCTTGCTGTGCGCATGGGGTAGACACTATCGGGCTGCAGGGCGTCTTCCTTGATGGTGAGGAAGTTGAGCTCAAAGTCTCGATCCATTGAATAAGTCTTTTTTTTCGGCTGCCGTCTCTCTCCACTTTGTGCCGACTTGTTTGCGCTTCTTGTGCCAATCCGGGCCCGAGTGTTGGTTTCACGCGCGTCTGGGGGTCCCCCTTGAAAGAAGAGGAAAAATGAACACGATTATGGTGTGTGTCCCCTTTCCCAGCGGCCGGCTGGATCATCGGCTCTTTGGGGGGAGCTGCGCAGACGAACTTGTATCTTTATTGCGGTGTCAGAATGGAAACAAGGCACGTGAACAAATGTCGAACAGAATATGCGAAAGGAGGGAGGGAGGGAGAGAGAAAAAAGAGGGGAGGAAACAAGGCAGGTCAAAATGACAACGACAAGACAGAAAGTGAAGGCAGGAACGATTGCTGTAACACCGCGAGAACGGAAGGCACGACCAAAGTGGGCAGAGTGGGTTGCAGAGTGGGCGGCGGAGTGGGCAGAGAGAAGGCGCGATCGAGAATATCGTTTCTTGGGAAGAAGCTAGCCCTTTTTTGGTATTATTACACGGCTCCACGGGTTCCCGACAATGTCCTGGTTTTGTGCTGTGCCTGATTTGCTTGCATTGCCACAAGCGAAAAAAAAAACAGAATGTGTTCCAGACTGCGCGCAATTAAATTCGGCCGCTGGGCGGTGATAACGCTACAACTGATGCATCGATAGCCATATAAATGGTGCAACAGATTCTTCTCCTGGAGTCACCCAAAAAAAGTACAGTACGACGTTGACCCATTAAATAAAAAGGAGACCCATATATTTATGCGACTGACCAATCGCAGAATAGCGTGGGATCCGAACGGTGCCTGTTAACGGCGCTCTTATCTTATCAGGCGTGTTTATCGCAGGGGCCTTACATAATGCCATTCAGCCCAGAGGGGCAGGTGCTAGGAGATACGGAGTAGGTAGCAAGGCTGATCACATGGCAGGCCTGACCCAGGCTCGTTTCCATTCTTGTTCAGTGGGTTTACGGTTTACTCCGCATTGTTTCCCGTGTCCTGAATATCACAAAGCCCATGATTATACAATGCAACTCGATCACAAAAAATGCAAATATATGCCAAATTTCTCCTTGCCGTCTATGTCCCAACGCCTGTCTACCGTACAACTTGGCTGGCGTCGTACGGCGCCCGTTGCCATCCAGTGGAGAACAACGGCCCCATATCAAACCGGGGAAACATATGTGCCTCGGTGTTGATGACGATCTTGTCGAGTGGCATTAGATCGTCGGGCGAGAACAAGAGGTAAAAGTATTTCAAAGTTTCCGCCTAGAGTTGTTAGAAGAGGAGAGGAGAAGAGAAGAGAAGAAGAGAAGGAAAAAAAACTCACCAGCCAGAAACTCTCCATGTTGTCTCGAGGAGTGGGCGGGACAATATTAGCATTCGACAAACTCGTGAATCCGCCGCCGTCCTTGACGGCCGTGTGCTTCATAAACGACTTGAACATCTCCCATCCCCACTCGCGGTACCGCACGTCGCCTGTGATCCGCCACATGTAGAACAGGCTCTCCACCGTCTCGGGCCGCTGCAGGTTGTGTGAGTCCATCGGCTTGACCTGGTAGTCTGCACGCCACGGTGCATCCGGGCTCGGATCAAAGTCGGACGGCGCCTGGTGCGCCGTGCCCTCGGCCGGCGGCGGCTTCGCAATCTTAAAGTACGTAATTTCGGCCGCCAGACCCGTTGCCATGTACTTGTACATGCCCCAGCACGTCTGCGTCAGCTCCTGGGCCAGCTTCATGTCCTGGTCCAGCTGCTTCGTCCACCAGCTCTGCTTCTGCGCTTCCCGCAGCGACAGTCCCCGCGTCGCTGCCAGCGCAATCGTGCCCGGCATGAAACACACCAGGTGGTCCATCTTGGGCGAAAGCGAGCCCTTTAGGCCTTCGGGACGCTCACCAATAATGGTGAACTGCGAATGCTCCGTGTATGTGACCAGATTCCGGCGCACAGAGGCCAGCGTGTCGCGCCACATGTCCAAATAGACGGGTTCTTGCATATTCGTCTGAAGGTATTGCTTGATGAGATACTCATAGTACGAGTCGCCGCGACTGCCCAGTCGAATGTTGGAGCCCTTGAAGGACCCCGATGTCGGGTCCATGTAGATCGGCACCAGCAAGTCGTAGGCACGGCTGTGCTTGTCCGCGACCTCCATCACATGCTCCACCTTGTCCCAGAAGAGCTTCTCCCCGGTCAGCTTGGCCAGGTACTTGAACTCCAGCTGCAGCGTCGTGGCTTCGGCCGTCGAGGCCCACCCTCCGTTGTCGTGTGCCGGAATCGGCTCCGACTTGCCAACGTTGACGCTGGACCACGGCACGCCCGTGGCACTGTCAAATGCCGCCAGCAGCCGGTCCGCCAGGTCCTTGGCCTTTTCCAGGTACAGGTCCTCGCCGCCCGTGCTCGTCAGCTGGCTCTCGTCCAGCGCCGCTAGCTGCGGGTACTCGTTTTCCAGGTAATGGGCCGACAGGAGCCCGCCCATCATGCGGATCGTCGTTTCAAAGGTATTGATATCCTGGTCCTGGTCCCACGTCAACGTCTTGTGCACCCATTCGCGGGCATGCACCAGCCGGGACGTCAGGTTCATCAGCATCATGGTGTCCAATGAGTCCACAATGATCCACCCAAGACCCTTGGAGGCCATCTGCTTGCCCGTTTTCGACTGGGGGTGGAACTCGTCATAGCCTGCACGTCAGAATGAATGATTAACATGAACCTTGCAAAGGAGCGGCAGACACGTGGACATCGTGGAACACATACCCCAAGCATAACGCTCGTACGCATCCCAGCTGAGCTCAAACGCCTCCACCACGCGTTCTCGTCGACTGAGCCAGTCCACCCGACTCTGAGCACTCTCTTCCTCCTTGTTGTTCAACCAGTCCCACGAGCGCAGCGGCACCCGGGACACCCGCTCCTTGTGTGCATCGAACCAGCCGAGGTAGTATAATGCGGCAAACAGCACCAGCGCCAGCAGCGTCAGCACGCGCTTGCGCCGGTAGATGGGCCGTACCCGGCCGGAGGGCGGATAGGCATAGGGCTTGTCTTTGTACATGGGCAGTCCCTGTGCCCGGCGGCCGTGGATGCCGGCGCCCTCGAGCAGGCCGCCAACACCGCTTAGGATAGTATTGCTGCTGGAGCTGGCATCGCCTCGTGTCGAAGCTGCCCAGAGCTGATCCTCGGCCAGCCGTTGTGGGCTGGTGAAAGATGGTATATTTCGGGGGACGTTGAAAGCCATGTCGTCTGTTGCTGCAGAAGCGCTTTCCAGAGCAATTTCAACGGCACTCTCAACAGCGTCTCGTGCTTGCTTTCCCTTCTCTAGCGCATTCGCGCCGGCCTCAATGGCCTTGATCTTGATCTCGCGTGCGGCCTGGGTCGCGGTGGCGCGTAGGATGCCGATAGCTGGGTTTCGATGGAGACCAAAAGGATCCCGAACGTTCATGTCTCGAGGGCAAGCATTGCCAGGAGACGGGCGGCGGCGGAGGAGGAGAAGCGCGGTGATGGAATTCGAGAGACCGAGAAAACCACAAAAAGGACAATGAGCTCTTGGCCAAATGGGGAAAAGTAAGTTATAACGGTCCACTCCAAGGACAATGCAGCCAGCAGAACGAGAGTGGGAAAAGAGTAGCGAATGGGAATGGCTGAAAAGCTGTAAAGATGAGGAGAGGCCGCGGGGAGAATGCGGTGGCAACAGTGTATACGTCCGTAGGTAGGATGTTGTGGGAAAAGGACAGCCTGGAAGTATTCTAATGGATGGGGGGAGCCTCTTTAGCATGCCGCGTGGCCTATTACCTGCTTGACTACCGAGTATAGCGGATGCACAGTGCTCCATATCGTCTAAAGCCCACTGTATTTTACGCTTACTCCGCAATGCTGGGCGACAATCACCACTAATTTCAATTTACGCTTAATATTATTAAAGATATACACGAGCATCCAATCTTGGCCTGCCAACTCTGCCAAGCTTGCGAGCACAACCTTGCACCATGACCGCCCCGGCCAAGGGTGCTGACTTTGGCGAGTACCCTTTTCTCTCTTCCGAAGAGTTTGCCGAGGTCTGCCACAACCTCGACCGCATCTACCGCCATGCCACGCTCGGCTCGTTGCGCCGCCGATGGCGGCTCTCAGTCTGCACGGCCTTCAACACCACCTCGTATGCCACCGGCGGCAGCGAGTATACCACATACATCCAGATTACCCGCCCGCTAGAGGACGACGCAGCCGGTGCCATCGATGAGCTGGACTTGTCTGGGCAGCTGGACAGGTTCTCCTTGGCGGCGCCGGCCGTTCTGAGCGCCCATATCGACGAAGACGAGGCCATGGTCGAGGCCGAAGAGGCCGATACAGTGAGCAGATCCTTGCATAGATGCACCACATAGACTGCAAGGTAGCATTGCTCATGGATGGACACAGGCCGTCCTGCCCAAGCAGCCCCATGTGAGCGCCCGGCCAGTCGACGTAGGCTTTGTCACGTACGAGATTCACCTTCACCCCACATATCGGGCACCCTGTCTGTGGTTCTCCCTACATGGCCTGCCCGAGTATGAACCAGCGTTTAGCATCGACACTGTGTTTCGTCGTCTCGTGCCCGACCAATTCAAAGACAGCCTCCGTGCCATGGGCAGCATGGGAGGCATATCCGCCGACGTACGTTGCTTCTTGCTACCTTTCTTGAACTGCCGGTCTCTCTTTTTTTTTCCTCTCGAGTCTAGGCTAACATGTCCTTTCTGCCCCTGTCCTTAGTACCATCCCGTCACAGGGGTCCCGTCCTTCTTCGTCCACCCTTGTCTTCTCGGCGAGGCCATGTTGGGCTTTGACTGTTCCAAAAAGACCTATCTCATGGTCTGGCTCGGTCTGGTGGGCGGGTGTGTAGGCCTGTGGGTTCCCAAGGAAATGGCTCTGGTCCAGGATTGTTAGACGACTCATCAAGTGGACCGGACGGGCTTTCAGCCTAATGGTTTCCACGCAGGGTCCCAATGCATGGAATGATTGATGATGCCATATGCTGTATGCGTCACGAGCAGGACGGGTATATCGTATCGTTTTTGCTCAGTCCTCTCCTTGACCGGGCTACTCATCGTCGCTGTCCTCCTCCATGGCCACGTCGCTGTCATCGCTGTCATCCTCTTCCTCGGCCCGGGTCCGTTTCTGGCCACGGTTTGCCTCTTCTTCCTTTGATGCTCCGCCGGCTGCAGGCGCTTTGGGAGACGTCGCAGCTGCTCCGGGCATGGGTGCGTTGAAGATGCTCTGCTGGAGTTCTGTGACCTCGACGGTCAGGGCGGCCGTTGGCGGCTTGAATGTACCGTCGAGTCTCGAAATCACGTTCGACTTGGACTTTGCATATGCGATTTTCTAGCCGTTTGTCAGCCTTGTCACGGCCTTGTCCCCAATAGCAGTAGACGGATAGGGCCTTACCAGTTCTAGACCAAAGAATGAAAACCCTTCCAGCGATCGCATGGCCTGCGTGGCTGCCTGGGTATCGCGGAAAACAATGTGCGCCTGGCCACGCATTTTCATAGTCTTGAGTGCCACGACATCGAGCACGGGGCCATAGGTCGAGAAGAGCAGGTAGAGCGCCATCCGCAGATCATCCTTCTTGATCTTTGCCGACGGAAGGTTCCGCACGTAGAGACTGAACGAACCAAAAAAAAACATTTAGCAAAGTATGTTCGAGCAGCAAGAAGAGACGCGAAGAGCTCACGTTTGGTTCGGCGGGATAGGCACCACCTTGGCGGGTAAGCCATTGCCTGGCGGAGGCAGGATGCGCGATTGGGTCGACATGGACGCGGTACGTGATCCCAAGGCCTGGTTTTGATTGTCGTGTGAGGGAGGCCGCGAGACGCAGGGGGGAGCGTGGTGGCCGTGGTGGTGTAGAATGCCGTTTAAAGTTCTGGGCCTCTTTTTTTCTCCATGTTTTCGCGTATGGATCCAATTTGATTATATAATCACAAATTCCAGCGGCTCCATACAAGCTGGCCGTAGGCTGCAGTTTTGCCCCGCCTTCGTCCAGACCGAACACGCACGACGAACCTCGAACCTCACTCTTTGCTTTCGCTCGAATATCCCTCCCGTGATAGTAGAGAGCTCCTCCTATCACGAGCCGTTCGAACAAGCACTCCAGAAAACAACAGCAGAACCAGAGAACCCGATCGCACACAATGGCGTCTCCAGAAATCCACCACCTCTTCCACAATCCGATTGCGGACCACTCGTTCTCGGCCGACCGCAAGATGCTCGCCGTGGCTCGCGAATCCAAGATCGAGCTGTACGACCGTGTGGGCAGTGCTTTCAAGCTCAAGGACGAGCTCAAGGGCCACGACAAGACGGTCACCGGTGTCGACATTGCACCCAACACCGGCCGCATCGTGACGTGTTCCCAGGGTAGGTCGGACCTCCTTCTTTTTTTTATGTCTCTTCTTCTCACACATGCTTCCAACAGACCGAAACGCCCTCGTGTGGGAGCCGTCGCCGACCGGATACAAGCCGACGCTCGTGCTGCTGCGCATCAACCGCGCCGCCACGTTTGTGCGCTGGTCGCCGTCCGAGGCCAAGTTTGCCGTCGGTTCCGGTGACCGCGTCATCGCCGTCTGCTACTTTGAGGAGGAAAACGACTGGTGGGTGTCGAAGCACCTCCGGAAGCCCATCCGCAGCACCATTACGACCGTCGCCTGGCACCCCAACTCGGTGCTGCTCGCAGCCGGCAGCACCGATGCACGGGCCCGTGTCTTCTCGAGCTTCATCAAAGGCGTCGACAGCAAGCCGGAGCCGACCGCCTGGGGCGAACGCCTGCCCTTCAACACGGTCTGTGGTGAGTTTCTGAACAACTCGGCCGGCTGGGTGCACGCCGTGTCCTTCTCGCCCAGCGGCAACGCGCTGGCCTTTGCCGCTCACGACAGCAGCATCACTGTCGTGTACCCGAGCGCGCCGGACCAGCCGCCGGCTGCTGTCATTAGCATCCCGACCCAGCTGCTACCTTTTGCCAGTCTGCTGTGGAACGGCGAGGCCGAGATCATTGCCGCCGGCTACGACTGCGAGGCCTTCCGGTTCCGCGGCGACATCTCTGGCTGGGCGCTCAGCGGCACGCTCGAGGCTAAGAGCCACACGGCGGGTGCGGCCGATCGCGAAGAGTCGGCTCTTAACATGTTCCGCCAGATGGATCTCATGGGCAAGGCCAAGAACGACACTCAGCTCAAGACTACCCACCAGAACACCATCAACACGATCCGTCCCTACGAGATGTCTGGTGATGCTGTGGTCAAGTTTTCCTGTACGTATTCCAGCCAGGTTTCTTCTTGTTCTAGTCCTTTTGCTAACTCTACTGAACAGCGAGTGGCGTGGATGGCCGGGTTGTCATCTGGCATACGTAGAGCATACGACATCCTGGAAGGTCTGGAAATTCTATCTTGTTGCCCAAGTAAAGATACTTTCGGAACACGCATTCGCCTGACGCCGACAAGATATGGAAATTTCTTCATCCCCTCTACCCACATTTTTGAGCCTTCTATTCCGTTTAAAACCAATCAAACTCCAAAGTCTCAGCTGTTTCGGGTGTTGTGAATGTCTAGTACAATGACGTCTGTGGCGCCGACCTTGACCAGATTGTCCATCACCGTAGCAATCTTCTTCTTCTCCACCATGGCACTGACAGCCACCCAGTCGGGCGTGTCCAGCGCAGTGATGGTCGGCGCCCGCTTGCCGGGAGTAATGGCGGTCGCCGCCGATAGCTGCTCGCGAGGGATGTTGTACTGGCAGAGGACGTATTTCTGAGCGGTGATGACGCCACCAATGCGGGAAGCGATCAGGTCAAGCAACTCAGGGTTGCTCGGCGACTTGGACTTGATCAGAATGGCAGTCGAGTCCACCACGGTGTCAATGGCCTTGAGGCCGGCCGCCTTCATGGTCTCGCCCGACTCTAGAGAGCGCATGAGCAAGATATACAACCGAAGCACGAGGAAGAGCCAACTACTTACCAACCAAGTCCACAATGCCATCAGCCACACCAAGCGCACACGCCGCCTCCACGCTGCCACTCAGCTCGATGATCTTGGTGCGCAGCTTCGAGGAGCGCGTGGTCGGGTCGCTGCTCGTCAGGCCGTCCTGCTCGGCCTCCAGGCGCGCAAAGTACTCCTCGGCCAGGCGAACAAAGCTGGTGCCAATGTTCTTGCCCACAAGGTCGCGGGGCTCGACATAGCTGCCCTTCTCGGGAACCTGCACCTGCAGCTTGCAGGCACCAAAGCCCAGTTCCATGACAGTCTCGCAGCCCCGGGGCTTGCCAGTC
This sequence comes from Dryadomyces quercus-mongolicae, assembly GCA_002215975.1. Taxonomy (NCBI): domain Eukaryota; kingdom Fungi; phylum Ascomycota; class Sordariomycetes; order Ophiostomatales; family Ophiostomataceae; genus Dryadomyces; species Dryadomyces quercus-mongolicae. The sequence goes on along the minus strand of NIPS01000006.1, from coordinate 788,900 downwards.
AACGTATTGGTAGAGCCAGCGGCCAAGGCAGCCTCGAGACTCAGCTCTCCCGATAGTCTCCGGGCGCGGATGTCGGCGCGGACCAAGGCATCGTGCTCCTGAACTTGGTCATGGCCCGTGATGCCGAGATCGACGCGGCCCTCACCCACAAAGGTCGGGATATCGGCGGCCGGGAGAAAGACGAGGGCGATCTGGAGATTCTTGACAAGGGCAATATCCAGACGGTTCTCGCGCTTGAACTGGATGTCGGCGCCGCGAAGGAGATCGAGAGCGGCTTGTTGCAAACGACCCTCTGAGCAGAAATGAGTCAGACTTTGAATTTTTTTTTCGGCGACAAGAAAGCAAATCCTTTTTTCACTTACTCTTGGGGATCGCAAAGAGAAGGCGGCCGTCCAAACTGCCTGCCAGTTAGCTGAGAGAAGGTGGGGAGTACGAGTAAGCACGAGGCTTAGATAGTAACGCACGAATTGACCAAATCCATGGTGTTGGAGGATTATCAGAGCTGCCTGGTCAATGCGACGGATGACGTGTAAATGTCTGTCGTGAAGAGAAAAGCAAAAGGCGGGGCAGAGGTGGGCAGTAATGGAAAAGGCAAGGGGTAAGAGACAGCGGCAAGGAAAGTGGAATGCAGTGTACAAATAGACCGGGTTAGGAAAGAGGATACTGTCTGACTTGTCCCGCAAAGTGTCAACCTCTATTATTCTACGCAAGAGTCCTTTCTCTGAGTCAAACTTTTTTTTTCTCTCCAGATCCTACATCGGAGCACGCGCATTGGCTACTGCCGCTTGTTGGCTCTTGCCCCAAAAAGTCCTTTCAACTAATACGAATTAGTGCGGACGGGATTAATGGCAGTTGCCCGCTCAGCCAGGAACAACGTGCTAACTGTTCACGTGCTGCATCGCCAATGCGAAGCATGGCTCTCGTCTCAGATATCCTGAGGCTGCGAGTACGGAGAACGGATATGAAGTACCCTGTAATCTGTGCTCCATACTCCGTACGGATACGTCGCACGCCATTCGATCTTTGCGTGTTTGAGGCGCAGTGACGGCACTGGCGGTCATTTCTCCGTAAAAGGGGCTGGCGACGTCACAGAGACCCACATGTCCCTTGCCAGACGCGCCTTCCCCTGAAAGGCTGGCCCTACCTTCGTGTTCGTAATGTATACAAATTACATTGTAATATTCCGTACGTGAATATCAAGAAGATGGAAGGTACTACCTGGTACGAGTAGACATTTCTGCATGCGACACGGCTTGTTCTTGCCTCGCATTTTGACTTCGAGCTCCGTTTATCGGCCTTTGACGCAGAGCATAGCAGGCTCTGCACCAAGCATGAGCATTGGCCGCTGCACTTGATAAGCTGGGTAAGGACACGATGGCTTTTTTTTAGGAGGAAGGCGCGAATGCAAAGACATGGCCCCCAAACACGGAAGACGATTTTGGAAGAAAAAAAGGAAGCCATTTGGAAATTATCGCCAGATTCACAACAGTTTCGATCCCCTGTCTCTGTTTCTGTTTCTCTTTCTATTTCTGCACACTGATGATGGATGGTTGGCGACACGACTGGAAATGGTCTTCTTGGAACTGGACTGAAGACGAGGCTGACATCCACGACACAGACGTCAACCAAAGGTGGCGACTCAACGTTCAGCCTTTTGATTCCTTCGAGACCTCAGACGACCGGCAGACGAGTGCGGCACCTTTCTAGTGGAGAACCATTCTTGCGGACGCGGAGCGGCAACGACTGGTGAACAGCAGTGGCCACAACAGCGATTACGACGCTACAGCCGACATTTACGACAGCCTTGCAGGCTACAATCCAGACCTCCACACATCGAAGCAGCACCGCGGCTGCACCCCTGACGACATGGCGAGCTGGGTGGGCCAGGCGGCCATCAAGGGCAGCACGGAAACATCGCGCATGATGCTTCTGACATGCGCAAGCATTGGCATAGCGTACGTGGTCACACTTGCTACCAGCAATCCGCAATCCGCAATCCGCAATCAGTCCATTTCACTCGCTAACATTCGTTTTGGGGCGTCATTAGGTTTACATGGGGAGTGGAGATGACATGTGGGTTTTCCCAGGACTCTTTTTCAGCTCCGAGTTCGAGTTCTTCTGGCTAATGCGCACTGTGACAGACTGCACGCCGTATATGCTTTCTCTCGGACTCACAAAAGGCCAAGCTTCATTTGTGTGGCTCGCTGGTCCCATCTCCGGCATGATCGTCCAGCCTGTCATTGGAGTCGTTTCGGATCAGTGGACCGGAAAATGGGGCCGCCGCAGGCCGTTCATCGTCGTCGGCAACGTGCTTGTCGTCGCTGCTTTGCTGACCCTGGGCTTCACACGGGAAATCGTCACGGCTGTCTTGGGAGACGATAGCGTCAGTGTGGCCGAGGGCGTATCGGCTCCTGTGCCTCATCGATGGCTCGTCATTATACTGGCTGTTCTGGCTCTCTACGTGGTCGACTTTGCCATCAATGCAGTGATGTCGTGCGTACGCAGCCTCGTGGTGGATACGCTGCCGATCGAAAGACAACAGGAGGGCGCGGCATGGTCCAGTCGCATGGCGTCTTTTGGCCACTTGATCGGCTACGGGGCCGGTACCGTTGATCTGGTGGCATTTTTTGGGCCGAGCCTGGGCGACACGCAGTTCAAACAGCTTACCGTTATCGCTGCTATCTGCCTCGTTGGCACTTGTGCCGTCACCTGCTGGGCCGTCACCGAGCGTGCTCTGCTCTCTTCTGCTAACGACCACAACGCGTCTGACGGTAGTCTGGCCAAGCTGCTCAAGGTCGTTCGACAGATTTGGTCTACGCTGCTCACGCTGCCGCCACGCATGCAGAACATCTGCTGGGCCGTTTTCTGGGGTTGGATCGGCTGGTTTCCCTTTATGATCTACAGCAGCACTTGGGTTGGCGAAACGTATTTCCGATATGACGTCCCGGCTCACGCAAAAGGCAGCAAGGATGCGCTGGGCGATATGGGACGCATTGGAAGCTATGCTCTCACAGCCTACTCTTCTGTCACCGTGCTGGCAGCCGTGGTTCTGCCCATTGTCATACGCAGTCCGTTTGACGAGAACTTTACGCACCGACCGCCGCGGAGCATTGCACGCTACGCCGACTTTATCGAAAAGTCGCGGCCCGACCTGCTGACAGCCTGGACCTGTGGCCATATCTTGTTTGCCATGGCCATGTTTATGGCTCCATTTGCAACCAGCTTTCGATTTGCCACCTTCCTCGTTTCTCTGTGCGGTATTCCCTGGACAGTGGTCACATGGGCTCCAACGGCCTTTCTGGGCGTGGAAGTCAACAGACTTACGAGTGGCCGCGACAGCGTGGTCAGCAGCCGGCGGGCATCGGATGTGGGAATAGACGGCAGCCGACTGGAGCTTGGGCGAAGCAAACAGGAGAAGGACAGCGCGGCTGCGTCGTCGGGCGAGCTCAGCGGCATCTACTTTGGCATTCTCAACATGTACACGACCGTGCCGCAGTTTCTCGGCAACGTGGTCAGCACGATCGTCTTTGCTGTGCTAGAGCCCGGCAAGAGCCCTGAGCTGGCCAAGGATGCACACCCATCGGAACACCACAGCACCGATGGACCCAATGCCATTGCCGTCACGCTGTTTATTGGGGCCTTTTTTGCATTGATCTCGGCTCGTGCTACGCGCCGGCTGAAGCAGCTTTGATTTTGGGTCCGCAAAGGATATCAAACTTTTCTAGTCTTTTGGTTTTATGGTCTTTTTATCTTTTTGGTCTTTTCTGGTCGTTGTATTTTCTATTTTCGGCATTTTGTTTAGTCTTCACGTTGTGGCGTTTTGGCAACGGTTGCAGTGCCCCAGTCGTGGCATTCATGACAGGATAGACAAGCATTTGTTCAGGGGTGATTACGTATACGACATAATTGTTGGTTCGAAGCCACAAAGCTGTTTTGCAGGCGGGCGAGGGTAGAACTTTATATTTATAGTTTGTCTATTCTATCTAATGTTTTGCGGAAACCAAAAGCACAGGAAATATTGTTCAATCGCATGTCAACCATATTTCCTCCATACGAATCAAAATTCAAGTCATAAACATAAATGTGTCAAAGAGTATAGGGATAAAATACGAATCATTAGTGACAGGAATTATAGAAATGTAAAAGTGAAATAATCCCCTGAAAAGCCATCCAATCGCCAGAAATAAACAAAAAAAAAAGAACGAGAGTAAAAAAAAAGAACAACTCTTGTTCCTATTTCCTCTAAAAAACTGGCCTGGACTCCTGCCACCGGCGGTGCAACGCCGACTGGTTCTCTCGACCGGGCTCAGGTCCGGCTGGCCCGGCCTGTCTGGCCTCTGCTGCCGCGACTGTGGCTGCGACCACTCCTTGCCGTGGCCGCCCGACACCTTCAGCGGCCGGCACGCCCATCGACACCCGTCCACTGCGACGCCTCCGGGCACTCCGGTCTAGAAATAGACTGGACCGGCCGTTGCCGTCTTCATCGCCAGCTGCTCTCGCCATACCGACGGGCCCAACCCACTCCCAGGCCCGTCCAACCTCGCCGTTGCGGCCCTGGCGCTGGCCTGCGCGCACATTGCTGTTCTGCTCCACGACGGCCCGGACATGCTTCCAGATACGTTCACGGGCAGCCAGCGAATGTGTCGACCGCAGCACGTCGTCGCGCAGCTGTGGAAGAAACAAAAAAGGATCCGGGCGCAATGGGTCCTCGTCGTCATCTTCCACAGCACCAGCACCCGTCTTCTTGCTTCCACCGTTGCCACTGCCACCAACCTCCTCGTCTCCGTACTCCTCGTCGTCTTCCAGAAACAGCACCTTTTGGGCAATCAGCCGCTCCAGCGCAACATCCACGAGAGCCGGAACACGGGCCCGCATTGCCCGACGAGCCCGGAAGCTCGCACGGACGTAGAAGGCGGCCAAGACAGACAAGACTAGAACTGAAAGAGCGAATCGATATCGGGCGACGCTGAGGCGGATGGAGCGGCGGATGGCACATGTGAACGGAAGGCGAGAGAGTGAGGTGGACGATAGGCGGGAGTTTGAAACGGTTCCGGAATCGGTGGTTCTAGTGGCCCAGCAGGGAAGCTGGTTAGTTTGGGGGGTCAGAGATTCAACCAGAACAAGATCCAAGGATGAAGAAAAAGATTCACTTACTCATAGACAGGCTCGACTTCCACTTCTTCACGCGACTCGATCTCGCCAATGGCCACCGTCCACAGATCGTCAAACTCATCCTTGCTCATCTTCTTGCTGCGCTTGTCGCCAATGATTTCCTTGAGCTGAGGCACGTCCATGGCCGGACCCGTTGCCGGCGTGCCGTCCTCGTCCACGAGATCACCGCACTCCCATCTGGCGCGGCGGTCCCGCAGCTCCTCAATGGCCTTATCGGCCACGGCCTTGACCCGGCGTGCACGCTCGCCGTCGGGCTCGCACGTAGGCGGCAGCGGTACCACACCACCCAGCGACCATGGGCTCGGCTTCAAGAGGTAGCCACTCTCGCACCGCGCAACGAGGTCCGCATAGCAGAAGGCGTGCAGCGGACACGGCTCGCACTGCGGCTCAATGAGCACCTGCAGACTGGCGGGCGTGTGCAGATCCATCGACTGGACAAAATCGCGCGCAGGCTCCGGCAGCCGCTCCACGAGGCCTCCCACATAGCCTTCCAGGCTCTCAAACTGGTGTGCCAGGAGTGGCACCGCCAGCCGTCCTAGGCCACAGTAGCCAACGGCAATCTTCTCCTGACGGTACCATGCTCCGTAGGCACCCAGCAACGTCAGCAGCAACACCAGCAGAGGAGTGACCAGGGCTGACAAGATGCCACGCCGCCTGGTCGATGGCGCCTTGTTCTTCTTGCTTGCCCGACCACCAGACGCATTGCGTTGCCGCTGCGCCTCCTCTTCTTGTGCGAGCTCCAGCTGTGCCTCGGGCGTGAATTCTTCTCCTGGTTCCAGGACACTTGTTTCCGCCTCTTCTTCCTCTTCCTCTTCCTCTTCGTCCGTCTCGGGCGCTGGTGTCGTCGGGTTCACGAGCGTGAAAGAGGACGAAGCCGACGGTGGGAGCACAATGTCCGTTGTCAGCCGACGCGAGTAGAAAGGATCGGGAGACGGCGCAGCCACTGCAGAGGGACGCTTCTTGATTGCGCTGGCAGGTTCTGTGCCGGCCGTTCTTCGGCGGCGCACGTCTGCAGCATTCGATGCAGCAGCGAGGGGCGAGCTGCCACTCTGGAAAGGATTGTCGTCTGTAAAGGTGGTTTCCTCGTCTGTCGAGGTCTGTTGCTGCTGCAGTTGCTGTTGTTGCTGCTGCTGATGGCTGGTGGTGCGTCGACGCGGAGACCGAGAAGGCGACGCTGTGGGCACGCGCGAAGGCAACAGACTCGTCTCCTCTTCCTCTGGCGGCTCTAGCTTGACCTTGGGAGTCTGTGCGCGGGTGCGGCGCGAGGATACTGGCCGCTTGCGCGCAGCATCAACGTCTGGGCCCGTGTCTGTATCGGAGGCGGACGGCTGAGCCGGCAGCGGTTGGGGTTGATAGCTTGTGGATCGCGTCTGGCGCTTCCGCGGGCTGGCGCGGCGCACCCGACGATGGCTTGAGTCTTCATCATCCTCGGCATACACCTCTGCCGACCGCATCACTGTTTCTCTGGGCTGTCGACTGGTGCTGCGCTTTGGTTTTGGCTGTGGCGGCAGGTCGTCGAAACCAGAGGCCGTGCTGTGACTCTGTGCGGGCTCGCCTGCATCGACGATGCCCATACTGGACCGCTTGGCGCGGGCCCGACGAGCCAGGATCTTGCTGGCCTGAGGGGCAATGTTGATGTTGAAGAGCTCGACGAGGTCAGATTTTTTCGAGTTGGAGGCATAGTGGACGTTGTAGGTGACAAGGATGGAGCGGAGGCGGGGCACGGTGAGTGTGGCCGGGTCAAAGCCCGGCTGCAGATACTCCTCTGTATCCGACATGGTGACGCGAACAAGATGCCCAAGGAATTGTTGTGTATCAAAATGTTGGGAGAATCAACAAAATGCAGCTGAGGAACGATGACGGCATCAAAGGCGAAAAAAAAAGGACGCGGAAAATCGAACAAAGAGGACTCTGAAAGTGGCCAGCAAAAAAAAAAGAGAAATAAAGTACAGACCGCCCAAAAAATGGCGATCGCGTCGTGCGACGGAGAATATCTGCGTGCCTGTTTAATTGTTGTTGTGGCAAAACTGGCCTGAAAAAAAACGTTGTTTTGACGAGTATCCCTGTTGTCAGTGGCAACTGCTGACAAAAAGAGGGGCAGATGAGTCATCAAATATTAGGCAGCATTCACTGAAGACCCATTTTAATATTCGCTGTTCAGTGTTACATAAGCACAAATACCACGTGATCAATATTACACGTCTCTTTTTTTCCCTTTCCCCTTTTTCCTTTTTTTTATCATTTTGTCGTATCACATAGTACGACGCAATCCTAAGCGCACGTGGGTAGTAATATATGAGTAATTGTGGTACGTAGTACGAGATCTGCGGCGAAATGAAATCCTTCAAGATCAACAGCAAAATTACGGAGGAATCCTCCCGGATTTTCAAAACCAACACCAACGCCAAAACACATATGATCTGCTCCGGCAGGCTAACATCGCGCTCCTGACAGATGGCTGTGCAAATTATCGGTGGTCATTTGGTTACGGTTTATTTAAGTGCCAAGATCGACTCGAATGGTATGTGTGCTGTTTCGATGCGAGAATGGGGGACGCTTTGACTGTAGGTGGAGAGAGGGCACGAGCGCACTGCCTGTTACCCTGTATGGAAACAATGTCGTCGACTCCGTACCGGCTACTACCAAAGATTAGGGTACGTCGTGTTCACGAAAGAGCGAGGGTTTTCCAGCCTTTGATATACGAACGGATTTCGGGGTTCGTGGAGTTCCTCTATTCCTTTTTATCTTTTTTTCTGGGGGTTCTTCAATTGAATTGGCCGGCCGTTTTATCTTCTTGCTCGAAACTTCGACACGGCTATCTTTCCTGACCTTGATTTTGGACGGTTCCTCTAGTTGTCGGGGAAGGATTCCGTGGTGACTGAACCGGTCAGTTCACTAAAACTTGGTGTGTATGCTTTTCTCCTGTGTCCGAGCGGCCAGGTCTGTTTCAGCCTTCGTACGGGCAACCCCGTACTAACAAGTACTAACAACGGCGGCGGCGACGGCGACGGCGACGGCAACGGATAGAGGCCGTTTATGACGGGTTTGCACGGAATATGAACGGGTCAACGTCTGAAGTCCGAATAGCAACAATACAAGGCGATAAAAGTCTCCGTAATTGCGATTGGTGTGCACACCAATTTTCTGTATGGAGTGGTGCCACAAGCAAAACCTGCTATTGTAATAATACTATATATTCTCTCTTAGGCCAAGATAGCTACAATACGGAGTACAGGCATTAAATCCTTCCGGGACGTTCTCTCCTTCACAGTGCATACTTCTGGACCATCTTCAGAATGGCCGCCTCAATTTCCTTGGGGCTAGTGGCGTTCAGATAATGACCACCGTCCTGAACGGGCGTTAGAGTTGCTTCGGCCGATGCCGTAAACAGCTTGATCTGCTCAGCTGGCACAACAGTGCCATAGACCGGATCCGCCGTCCCCTGGACCATTAGTTTCTACTCCTCTTCGCATTGAAATGATAACACTAACCTGCAGCCAGTAGACTGGGCAACGGATGTCGCGGAGGCGGAGAAGCAATCCGTCGCGCTCCATGAGGTTCAGAAGCGCCACCCGCAGCTTCTTGCGGCCCTCGTCGCCGCTGTAGACGTCCTTGACAGTCTGGACCCAGAAGGCCACAGTCTCGGCTGAGACAGTGCTGCCAAAGCCCAGAGACGCCACCATGCCGCACCACACCTCGTCGACGACGAAGTCGGGCGTCGGCGTGGCACTGTACCACTTGTCGAAGAAGGGCATGAGCTGGGTCTTGGGGTCCCAGCATCCTTTGGCACGTGAGTCCGAGGACTCGTAGTCCATGGAGCTTCCGAGAGGAAGGAGTCCCAAGATCTGCAGGTAGGGTGGTATGGTGTCAGACACGATGTTGCTCTTGGGTTTTTTTTCTTTTCTTTCTCTTCTCTTCTCTCTCTCGTTTCAGCTAACCCCCCTGGTTCGATAACGTACCTTTTCAGGGGCCAGAAGCGCCATGCGGACAACAACCCAGCCTCCTTGGCTGGTTCCGAGCGCAAATGCCTTGGGGACATTGAGCGCCTCCATGACCTGCAGTGTCATGATAGCCGAGTCCCAGTACGTAAACTGCTCAGAGGGGCAAGAAGTGGCGCCATGGCCAAGAGGCTCAACGGCCAGCAGGTTGACGACATCTGTAAGAGACTTGGACTCGAACTGCGAGTTGTACAGCGACGAGGTCGTGCACATGGAGTTGATCAACACCACCGTAGGCTTCTTGGGGTCAATGCTGTCTCCGGAGATCCGGTAACCAGCTGAGATGCCTCCGAGATGGGGAACTTTGATAGTCTGTGTGGCTGCCATGATTCCAGAAGTACGTCGTATGTGTATGGGTTGATAAAAAAATAAAATAAAAGTACGCTCGAGATGCAGTACTCGTACAGAGGGAGAATGGGCGGCGCAGCCCCTTATTTCAGTGCCTGCGGATCACGGCCTAACTGCCCAATTTCGAACATTGCTTCTGTTAGCGGCCTCGGCATGCCTCCTGCTCCACATATGTATAATCTCTTGTCCAAATCATACCCGTACGTCGTATTCGGCCTCGCAACTTGCCCTGAAAGTTCTCCGTCACACCATCATACTCAACTCAGCATTTTATTTCCCCTCCCAGGTAGACAGGACGATCCGATGTACGCTGTACTATATATGGAGGGAAAGATGTATCGCATTCGTATCACCATCCCTACTAGCCTTTGATTTTTTGTCCGGTCTCCAGGCATGCAGAAAAGTAGGAAAGTGCCCTGTCATAATTTCGGATTCTTGGCTACGAGCGAGAAGGATTCCTCGATGGCACCTCCGTACTGCTTTACCCTATCCGAACACGTACTCCGTACAAGCGTAGAACCCATGTTCGTCGATGGAGTCCTCGTAGGGGGGTAGGGGGGGTTATCTCAGTCAAGCTCTGCCCCATACTGTGCATGGCTGGTTGGTTTCGCCACCATCCAGGCTAGCAGAGGAGCAATGCAACCCTGCCGTTACAATCGGCATAGAAAACTGTTCCTCGCTTTTGCGTCGTATGCAGCAGTACAACCACTCATCTCGATAGTGCGGAGTACAGGGTATGGAGTACTCCCGGGCTGTCTCCTGAGAGAGAAAGAGCCACGGAGATATAACAGAGTCATCAGCCGGCGCAATCCTTCTTGACTCCTTCTCCTTTCCCTTCCTCTCCGCTTTCTCATCAGATCCTTCGCTGCTTTGATTTTCCCTAGCCAAAGTCCCCATAATCAAACGCATCATGGCTACATCTGTCTTGCCCGGTCTGGCTGGCTACGACCCTCACGACCTTCAGCCATGGGTTGTCATTGTCATGGTCGTCATGACAGCTCTGACTGTTGTGACCGTTGCCCTTCGTCTGCTCAGTCGCTACATCAAGGTCCGGAGCCTGTGGTGGGATGATTACATGATTATTTTCTCTACGGTAAGGATCGTATCCTTCCCTTTTTTCTTCCTACAGCACGGGCTTCTCTTTTACCTAGTTCGGACACTAATAGCCGTTGCAAAATAGCTCTGGTACTTTCTGGTCGTCGGTTTTATTTTCGCCATGTACGCCAATGGCATGGGTATCCATGCTGACCTGCTCGAGACGGACAAAATTATTCGCATGGCCAAATGGCTCGTCGTCGCCGAAATCTTTTACGCCTGGAACCTCGGCTGGACCAAGATCGCCGTCCTGCTCATGTACTATCGGATTTTCCACATCCCTCACTTTAAGCGCATGGCCTGGATCATTGGTGCTTTCGTCATGGCCTGGGTCATCACGATCACCTTCATTTTCATCTTCATTTGCGTCCCGGTCAAAAAACTCTGGTATCCCGACATTCCTGGCCGCTGTATCAACCAGGTCGGCACTTGGATCGCCAATGCTGCATCCACCCTCTTTACCGACTTGACCATTCTGCTTCTTCCCATTCCTCAGATCTGGAAATTGCAGCTGCGCAAGGTCGAGAAAGTTGGTCTGACGCTTGCGTTTGGCCTGGGATTCTTGTATGTTCTTGCTCCCTCGACCCCCCCCTGTTGACCTGGTGGCTCCGTACTAATCTTTTCCTTCTAGCGTTGTCTTTGCCTCCGCTTACCGCACCAGTGTCCTTTTCACGTACAGTGGCACCGACCCTACCTACACCCTGGCTCCGACGGTGGGATGGACGGCTATTGAAATCTCAGCGGGCATTGTGTCGGCTTGCTTGCCGACCATGCTTCCTGTTATCCGGCAATTTGCTCGCCTTGTCGGTCTTACCCACCTCTTCGACAACATCCGTAGCACGACGGGCGGTACTTCGCAGTCGCACGGAAAGAACTCGACGAACCAGACGGGACAGGATACCATTCGCAGCAAGACTGCGGATAATCGTGGCGAAGCCAAGGGAAAGTCGTTTTACAGACTGCCCGACGATACAGATTCCGACCCGGCCAACACCCAGGAGCTGGGCCACTTGAATCTGCACCCTCATGCAAAGGACGTGGAGGTGACGGTCGAGACCTCGTCCAGAGGAGACCACGAGAGCGAGAGTGGAGACACGATTCCACTGCATAGCATTCGGGTCAAGAATGAAGTGAAACAGTCGACCAATATTATTCGATATTGAGTACTGAGTACAGAGTAGTTACTACAGGAAACACGACCGACATGTTTACGGATTACTGGGAACCTGGAACATGTACAGCAAAATTTTTGATTCACCCTTGTAAGATAAACCGATAGTTTGGAGTACAGCGTGCTCCGTATTTTTTACACTACAAAAATTCAGCCGCATTCAGGGGCTTCCAATTTCACGAGTTCAAGAGCTTTACCATTTTTGCGCAACAATTCTTTTTCCCTTTCATTCTGTGTTACTAAATATAGCGAAATAAGAAAATAAAATAAAATTCAGTCAAATGAATGCGAAACTAGTTTTTTTTTGTCGATTTTGTCGGGTTTGCAAATTTTTTTGGGGGAGATGTTGTTTTGAATTATGCGGCTCCAATAGCCACTCCGAAGAAAAATCAAAAATCCGTAGATACAGTTGCATTTTGGCCCCGATTCTCTCCATCTCCATCTCCACCGATCCTAATCCGTAGGATCCCGTGCCGTTTTGCGACCCTTGTTCAAGGGATCCCCTATTCAATGTCCACGCGACGAATCTCGGTCCACTCCTTCTCCACAACCGGCACATTGATGATCAATACGCCATTTTCCATCCGCGCAGTAATGTGCTCCGCATCTACATCCTCGCGGGAAGGCAGCGGAGTCTCCTGCGGCTGAAGCTCTGAAGCAGCCGGCACCTCGCTGGAGGGCGGCTCGGCCGTGGCCTCGATCGTGGTCTCAGTCGTATCCATGGCCGTGTCTGTGGCCGTGTCTGTGGTTGCGACTGTGGTCGCCGGGTACGGCGGCGGCTTCTCCGAGAAGGGCGGCAGACGCACGTCCCGCTGGAAGAAGCCCACACAGCGCTCCGTGCTGACGAGCGTCTTCAACAACTCCTCGTCGCCGGGCCGGTGGACCATGCCCGACACAGACAGCAGAGCGCCATCGGCGTCCCAGTTGACATGGACATCTTCCTTCTTGGCGCCGGGGATGGCCAAATGCACAACCCAGCCGTTCTCGTTGTGGAACAGATCGTACGGCGGCGAGAAGGAGTCCTTGTCCTTGCCGGCGCCAAAGTGGGCATGGCTCAGACGGATCAGATGCCTAGCAAAGTCCTTGGTGAGGGGGAACATGTTCGGCGGCGGCATCGCCAGGCTACCGTCAAAGGGGTTGCGCGGAGGACCGCGAGGGGGGCCCGACAGTGGGCAGCGGTGCGACCGGGAGAAGCCGCGGAAGCCCCGGGGACCCCGGGGACCACCGTGGCCATGGGGACCGTGAGGACCGCCGGGACCGCCGGGACCGCCAAAGGCGCCAAAGGGACCATCAAAGGGGGGATGGTGCGGGTGCGGGCGACCGCCCCAAGGTCCAGGACCACCAGGGCCACCAGGGCCACCGGGACCGCCAAAAGCGCCAAAGCCACGGCCACGACGGCCGTGGTGACGACCACCGCCGGGGCCAAAGCCGGCATCCATAAAGTCGCCGCCGCGCGGGCCGCGGCCATGACCGTGACGGCCACCGTGACCATGGCGACGCGGGCGGAAGCTATCGCGGCCTTCAGCGCCCGAGGCAGCGGCAGCGGCAGCAGCAGCAGCGCCGGCACTCGCCTCAGCGTTCTCGTTCTCGTTCTCGTTCTCGGCCTCAGTGGCGCCTTCGCGAGCTGTCGCGGAATCGGTAGTGTCCTCGATACCAATCATGGCCATGTCTTCGTCGAGCTCATCCGTGTTTTTTCCGGAGCATGAAGAAGAAGAAGAAGAAGAGTCTGAATCCTCGCCGTTGTCACGCTTCTCATCATAAGCAGCGACGTCAGCATCATCGAGATCGTCTAGCATGTCAGCCATGTGGCGGGCAAAGAAATCGTGGCGGCGGCCGTGGCGGCCGTGGTGGCGACCGCCCCAGGGGCCACCCCAGGGACCGCCCCAGGGACCAGCAGCCCAAGGCTCAGGGCGGCCCCACGGGCCACCGCCCATTCTGAAGCCAGCATCCCAAGGGGAAGGGCCCCAGAAGTCGCCGCGAGAAAAGTCGGAGAACTCTCCGTCGGATTCAGGACCACCCGGGGGTCCAGGAGGACCCGGGGGACCCGGAGGACCATGGTGAAAGCCGCGAGGGCCACGACGGCCATGAGGGCCACGAGGACCATGATGGCCATGTGGGCCAGGAGGAGGGGGAGGAGGGGCTTCGCCATCAGCAGCGGGACCAGCAGGTTCACCGAAAGGGCCAGGAGGGCCAGGAGGGCCAGGCGGGCCCGGCGGGCCCGGCGGGCCAGGAGGCGGCGGGGGGTGGAAGGCCCGAGGACCACCGAAAGGGCCCGGGCCATGATGACGATGATGATGAGGGGGACCGCGATGTCCAAAAGGAGGGCCACCAGGACCTTCGGGGCCCTCAGGGCTGTCCGAAGTGGCAGCATTGTCTACGCCATCACTGGGCAGGTCGACCGAAGCCCAGAAAGAGTGGCGGTTATGGTGGTTCCGCGGCATTGTTGCTCAAGAGCAGTTGATATTGATATTGAAAATACAAACCAAATATGAAGAGATAAAAAGAGATGAGGTAGAGGGTGAATAGGTAGAAGTGATTGAGAGGGTTGAGTGGAAAAGAATCAGACACAAGAAGAGCAGCAAAGAGGACTGTTATATAGACAATAATGGCCAAAGGAGGCAATACGCAATTGTTGGGACAAAAGGGCTGAAATGTGAGGCTTTCGCCTCCCAGGCAGCAATTTAGCTACTTAGCGGGGATCTGTCGGGTTGAGAAGATGCGGCAAGGAGGATTCGTCGTCCGCTACGTCACCTGGAGGCAACCCGGAAACAAGACAAGTCCCAACACGCACGAATCAAAAGGCTTGGATATACGGCATCACACAATAGTTGCGGGGGAATGTTGTTGCCTCTGTTGGTGAACGGGTTGCCTGCCACGCGTTCTGAGCCGATCGAGTTAGCGCTACCTACGGGGGTCGGAGGTAGGCAATGTCCGAGCGGAGATAGGTCACGTGACTCAAGGCTGCAAGGAAGGCCTCCAAGGCTGTGCTGATCTGCTCCGTACGCCGAATCTTACTCGGTATTGAAGCGCCAAGCCGGCCAAGCCTGGGGCCGACTCGGCACTGCACGACATCTAAAAAGAAAGCAACATGACATAAGCTCTTGAAACTCTGCTCTGTTCAAAGCAGATTTGTTATGCGACCTATATAGTATTAACCAAAAATTAACCAAAAATTAACCAAAGATTCAGGCAGGACAAGCCTCATAAACTGGCAAGCAAAATACCCAAATCTCCCCCTAAACCACACAAGAACAGCCGTCCAGGATATGCAATGAAAAGATCAGCCAAGAAGACAAGACGGAAAAGGAACCATCCCCCGGCAAAAGCCTGCCTCCCCACACTGCCAAGAACGCCTAGCCCAACTGGGCTATCCATACACTGCCACACGCCTCCTCCTCTTATGCCGTATTTGTATCCACTTCTGCTGCCGTTCCTGCTTCTTCTGCTTCGGCTTCGGCATCTTTCAGCTGCAATTTCTTTTCCGCCTCCTCGGCTCGCTTCGTGGCGTTGGCCAGCTCTTGCTGCAGCTGCTTGATGTACTCAATCGCCATCTCCACCGTGCTTGCCTTGCTGTTGGGTCCGCTATTGGCATTGCCACTGCCGTTCACGTTGCCTCCCTTGCCGTCCTTCTTGCCACCGCTACCGTTGCTGTCATCCTCGCCGTCGTCACTCCCCTTGCCTCCTTCTTTAGTCGGTAGCGGCGGCAGTAGCGTGGCAATCTCCTGCAGGGCCTGATTGATACGGTTGCGTCGGCCCTGCTCGGCAATCTTGTGCGAGGTCCGCTTCGACGTCAGATTCGTCGACAGCTCGCTCGGATAGGACACTCCCGGCACTGTGTTGCCCTCCAAAATGTTCTGGTAGTTGGATTTGGTCGCCAGCAGCCGCGACGCCTGGTCCTCCGCTGCCGATACACCACCCGGAAGCAGCGGCTTGATGCTGGGCGAGATGCGCGGTCGCAGAGCTGGCGATACTTGCACCGAGCTGATACTGGCCCGCTTCTTGGATCCCCGGGGAAGCATCAGGGGCGTCTTGCGCTGTGACTGCATCGCTGGCGTGCCGACATGGCTGCCCGGCAAAAGCTGGGGACTCTGGCTCGCCGATGTCGCCACATGGATCGTGCTCCCAGGCGGTTTCGCAAAGATGGGTGACGGCAAGGGCTGGAAACTGGAGGCGCGTGCCGAGAGGGCCTCGAGCGAAGGCGATGCCGTCGTCTGTGTCTGTATAGATGGTGTGTTGCGCGCGCTGGCCAGAGCCGCCTGTGGCTTTTGGAAATCCATATTGAGCGACTCGGGCAGTTCAAAGTTTTCAATGTGGTCATTTGCCGCCGCCGCGACCGCCGCCGCGGATGCATTGTTGCCCAAGCTTCCGCTACCGGGCATATCTTGGCCATTGCCTGCCGAATCTGCTGACGGCTTGTGCGATTTCTGCTGAGGCGATGCCAATTTCATGAGCGATGCTGGCGTGGCAGGCGAAGGAAAGCCGCCAGATGTGGACAAGACAGAAGTAGAGGAGACCATGGGTGTACTAGACGAGGTAGCCGCCATATGGCCTGGCATGGGAGGGACATTGTTATTTTGAGGATGCAGGTAGGGTGAAGGCCGAGCCGACCGCGGCTTCGGGAGAGGCGGTGGTGGCATGTCGGTCAGGGTTTCGGGGGAAACAGAGCCATTCTCGGAATCTGTGGCACCGGCAGACGAGGAGGAAGGGTTGAGGTGTATAGAGTGAGATATGCGGTGCGCATGCTGTGCATGCTGCTGGCCCTGCTGCAGGATGACGGGTGACGTAAGGGCTTCCTGCTCCAAGGACTCGGCCAGCTGGTCGAGGACCTGCGCATTGATGACGGGCGTGGTCGATGTCCGCTTTCGCTGGGGTTTGGTAATGGGTGACTGGCGCACATTGGCCTTTCTGGATTTGGCATTGTTCTTTCTTGCTTTCCGGCCGAGGTCGGTGGAGGTGGTGGGCATGGGTGCCGGGGCCGGCAGAGTTTCCAAGTCCATGTCGATGGGAGATGTGCCCGTAGTGGAGAGGCGTGGGTCGAAGACAACTGGGGAATCGGTCTGGGCGTGGAGCGCTGGAGATGTGAGAGGGCTGAAGTAGGCACCAGGCATGGTGAACTGGCTATCAACGGGGAATTGGGTCTCGAGTGGAGTCACAGCAGGCGAGACGAGCGGCGTGAAAGACATCTAGAATTGTATGAGTATGAGTATGAATATGAATATGCAACAAAAAAAGGGAGGGGAGTGGAAAGAAGGCTGCGTACATCTTGCTGCTCTTTGAGATGCTGAAACCGCTCGTACAGCTGGTGGCCCTGCTGGGAATGTTGGTGCTGCTGATGTTGCTGGTGCTGTGAATGCTGCTGCTGCTGCTGGTCGAAATATTGGTTGCCTGCCTGCAGGTCGAGGCTCTGAGGAGTGGGTGGCACGATCTGGTTCTGGCGTGTGAAGAAGGCAACGCTCTGTTCCTCGAGTTGGCGCTGCAGACGCTGCTGCTGGAGATACTGGATCTGGGCATCGATCTCGGAAATGGCGTCGCTGGGCGTCGGCGGTGCCATCATGGCCGGAGTGAGTGGCGCATGGGATATCGCGCTGGTGACGGCAGGTCCGGAGCCATTGGAGGTCCGCGAGAGGAGTGTTGGCATATTTTCGGCGCCGGTCATCGGCGTGTCCAGCGCATCCTTGGCTTGAGCCATGGCAGGCGGCAACATGTGGGATCCGGATCCGCTCGTGTTGGGAAATCCAGCAAAGTCGAATTGGAGTCCATCGGCCAACGTGTCCATGTCGTTCATGTCGAGAAACTGCTGGAAATCCTCATCGGCTCCGGGGTGCAGTCCATGATCCTGCCCGTTCCAGGCCGTGGAACCCATCATGGCCATAGCCGTTGAACGAGGAGAGGAGATGACGAAAATGTGTGACGATCGATAAGGAGCGCACTGTGGCGGTGGTCTGTGACAAAGAGCGAGCGCAGAAGGGGAAACTTGGCTGTCTTGTCTTGCAAGTACTCCGCACGAGAAATACAATAGGCTGATCACTGCCGAGACCGATGGTCGCAATGCTGAAGGGCTGAGAAGAAGAAAATAGGAAAAGGAAAAAAAAGAAGGTTCGATCAGGATTACGAAGCCGTCAAAAAGTTGCTGAAGGCGCAACGGGAAAAGCCCGTAAGAGAGCCGTAAGACGACTCGCCGGGCGAGATGGTTGGTACTTTGCGTCGGATGGCCTGCGACTTGGTCCTACACTGGATGGAAAGAAGGGATGGCGAAACAAAAAAAGTCTTGGATTTTTTTTTCGCTCTGGATGATTCCCTTTTCCCTTTTCCCTTTTGGCGGGAAAGACAGGAAAAAAAGATTTAGGTGGGCAATTCCCCCCCCAACAACACCAACGCCGAGGAAAGGCACCGGTAGCCGTAGCAGCAGCAGTAAAAAAAAAAACGGTGGTTGACAAAGGTGGGGTTCTAGAAGAACTACAGCGCCGAAACAGGCGGTCTTCTTCGTCTGTCAGCACATACGGGGCACAAATTACAGGGCACTGGTTGGGCGCAGCATCCGCTTCCCTGCTAGAGCTCCGACGGCCTGTGCGCTAGTGAACGAACAAGCGCTTTCCCGTCGCAAGCAGGAGGACGAATGGGACCAATCAAAAACGCTGATGCGGTGGAGACTAAGAAGAGACTTTCTGTCGGGAGAATTATGCGGAGCAGAGTCGCCGTATTTTACGGAACACGGTGTGTGACCTAGACGTAATCGTAATTCCCCTACAGCGGACATTGCTTGCAAGGGGTTGATTATGCAGACTTGGCAGATCTGGCTAAGGAGCCGAGGCACATGGACTCCGCTGAAGCAACTTGGAAGACATGCAGTTCAGACGAAGAGTTCGTAGAATCTCTACTATAATCTCTTTCTATAACCCGAGTCTTATACTTATACGAGTATCCAATACGAAGAGTACTCCGTACAGACGTACAGGTCCGTGTTACTGGATCTTGGCACGAAAGCATGCGACTCGTGGCATCGACTCGTAGTCTGGAGCGGTCGCTCGTAAGACCCCAAGAGCTAAACTGCACAGGGTAGACTGCCTCGGCTCTGTGGGCCCGACCACCGGCATGGGCATGGAAAAAATAACTGTGCCCTACGAGAAAGTAGCGTCCTTGCATGTCTCAGGCATGGTCGTCACCTGCCGTGCTTCCCCGGCTGTCGTGTTTTACAGCTTCTGATGTTCCTGTTCCTCATGCATCTTGCTGCACCAGTTCTGCACCACCTGCTGCACCTCTGATGCACCTCTGATGCACCTCGCTGCACCTTACTCCATCCACCTGCAGGTGCTAGACTCTGCTGGCCAGGCCCCCCACACACCTACATGCACAGGAGCAATCTTGTACAAAGCATTATTGTTCGAACCCCCCNCACCCCCCCCCCCCCCCCGGCCGGCCTGTTCTGTGCAATAGCAGCGTCTTGCCCCGTTCTTGCTGCAACATATATCTTACTTTGCATGGCAGTTTTCGAAAGGGTCCACTGGAACTCCAGCTGCTTTCACATGAACATTTCCGACTCCGTAATTCCTAGAAATCCGCTGCCGTGTAGAAGCGAGCACGAACTCTTAGTAGCCCCAAGAAGAGAGCCCGGGTCCATTCTCATTCCACAGCTAGCAACCTGCCAAATACTTGGCTGCTGTCAAGCAAACCACTCGCAGCCCGCAACCCGCCAATCAATTCTCTACAACCACTAGACACCTACGGAGTACTCCGTACACCGAGCCATGCTCCCCGACGGAATCCAACGCCAAGACATCCCGCCCACGATTCCGGAGTATGGGGCATTAGTTAGGAAGGCCCTGCTAAGTTGTGGCTGAGACTGGTCACAAGATATTCTTCATGCTACCCTGCCTTCCTTCGCACTCCAGTGGAGGTTGCATCCTAGAGACGTGTGGGATGTGCAACTGTGGCTTATGTTATATGTTGTCCCATGAGTCTCATGAGAGTCCCCATGTCGTATCTTATCCGTAAAATGTCTGACCGACACCCAAACAGGCATGTCCACCGAGGGCTCAAACGGGAAACCCAGCGGCCGAGGGGGGGTGATTGCGTTGTATTCCGGATGCGAAAGCGATTTTCTCCGACATGCGCTAAGCCTAATTCTTCTCAAGAAAAAGAAACTACATCTTGTTACACCATATTTACTAAAAAGTAGAAGTACCATGGATTTCGGATTTTTATTAATCCGTGCTGACAAGTACTGTGCGCTTGGAGAGGCAATATATAGTGATGACGATGGCGGACAATGTCCGAAAATGTGCTGCATTTCAGTACTGTTAGGAGGGTTTGTGGGCAATACAGCGTCTTGAAAGAATTTTAGTGGAGGTTTAGTGGAGTTGTCGCTATAATCTAGTGCACTTACTGCGAGCTTTTGCTGGGCGTCGCTTTCCTGATGACACATCACAGTAGCTAGCTTAGCGTGCGCGTATTTCTGGGGAAGTGGGACCGGAATCGAAAGGATCGCGCAGCCGAAGCAGTCATGGAAGCGCCAAGAGAAGGATAACATAGGTTGGCTACACGCCTACAGCACGCTGAGTCAGATAGACTGGCACCTCAATGGCCCAACAGGAATGGCTGGTTTAGTGAAGCTGGGACTCGGAGATGCGTATATAAGTAGGGCATCATTCTTAGACATACTACAATCCATGTCTGACATTCCAGAATTGTTATACTACACGATTAGGCAAAACTACGTCCTGTCACCCCTTCCGGTAATTACTACCTCTAGTTCTCATTGAAAGCACTGGGAAGATGTAGAAATTTGATGGGATTTGATGGTAATGCCTTTGAAGTCGCGGTGTTGAATATACCTGTGACCATAAAGAGGGAGGAAACAGATATTTCATACTTGGGAAAGAGTACTCACACTCACATAATCTGTTCATCCAATTTTCCTTTTCTGTACCGCAATCCACTCAACGTGCCTTAGACTCCTATACCTTAACAGCGTTTACTCTGTAAATCTCCCGGTTAACCTCACATTGTACAGTCAACACTCCTTGACTCAGACTTGCTAGAACTGCAAACAGCAGGCAAGCTGTCGGGTCTAAATTATGATCTGCGACTCAATAGGCAAAGCTTATTCAGAACTCTTTGCGGCTGTGTCAGCTCACTTACAAATAAGGTTGCCTTTCCGGCTGATGCGCAAAACCAGATTCTATCACTAAATATAAGCTTAATGCCTTTTTAATTTCGCTACGGAGTACGAAGTACTGAATACTCCCTTCCTTAGAATGCAGATTCTTCCCAGGCCAAAACGAATACCGAGCAAAACCCAAATAACCTTGTTATGCATGCATCTCGAATAATACGGTGAAGCAAACAGAGTACTGAAAACATCAATACTTCAACACGAGAATACAATCACTCAACCCGCCGATATACCTAGAAAGAATGGGAGTGACGTATCATCTCATTGGGTGTAACCCCATCGTGTGTAAATTCGTCTGTACCAGCATCGTCTTCTCAAGGTGGTATTTCTCGCACATGGATGTATAAAAATGTTTGAAATATGCCTGCGCTACTCCGCAGTGTAATTTGATTTCATATTCTCTATCAAATCGAGCCAGCTACAGAGCATTTGTATGGAGTATGGTATTTCATGAGAATCCCCACAGTATTTTCAATTTTCGAAGTTTTGCCCATATGCTCGCCTTTCAAGATAATTATTCCCTTTGAAATTAGACAAAAAGAGTATGAGCACTCTGTATTGCTTTGCTCCTTTGGTAGGAGCTACACGGGACCTGTAAGAATCATACCTATGACGACAACCCGTCAAACCCACCAGATTGATGGACCCATTATTGTTAGATGGAGGAGGTTCCCAAAAATCAACAATAACTTCTAAATTATTCTAAAAATTTATGAAAAAAAGAGGCAAAAAAATTTGCGTCGGCCGGGAATCGAACCCGGGGCCTGTCGATGGCAACGACAGATTTTACCACTAAACCACCGACGCTATTGTCAAGCGACTAATTTGATTCTGTTAGTAAGGTGCGGGATATATATGGTCTTGGCCTCATTGCAGGTACTCTGCAAGTAACCGCTCCGCCCTCCTCATACCGAACACACCCTCCTGATTAAGTAGATTAAGAGCGTAAAAGTGTCCCGTTTGGATCGCACGGTAGTAAAGGGGCATCAAGCAATGCCTCGCTCTATGAGGCGTATATAGCTCGTCGACCTGTCGGCCAACACTCGCAGATAGTTCGTTAAGTTGAAGTTTATTTATTTACCCTCACAAATTGTTCCACTCTGCTCACGCACCGTACACAAACCTTACATTCAAAGCGAAAATGAAAGTAGGTTACAGGGATTTCAACAGTCTGAAAGCCCTGATAAACCTTTCTGAAGCATTGAAGTACCGTGTTACAATATATGGCGTAAAGTACGCAATGACAAGAGCGATGGCCAATCTACGGACCCATGGTGATGGCAAATAATAGTGAACAATGGCCTTTAAGAGCCCCTTGATGTTCTGAGTTGTCGAGGAAATTTGTGGAGAGGGGTCGCTTGAAACCGATTTCGAGGCCTCCATTTTTGATAGCTCTCTTGCTGGTGTTAGCATATCTGGATGTTCGAATACTCCGTACTCGCAGCATAGTTCGCACCTTGGTTCGGGCCGTGGAGGATGGATGATATGGGTGGACAGGAGATAAGTCTCATTTAGGAGCATTGACAGATTGAGAGACCCCGCGGTATTATATATAATTACTTGACGGCACTACTCTACTTTGCTGACTTCCTACTTGTACTTGAACACTTGGCACTGCGCCAAACTTTAAGTACGCCACACATCTCTACCTATTGTTCTATCTGTTGAAGACCCACTTGTCACTTGACCTCGTGAAGTGTTTGCATTATCTGCCTCATTGCCTGGCACCACTAGATCGTTTTCTACATGCATATTCATCTCATACAATCAGACTACAGGTGAGGTTGACACCTCGTAACACAATTTTTGCAATTCATACCCGAATTTTTGGCTCTCTAGATACAGTTAGATATTTTATTCTTTCTCTCCCAGGCAGACCCAATCGTACCAGGTCGCGTGCTTGTTCCTCGTCAGTCGGGATCTCAAGCCTCTCTCTGCCAGGAGTGGATCGGCAAAGACCCAGGCGGTGCCTGTATCTTACTTAATGGCTTCATATAAGAGGCGGATCCAACATGAGCATCACTTGATTGGTATGACAGAAACAAACCAGCACCGCCTTTCTTTTATGACTCGGATGTCGAGGGCTATGATGGGCTCGGAGGCAGAACAGTCGATGACGGTACTCTGGAAGAGTGATCCTTTTATTTTGTGCTCTATATGTATAGATGATTCCTTTCTGTCGCCGCTCATTCCGATTCAATACCGAAACGTACGGTAGAGAACTATCTGAACCACAAATGGAATAAAAAAGTTCATGACCAAACGCAAACCTCTTCTCGTTATATCGTGGGAAGAGAAGGTCGGCAGGAAATTCAAAAAGCACAGTGAAACAAATATTATAGCGACCAGTTAGTCCACGCTTAAGCCCAAAACAACCCCATCTGCAACTTCACTGTCCTTTTCATACAATGCTTGTATGCTTCCAGCCTCGTGGTCCACAGTCGGTCCACCTTTTTTATTATTCATCACATCTGGTGTGTCTGTAAAGATGCACAAACCTCGCACCTGGATTCGCCAGATAAGGTTGGTTGGAGTATCTTCTGTGCCGAGGTCTTGATAAACGTGCCATTCGCCTGGCTGCCAGAAACAGTCAGTAGGACATCGACGGCAGCTAGAATAAAACTCGGTAGACTCGGCTACCCTTTTGTCCTTTTCGTTATTATACTGTATGTCGGAAAAGCCATGCGAAAGCTCGCCATAGTCCAAGTTATACCGTAACTGTATGCCTGGCCATATAGATTTGCGTTGGAGCGGCGGGCCAGACCATGCGTCCTCGTCTGGTAGGGTGTAGATGATAGAGACGTGTGGGCACATCCAAGCAGAATGAGAAGAGGCATTGTAAGAATTCTCGATGCCTTCTAATTTCGCCCGCTTGAAGATGGAATGTAAGAGGTACCGGCGCTGACCATCTGAACCTGTAATGATCTTGCGAGAGAAAGTGCTTGGAGCGCCAAACTTTGTGAATGTATTTGTATAGCCAATGTCAACGTATGGGTGTGAGATGCCAGCAAGGCGCTGTAGGTAATAGGCATGATAAAAGCAAAAGTTGCGGTTTCCCTCTTGCTTCATGCGTGTATATTTGAGGGTAAGTTGTACGTGTCGGTGTTTTACTTGACTCGACTCGGGAGAGATCCTGATACCTTGGCAAAAATGGGTTGAATCTCGTTTGTGGTGCTGGGTAGAATAGGCCATGTCCACAGTGCCATCTTCGGAAGAACCTGAACCGTACGGCTGATCGTGGGCAAAGGCTGGATGCAGCGCCACGCACAGCTCACAACACCAATAGTCGGCCTGATCACGGGCCAAACGGGATAGAAACTCGAGGCGTTCTACTGCTGGTTGCGCAGAAATGGTCTGGAGTGCCACCGTGGTCTTTGGCTTCAGAATCGTATACAGTGAGTGGCATGTCTGGGCCAAAAAATACTTGGCCGTCTGGCGGTAGCGTCTCTGCAATGGCCAAGACCAGTTCTTCTGGCAGCTGGAGCAGAGGACATTCGGCTGGTGGCGGCTGGGGAGGCCGGTTGAAAAGCTTTAAGCGGTAGTGTCGTAGAACCCGTCTAGCTTTAAACCAGACGAGATAGTAGAACCAGGTAACAAGTAGGTCAAAGAGGAGGTTGAACATGTTGGTGTTGTCGGGGAAGAGATGGTGCAGGAGAGCAGAATACTTTATCATAGGAACCTGTGACGTTTATCAAACAGGAAGGCGTAATGCTGACTCTGCCTTCTTGATACTGACTAATACCAAGTTACACTGTGTTTCATTGCAAGAAAGTCATAGAAAAGCACAAAGAAGAACTGAAATCGCAGTCTAAATTACTACAAATTCAACGCCACAATAGCAGCCTGCTTTACTCCTTGGGCTTCTGGCCGTACACCTGCTTTGCACAGTAATAGGCATGCACATTCAAGCTGCGCATGTCCCGACGAAGCCGTGCCGCGAAGATGCTTATCTGCTCAGGTGAGTAGCCAAGAGCGTTGGCCAACAGACCGACTGTGCCCTCCGTGTCGGATTCCAGCATGGCGCGGCAGTAAAGACCGACTTCCTTGAGCTTGTGTTCTTTGGGCCACTCGGAGATGGGAATCTGGCATTGTCAGATGTTGGCCTGGAAAAGGCGTGCAAACAGTACTCACCTTGTACGACGTTTCCTTCACATTGGTGAACCCAGCCGCATCCATGGCCGGCCGCTGCAGGTTGTCGCGGACGGGGGCAAAAGAGGACTTGACGCCGAGTTTCTTGGCTCCATCAAGGGCAATCGACTTCCACTCGGCGACGGCCGAGGTGCTGCTGATGGTGTCGTCGTCTGTACGGAAGAAACCGTCGTTGTCGAGTGACTCGAGCCAGCCTCCTGGCTTGAGGCAGCGGTAGGCCTGCTTAAACAGAACATCCCAGTCAGGGACGGTGCCGGCTACCCATCGGACATGGATAAAGTCAAAGTGGTTCTCCGGGAACGTCCATGACTGCGTGAAGTCGTCGATGACGCTGGGATATGGTCAGAAGGAAGAGAATAGCGAAACGGAGAGCAGGTAGGGTGCGTACAATTTCACATTGGGCGGCACCCATGTTGGCTGGATGGGCGAAATATCGGTGCCAATCACCTGGGAATTTGGATGCGCATCGGCAAAGTCTCTAAGGACACATGAGTATCGTGATTCCATGCAGGGGCAAGGGGGGAAGCAACATACATGGCCCAGGAACCGGTGCCGGTGCCGAGGTCAAGGACATCCTAAGAAAGGGCAACATCTGTGAGCAACTAATAATTTTGCAACCGAATGGGATATTAGGGAACCAACCTGGACATTATCGCTCAATGGCGCACCGTACAACTTCCCGTCCAGCAGCAGAGTGAAGACATGGTGTCTATGATTTTAGGTGTAAGTTATTTTTAGTTCAGAGGGCAGACATTCCTATTTTTGGCACGCACCCAATGTCCAGGAAGTCGCTTTGGCGCTCGTCGTTGGAACCCCTATGGCGTATTAGTATGGCTATGAAAAGGCGAAAGTGGACGAGGCAGGCAAGCAATATACCAGTAGTTGTCTCCTATGCGGTCACTGTGATATGTGCGGCCGTTCAATGTTCGGTATTTCAAGATGGAGGATGTGATGGATGCCGTAAAGGTCGAGTTGTCCTCGCCGAGAGTAGAGTCGGCGTCACCTTCTTGCGACTACGAGCGGAACAGTTAGCCGACCAATCGAATCAAGTGATAGTGGCAATGGAAAGACGTATACCGCGGGACGGGCTTCGTCGGCTTCGATGGCTTGAGTGGCCTGTGGCTCGGCCATTGTAACCAGAGATTTCGTGATAAGAATGTATGTACGGAATACGGAGGATTGAGAATATTACTCTGAGTACAAGTGCAAATTTTCCTCGGCCCAAGGGCACCCATCCATACCTAATATACTGTATCACTGACGATCGCCAGTGATGCGGGCGTCTACATGGCTCTGTCGCTTATTGGCCATGTGGAAAAAGAAGGATGGGCCACGCGAGTTGAGATCCACAACTGAAGAAACTCAAAAAATTGACAACAATCAGGCGACCAACTGTCCATTTGCGAGTAAAAGACAACGGGCCATCGACTTATCAGGTTAGAGACAGGTCAAGAATCCACACAGGATGGTGAGTAATGCGGAGTACTCCGGACTTGGAGGGTGCATTTCCATCATCCATCAATGACTGGTCACGTGCAGTTGATGTAGAATGGAACGTGTTGTCTGTCAGAGATGGTCCAATTTGACGACCTCCAATTTCGACTCCGGTCCCTCCATTTTGCGGGCCGCAATGCGGGCCGCAATGCAGACAGACAAGCGGTTGTCGCGTGCTCTCTAGAGGTTACGGGATAACATAACGTAGGAAGTGATTGATATAAAAAAGTTGGATGATAGTTGTAAACTTTAGCTTTAGCCAACGCATTGACATTGGCTGCTGACATAATCCCTTTCGAGCGGGTATACTCCGTACATCCCGCGGCTTCATACTCCGTGCTCCGTACGGAGTAAACGGACATTTTTCCTATTAGAGCACCACGAAAATAGTCCGTAGCCGCTGCGGCAGACCCACAACATTTTAGGGTGACAGCTAGTCAGGGGTGTTTCGTGATTTATTCGGAAAAACAAAGGTCTAAACAAAAAAAAATGTTATCTAATGCAAAGGATAGATACAATGCAGGCATAATTATCCCCCTTTCCATACATGAGTAAAGAAGGGATATCTTTTAATACGGAGTACTCCGTAGATGGACAATATCTTGGCTTCCCCATATACGAGGTATCGAAATTCATTTTCAGAAAAGGGGCTCTACTTGTTCTTATCTAGTACCGATAAACTGCGGAGTGCGAAGAGACCAATAAGCTGGGCAGTGTTGAAAAGCTGTCGTGTTATGGGGTAGAAGCAAAAAGTAGAATAATGGTGAATGAGGTGTGTTCTACGAATACGGGGTACAACAACAATTGTAAAGGGCACAAACTATTCCGTAGTGGCTTCTTAGGGGTATTTGTCCATTTAAAATCACGGAGCACGGAGCACGGAGTATTGACTCCGTAGACACGGAAGTACGAGTACTCCGTACGGAGGAGACAAGTCCACACACAGTACTCCGTGCTCCGTGCTCCGTGCTTCGTATTAATCAAATGGGGAAAACAACACGGCAAATGCCGCGTTTTACAGGCTGAAATACTCCGTAAACGCCCTACCAATGCAGGGCTGCAATGACTGGGATCCAATCCATGGAGACCTATGTGCCGGTCGGACCTCTACGTAAACCGTCGGCCTCAAGTTATAACCCGAGATCTGCACAGGCACATTGTCATCTTTGGGGATTTGTATTTAAAGCTCCAGGACTGGCTTACAATATCCAACATGGCATCTCACAGCACATTGCTACAACGAAAAATATCTGCTGCACCGACTCCAACATGGACGCAACGGACGCATTTTCACCGCCGCTGAGCGGCAAATCGGTGCCTCTGCAGCTGGCCGCTCTCGTTTCTTCCCTTGTAAGGAGCAGCAACTGCCGGCTAACACACTGACACGCTAACCCATCCAAGATCGGTCTCTATTTCCTATGGAGCGTCGTCTACAACCTCTGCTTCCACCCGCTTCGCAAGATCCCAGGCCCCAAACTCTGGGCCATCTCTCCTATTTTTCAGGCTCGGGCGCAATGCTCTGGCAAAGGTCATGTAATTCTCCTGGAACTGCACAAGAAATACGGCCACGCCGTCCGGGTCGGCCCCAACGACGTTTCCTTTACCAGCGCGCAGGCCTGGAAAGACTGCAATGGACACCGCACCAAGGGACGCGCCGAGAACCAGAAGCACCCGGCTTTTTTCAACAACATTCCCAACAGTGTCATCGCAGCCGACACCGAGCGTCACCGGGACGGCCGTCGACTTCTCTCCCACGGCTTCTCGCACAAGTCTCTCGTCGACCAGGAGCCTATGATTCGCAAGTACATCGACCTTCTATTCGAGCGCCTCGAGGAGCACGCCCAGCAGGGAAAACCCATCAACTTTGTCCAGTGGTACAACTACACGACCTTTGATGTGATCGGCGACCTCACCTTTGGCGAATCCTTCGGCTGTCTGGAGAAATCGGGCATGCACACCTGGGTCGCCATGATCTTCAAATCGTTCAAGGCCAACCACCGCATCGGCCAGATCATTCGGGCGTACCCCTTTACACAGTTCTTCATCAACTCCGCTACCGGTATCGTCGCCAACAAGGCCATTCAGGAACACAGAGAACTTGTGTCAAACAAGCTCAAGCAGCGCATGGCTCTCGAGGCGCCTCGGCACGATTTTATGCACGGCATGATTACACCTGACAAGACTGGCAAGATTGTAAGTTTTTTTTTAAATCCTTCTTTCGTCTTCTTCCCAAGTTAATTGCCAGCCCATGAACTACAATGAGATCGCCGACAACTCGGATGTCTTGATCGTTGCTGGATCGGAGACCACTGCGACAACGTGAGTGCATGCATCCCACTGCGCAAATCAAACACCCAACCTGACCATGCAGACTGTGCGGAATCACGAGCCTTTTGTGCGCCCACCCGGATGTGTACGAGAAATTGTACCAGGAAGTGAGATCTGAATTTGCCACCGAAGACGAAATCAACCTTGTCACCGTGCAGAAGCTCTCCTACATGATGGCCGTCCTGGACGAAGGTCTGCGGGTCTACCCAGCGGCAGCCGGAACATCTCCTCGTGTTATTGCAAAGGGTGGAAGCATCATCGATGGCAAATTCCTGCCTGGAGGTGTAAGTACAAAGGCCTTTGTTTTTTTCCGTTCCCTCATTAACATGGCAGACTACCGTTGATATCTGGCATTGGACTACCTACCACAACCCGGCCAACTTCAGCCAGCCTGAAGAGTTCATTCCGGAGCGTTGGCTGGGCGACCCTCGATTTGACAACGACAGCAAGGAGGCCTTCCAGCCATTTTCGACCGGTGGACGTAACTGCATGGGCAAGAAGTACGTACTTTACTCATCCCGCCGAATTTGAACGTGACTAACCAAAATAGCTTGGCTTATGCTGAGATGAAGCTGATCCTGGCCAGACTCATCTGGAACTACACCCTTACTCTTGAGGATGAGAAGGACAAGGATTGGGTGTACGGTCAGGATATGTACGGCCTGTGGGATAAGAGCCCTCTGTTTGTGCGTCTTACTCCTCGGGAGAAGCGTTAAGCCTTGTACGGAGGTCCTATGAGGATTTTGACTGCACATTGACTTTTTAAAACTTCCTGCCAGCAAGAGGCAATGTAAAGGAAAAAGAGAAAGAAGATTCGAAGAATGAGCTTCAGTGGAAGCCGGTAGAAGATAATAGATATTAGAGATGGAACATGTTTGGCTGTACCCGTCAAAAAAACCGTAAAGAAGGAAAGCACAGCTTGTATGGTCCACAAATAAGTGCTGCAAATAGAAGGAACAGAATAGAATCATATGTTTGCCTCGATAATACAACGCGCCTTTGTTTGCACCTTCTTTGGTTAATCCAAAGTTCTCACTCGTTCTCGCCCCAATAACCATAGCCGTTCTTGTTTTTGTCATTGTTGTAAATTGGTGGTCAGATTTCATGTAATTGAAGCCATCGTGATAGCTGTTCTTGGCCCAGTAACGGTAGTACTTTCCCGGATTGATCTGACTTTACGTCAAATTACTCTATTTCCAACAGTTGCACTTTCCTCTAAATTGAAATTGTACGGTCTCTGCTTCCCGTTCGAATTTATTTTGAAGGGAAGGAACAGAGGATGTAAACGCTCGCATACGCCGTCACAAATGTACATAAGAAAGTCTTCCCCCATCTCCTCCTCGTCTGACCGATTTCGTGTTCTTCTTCTCTTCTCATCATTTTCCAGTTACATCTTCTTTTTTCCTCCCCTTTTCTCAGTCTTCTCAACCTTTTCCTCTTTTATTTCAGCGAACAAGTTGGAATCAGCCTCGCCAGATTTTATCATGCTCTTTTTCTATTCTACACCTTGGTCGCCATAACGTATCACCACATTTGTCTTGCAACGTTCCATGAATGCCGAATTTTCTCTCGCATTGTTAGGTAGGGGAATCCCTGGGGATTAAAGGTAGATATGACATAGCATGATTATCCGTTGCGACTTTATGAAGGAACCCCTACTCAGCTTTGGCTGACCAAAACAAATTTACCTAGGAATTGTCAGAAAAGGACGGCGGCGGGGCCTCAGACACGTCTTGTGCAATTACACCGATCACACAATGTGAGGCTTCTCATCATTAGCACTGATGAAGCAAATGCTAACTGCTAACTGTGTAGTATCTATGGGTGCCTTTATCTCGAAAACGCTAGCCAGCGACCGTCCCTTGCGATTTGAACAACATGATAGCCTCAGACTTCTTGTACATTCACACAATATAAGTTTTCATCATCGACATTGATGAATCACATGCTAATTATGCAGCACCTTTCGAGACTTTTCACTTAGAGCTGGCAAACAGGGACGTCCCATCGTGATTCGAGCACAGAATGACCTATGATGAATGACTGTCACGACTTTATGGACGAGGGACAAAAAAAAAAGGAAGAAGAGAGACAAAGCGGTTTTTGCAAACGATTTATCTATAGCGTCTGTCTTTGCCGTTGAGAGTCATCAGTTCAATTCAAAGCAGAGAGAGTTTTTTTCTCTGGAGAGTTCTCGATCATCTTACTCACCAGTCTCTGTGAACATGTGGTATTATTATGATGACTATCATTTGCTTACTGACTGACCGAAACTGCAGTGTCAATGACTACAGGACATGTTGGGTGGATTACACATGTGTCGCCACCAGAAAGTGAAATAAATAGTTCGCACATTTCCAACAATTCCTTCTTCCTTCTTCCTCCTTTCTCTTCATCCTTGGTATTCATATTTGTCGTAACAATAATCATCATGCCAGTGATGACAAGTCAAGTTGAGATGCCTTGAGCATTCAACCAAAACACAGATCTGAGGCATATTTCGGGCTGTGTCAAATGATTCCTTGGATAGGACATGGTCCACAAAGTCGCAAAGTCGTATATTCATGCCGGTGATGACAAGTCAAATTGATTGAGATGCCTGAGCATTCAACAAAGAGCACAGATCTGAGGCATATTTTTGATCTATGACCGGCTGTTCCTTGGATAGGATATGGCGAAGTATATTCTATTAGCAACGCTCCCAATATGAAAGCAAAACTAAACTAATTCCACCTTGGCTAACAAAATCGGCAGATAGCCCACGCATGAAACGTGCTTGAATGGGGGCCAACCTCGCCGCCATACACAACTTGCCCGACAGAACATCTCCAAAGTAATTTTGGTACGCTGCAATCATGCTCTGCAGCCATTTCCGGCATTCATCACATTTGCAAAGGGACGAGTCTAGTTTGGGATTCTCTACTGGAACTACACTGTTGAAGAGCACGGAGGGGAGCACAAACGAGTAAGCCTCAGTGGGCTGGCATAGCAATTTTGGAATAGTATTTTTGCTAAAGATGCATACAATATAAGAGTCCTAATGGTTTTTTTCCTAGTTGCAGTGCTCGTAAGGATCAAAGAGCGTTTTCCAGTCCAGCATCTTTGTGCTTGCAGCCGGGAAGCCATCATTCCCCAGACTCCTCTGGTAGAGTTCATGGAGTAACCCCGTATTTAGATATCCGACTTCTCAGAAATTCTCTCGAGACTTTTGAATATAATTGCGAATCAGCTTCTGGAGACGTTCCTCCTTCACGTTGAGCCTCCCCAGCCGCCGGAAGTGCATCTCGATTTTATGGCTGGCAACTGTGCAGCCAATCCTTTCAATGTGCCGGTAACTTTCAAGGTAGGCTTTCTTGATGGCCCAACGAGAAGCCCGACAAGCTGTCCATAGCCCGCCATCCTGCATACGGTATGCTGCTAAAGGCCTGCCATGACGTGTCATATCATGATTGGAAAAATAATGGGTGCAAGGGGGTGGCTGGACTGCGAATTCCCAGATGGTTAGCCTCAGTTCGGCAGGCAGATCTTGGAAGCAGTGAAATTTCCTCTTGCTGGTGCGTTTAAGCGATCTGGGAGTCAGTCGACGGATATCCTCGTCCGCTCTTAAAAGTATGGCGACGGCATCGGATATTTTTGCTGCGGCATTGCCAAGTATCCGACGTTTGCGACAGACTTTTTTGTATAGACTTGATTTTGTTGCATAAAAGATAGCCTGCAGTTTTATGTCATGAAACGCATGGGAGATGCGACGAAACCGTCTCCTTGTACGTTCAAGTTTATAAACCACCGTGTTTGAGGCATCCATCTCGATGAAAAGCAGTTAATTGTTCACTTCACTGAAATATGGTAATCAATATTTTCGATCCAATATAAACATTTACTTTTCCATCGATAACATAATCGAAACGAGTTCGTGAAAAGGGTGGCCAAAGAATTCAAACGGTTTGCCTTGTCGATTAATAAGACATCACGAAACTGGGGTCGTAAGGGGTTGGCGAAACATTGTGGCAGGTGATGCTTAGCATACGTGAAACGAAACCCCGGCACAGTAAACACATCATCAACGCACGTTTGTGAACATTGTTCAAAAAAAAAAGTTAACAGTTGAGCTAACTATAAATACAGTCAAAAATATATATATACAAGAATAGAACTGCATGTTAACAGCTACGTTAACATCCCATGCCTGGCCAATGTCAACAAACATGGCCATGGCCCCAACCCGAGAACAGCCTTGCGATTTTCCCACGCGTCCATCCATCAGCTGTCATTGCTCATTGTCCATTGCCCGTTATTCCATCGCATTTCTTTACGAAAAGTTGCTCGTAGCCGTCGTCTCAGCGTCCGACGCACAGCTGACACTGTCGACATCAATAGTGGTGCCTTCAATGCTGGTGATGCGAACATCGACAGTCTCAGTGCCAAAGCCGCTGCTGTACTCAAAGAAGTTGTATTCCGAGCGCGTCGTCGACGTCCAGGTGCTGCCGCTGTCCGTGCTGACCTCGAGGGACTCGATACCGATGTTGGAGTTGACCACTTCCACCGAGAACCAGTAGGCCGAAGTACCTGTCTTGCTGTGCAGCACAATGGGTGTCGTGATGCCGCAATCGACAAACTCGTATGAAATAGAGATGATGCCGGCCGAAATGTCGCCGATGGCCTCAAACGCATCTTGGAACAGGTCCAGATGATCCTGGGCACACTCGGGGCATTCGTCCACGACCATAGCCGTGATGGAGTTGCCGTTCGGTCCCGTCACAGAGACACACCGACCACACTCTGCAGCATTATCCCAGACATCACCGGAGTAGGCAGTGCCGTACATGGAAGACGGCAGCGTGTAGTTGGTGAACATGCAGGCGCCACCAGCCAGATTGCCACCGTAGAACGTAGCCTCGCCCGTAATGACGCCAGTGGTGCTGGCGGTGGAGCCGGATGCCGTTGCGGAGGACACTGTCGAGGAGGAAGACGAGGCGGCCACAGCCGTGGTGGAGACTGCCGCAGTAGAAGCCGTAGAGGAAGTCGACAGAGCTTCTGCCACAACCGAGGAATCAGCCGCGGTCGAAGAAGAAACCACGACTGTCTTCATGGTGGTTTGGGAAGACGAAGCCAGAGTGGAAGTGGTCTGGACGACGGCCGTAGCGGCAGCATCTGTGGCCGTGGCCGAGGATGAAGCAGCGACGGTCAAGTCAACACTGCACACGCTCGTGTCAGACTCATCAGCCGAGGCAGCCGAAGAAGCGGCAGCTGAGGCGTCGGCAGCTGAAGTGGTGGCAGCGGCGGAAGTGACTGCAGCAGCCGAAGTGGTAGCAGCAACCGAAGTGGCAGCCGAAGAATCAATGGCCGCAGAACCGGCGGCATCCGAACCGGCAGCATCGGAAATGGTAGCAGCCGTGGAGACAGGGACTGAAGAATCGGCAGCAACTGAGCCGGCAGCAGAAGCAGAAGAGACAACTGCTGTCGAGACAGCGGCAGCGGAAGACGTGACATCTACCGCAGGGGCGGAAGACGCGATAGAAGTGGCAGCCTCGGCCAGAGCAGAGCTCGTCGTGGCCGACTCGTCGACGGTGACAGTTGCATAGGAGTAGACCACCACACAGGCATCATCATCAGCACGGCCGAGGGCAGCCAGGCCCAGGACGAGAGCAGAGAGAATGGACTTCATAGTGACTATTGTTGATGGGATTTATACAATGTTTTCGTTCTTGGGGATATCGGTGGAATCGGCGGGCAGCAACGGAGTGTGGGATCGGGGCCAAATTTGACGGAAGGATACAGTCCAGCCTTGGTCAAAGACAAACAAGCAAGTAAAGAGAATGAGAAACGCAAGAAGAATAGCAATGAACACGGCTGAGACAACCAAAGCAAGAGCGGCAAAAACCATGTGTGCAGGACTGTAGCTGCAGGGGAAAAATGAATGTGAAAGGATCAAAGAGTGACCAGAGTGAAGGGAAACAGGATGCACAAACCAGACCGGCAGGTTAGTTGGAGAAGAGAAGAAGATGGGACGAAGCATGTTTCTCATGAGGAGAGTGGTCTTTAAGTAGAGTGCAGAGACGGCAAAGACTGATTCAAGTGTGCACGGTATACACCCCTTTGGGCGGTTTTCATGCAAACATATGCAATATGTCGTTACCCGGTGCATTGGACTGTTCGAGAACATGCCTCAATAGTTTGATTTTTTAAGAGTGCAAGGGGAACATCAAACACACTAACAACCCCGGCCTCGTCTTGCACGGGCCAGGGGGGATGGAACACTGCCCCATGAATGGGCCATTCTGGGCATATTATGAGTAAGTATCTTACGGACTGCGTCGTAAGATGCCTGAGGATGACGAAGTAGAGGACGATTTATGGGATGCATTATGCGTTGCGATGCCGAAGTTTGGTTCGCTACTAAGTAAACAGACCTAAATGGCAGACATGTATAGATTACGGAGTATAGATTACGGATTACGGCGTACGAATTGCGGATTACGGAATACTTCGTATTGTGCATTCGCATTCGCACTCGTCAATACTCCGTACTCCTCGTAGACACGCCAGGATCGGGAGAGGACCAGGGAGAACGATGTGATCTTTCGTCTCCAGAACACCGGAAACCGGTTGACAAGGACAAATCATACGCAAGTGTTTATTGGTTTGTTTCGAGGAGAAAGTGGGGCGCCAAACTCTGCTCAAACAGAGGGCTACACCCTTCAATTTGACGGACCCAACGACTAGTATATTGGACCACGTTGGCACCACAATCCAGGGGGTCCCCTGACGGACAGCCCACGGAGGTGTTGTGGAGATCTGCGGAGAGCATGGCGACGCTCTGTTCGGACGATCCTGGCATTGCGGAATGTACCGTGCTGACCGGAAAGCTTGCCTTATGAGCCAGGAAGCCACATCTCCATACGGAGTACTGGCCCGTGATCGTTGCCGCCGGCCAAGACGAGGTCATACTCTATTCTCCGTTCTCCGTCCTCCGTCCAGCTCCGTTGACTATTCCCGAGTCTTCCGGAACTGCCATCAGTACTGATAAGAAACGACACCCGTAAACTCAGCATCCTCTACTGTCGTCAAGGTGGCCATGACCGTTTCCAGCGACGAGAAGACTCTCCAGATGCTTCAGGGCCAGGAATTGACCTCGCCAGACGATAGAAATAAAGTGTATCCAGCCGTCATCGTCGCTCTCCCGTTGTCCAACTTCTTGATTGCGCTGGTTTTTGACCCGAAGAAGCATCCATTGTCCACTGCCGTTCCCAGAATAACCGACGAGGTCCATGCCATCGGCAATATTGGTTGGTACGGCAGTGCGTAAGCGTTTCTCTGCGTCTCATGGCGACCAGGTATCTTCTCACGGTGGCCTGCTGTCAGCTGCTCTTTGGCAAGCTCTACACCATCCTGTCCATCAAATATACCTTTCTTGCGGCCATTGTCGTATTCAAAGCGGGCTCGCTCATCTGTGGTCTGGCACCCAACTCCACCGCACTGACCGTCGGCCGTGCTATTGCTGGCATTGACGGTGGCGGTGTCTTCTCGGGCGTCTTTACTGACAAGGTCGCATGGCGCTGGTGTTTCTATATCAACTTACCGTGAGAATCTCTGCTGACCTGACCTCCAGACTGGGTGATCTGTCGGTGCTCCTCGTGTTCCTACAAGAGCACTGAATCGCACATCCATGGCTTTTGGAAGGCTCTGACCAGCCTCGACCCCTGGGAACAACCGTTCTGGTTGCATAGGTGGTCACGGAGCTTCTGATGATTGCCCAGACGCTGGGTGCTGCCGCGTTCAGCTCGGTAGCCCAGGACGTGTTGAGTAGTCACGTGACATGAAAAGCGTCTTGGCCACGATCGCAAAGGGCAGCATAGACGGGCATGGGATACTTTACTGCCGGTAGTCAACACTGAGGAACTTGGCACGACTACGTATTATTTACGGCTGAAAATGGCAGGCGTTATCTAGATATTTCAGAATAGACTGATGCGCGGAATATATCGGCGAGCTGGAAAAGGGGGCGACCCAACATGTCACAAAAGTACGCCACAGCTAAGAGAACCACGAACTACGAACTGCTCCGTACGTTGGCGCGTACTCTTTTGTGAGCACTTGTATGCAGCTCCGGATATGTTTTCCCTCTTTGGGTCTTCGCTAAATCTATACTTTTACTGACATCGGCGACACCGAACCAACAGCCAACAAAGTGGTGTGTTCGAAATGGGGGACCGGTTCAATAAAAGCAATGGCATCTCCTCCCGTACGCGTATTTTGCACAGCATAGAACATCATTCCTCATGGCAATGTCTGGCAAAATCAAAGGTGAGCAGGCCCCTGCATACTGCTTGGCACACAGTCCAGACCTGGCGGTTGCTGACCTCCTCGAGTCATTATTGTCGGTGCCGGCCTCGGCGGTTGTGCAGCCGCACTGGCCATGAAAAGCCACGGCCACAACGTGGTCATGTACGAAAAGGTGCAGCAGTTCCGGCGACTGGGCGACTCGCTGGGTCTGGGCGAGAACGCGCTCAAACTGCTGCGTCGATGGGGCGGCCGACGGCTGTACGACCGGCTGATGCAGATTGGCAACCAGGCAGATATACTGACGATCCGACGCTGGCACGACGGTAAAGTGTTGGCCGAGCAACCGCTCATGGACATGGCCGGCCGCATCGGCCACCGCGGCGACTACCACAACGTGCTTCTGACAGCGGTGGCCGACGCCCGGATTCCGGTCCATATGGGTCGGGAGGTGGTGGCATACGAAGAAGGAGAAGATTCCGTGCGTGTCGTCTTTGCCGACGGGTCTTCTGATGTGGCCAATGTCGTCGTCGGGGCCGACGGCATCAAATCACGGACGCGATCTCTCGTGCTGGAGTTTGCAGACGCGCCACACAGCAGTGGCTATGCCTGTTACCGAGCGTATCTTCCGGGGGAGAAATTGCGAGGGCGGATGACGACCGAGGACCAGAAGGCGAGCGACTTTCTGGACCACGACTGCGTCAATGTATGGATTGGCGTCGACAAACACCTCATTCAGAACACGCTGCGCGACGGAGACGAAGTCAACTGGATTCTGACGCGCAAGATCCAAGACAAGCAACACGAACAGGACATGTTGAAGAGCGAGTCGTGGTTCCAGGCCGGCGACATGGACCAGGTGCGGCAGTGTGTGGCCGGCCTGGACAAGCGCATTGCCGCTGCCATCACGGCCACCGACACTTGTCTCGACTGGATCATCTGCTACCGCGACCCGCTGCCGACGTGGGTGTCGCCGGGCCACCGCATTGCTCTGCTGGGCGACAGCTGTCACGCACATCTGCCAACAAGTAATCAGGGCGCCAGCCAGGCTGTCGAGAGTGCTGCCGTCTTGGCCTTTTGTCTGGAGCTGGCCGGAAAGAAGCAGATTCCCTTGGCAGTAAGTCTCTGTTCTGTTCTGTTCTGCTCTGCTCTGTTCCTCTACTTATATCAGACCCGCACGTATGAAAAACTGCGCTACGATCGCATCTGCCAGAGTCAGAACAATGGCGAAGACCTCCGCGACCGCTGGCACAATACTCTGCGCGACATGGACGACAGCGTCAATATCAACCCCGAGTCAGTCAAGATCCGCAACCGCTGGTTGTACTCCTACGATGCCGAATCCGATACGGTCATCCGTTGGGACGACATGTCGACACGGGTGGCTGAAGAACTGCGCACCGGCAAGATCACGCCGCTGTTCACTGCGACATAGACAGCATTTTTATTTATGTTATTCGAAATCTGTAAGATACATATATACAAGCTAAATCAAAATTCGTCAGAATTCATCAACGTCCAATTCTCATCCCCGGAACGGCCGAGCCCGCAGCGTCCGGCGCTTCTTCTGGGCGTAGAACTCGTCGACCCAGCCCTTGATCACAGCCACCTCATTATTGATCACCTCCAGTACGCCGGCATTGTCCTCAGCATTAGAGTAGATCAGGTCGCTGCAGTGAATGCCGCCCGGGATGACCTGCAGAGGCTGCTCCGTCGTCGACTGCAGCGGGCCGCCTGGCCGGAAGGTGGACGACATGGTGGCATCCAGCCAGGGGTCGAACTCGCCGTTGGTCCAGATCAGACGCGTGCGGTTCGTCACGGACCAGCCGTCGGTGTACACATTCACGTCGGCGGCCGTCTTGCCCTCGGCCTGGCCGAAAGAGTAGCCGTCAACCTCGGGGAAGTAGAGGCCGCACTGGCGCTCAAAGTAGTCCTTGGTGACGAGACGCGAGACAATGGTCGGCGTGCCGACGGGCGCGCCGTCCTGCCAGAAACCAAACGGCTCGTTGCACAAAAACCACATCCACTGACGATCAATGGTGTTGTTGACGCTCGTGTCCGTGTAGATGGGGCTGCTGGCATTGTACGTGTCGAAGCAGTCGGTGTTGTCGGTACCCTCAAAGTAGCCGTAGCTCTCGCAGGTGCCCGGCAACATCACCTCGGACGTCCACTTGGCATAGCCGTCGAGGGCCTTTTTCAGTCCGACGCCGGTCGCGCTGGAATTGCCAGTAGTGTTGAAGACACCAGTCACAGCATTCTATGATGTTAGCTCTTCTTCTTTTCTCCCCTCTCGTCTCTCCTCCGCCACTCACCTCAACGTAGTCACAGAACTCGTACACGGACGAGTAACCCGAGTAAAAGTCGTGGCTCTGCCACTCCCACGGCCCATTCTCCAGAGCGCTGGCAAAGTCGTCGTTGTGCACAATCGAGCCCAGTCCAAACTGGTCCTTGAGCGCCTGCACCTGGGTGGCCGAGCCGTTCTGCAGCACGCGGTCCACATGCTCCACCACCAGCTGCACGTCGGCGCTGCAGTTCTGCGGCAGACCCTGCCGGACAGGCTCAAAGTACTGCCAAAAGTCCTCAATGGCCTCGACCACGGCGCTGCTCGCGTGGTAGGCCCAGTACGTGCCCGGGTCGACGTGCTCGACCCACGCCGACAGCGCGCCCGAGTAGCTGCCGCCGCTCATGACCCAGGGAGCCTGTGGCGCATTGCTGGTGCTGTTGCTGTCAAAGGGCAGAGCGACGTTGCGCGCAAAGTACGTAGTGTCGGCAATGGAGTTGTTGAGGGTCAGGAAACGCAAGTTCTTGGCCGTCAGGTCGTCATAGGGCGAGCTGTCGCCCCAGTACCGGTGCTCCAGCATGACGACGGCGCCGCCAATGGCCTGTGCAAAGATGCCGGTGATGGTCTTGTTGGTCAGGTAGCCCGTGTAGCCATCGGCAGCGGACTCGCCGGGCGTGAAGAAGACGACGGGCGACCCGGGGCCCTCCCAGAACTCGGTACTCCACCAGAAGCGCTGGCTAAACGTGCCCAGAGACGGGTCACTGTGGTCGAGCAGCTGCTCAAAGGTGCTCTGGCCCTTGGTGGCCACGCCGCGAGCCAGGACGCTGCCAAAAGTCTCGTCTTCCAACTTGGGCGGCTTGAGGGTCACCGTGTTGAGGTTGGCTGCCACGGCAGAGCCGCAGACGGCCAGGAGAGCCGCCGCGGACGTGCTGAACTTCATTCTGACAGGCGAGACAGACGAGACAGGCGAGGGAATGTGGGAAGAGCAAGACACGAAAGAGACAGAACGTGTGCCGAGGGAAAACGGCACGCTTTAATCCAAGGTCTGCTCGAGGTGGATCGCGTGGCGGCAAGGCTGGGCAACGGAATGACAGTAGGCTCCATTCCAGTTGCAGGTCGGGAGGGTGCCATATCCCTTTTTGTAGCCCCGACACCACCACCTGTCTGGCTCGATGTCAAGTGCCGTTCACATTCCTACTGATCGCACTAGCTGTCGAAAGGAGTGGCCTGAACCAAGATTCAAAAGAAGAAGGAGAACAACACTCCGTACTACCACAGTAACAGTAGCACCGCGAGGTTGGTGGCTAACCGAAGCCAACCGATAAGGGCCAGGATCTTCACACCTGCCCGGGTGGGCTGTAGCGGCCGGGCGCAGCATGCCCAGGGAAGGCCAAAATCCGGTGATGGAAGCTAAAGTTGAAAAATGATAGCGTTGGTGTGACCGGATCATGCGGCCGTTTTCCCTTTTCCAACCCTCCCTCCCAGGCACAAGCCAGGCACAAAGACGCATAGAACCGAACTAATTCAGGCACTAGACGAAAAGAAAAAAAAAGGCATTGCCACTGTTGGCCTTTGAGTTCGAGTTCGAGGTCGAATTCGAGGTCGACTTCGAGGTCGACTTCGACTTTGAATTCATCGCTACCGATCTCGATATTCGACAGAAACAATTCGCATCTCGCGCGGGGTTCTCGTTAGCACGGGCTATTGTCCGTCCGATAGACCCTGTCAGTTTGGTTATCTGTGGGCCCTCACGATGCTGTGGCCAGTTTTTGGTTGCAATATATGTCGTCGGTTACGAGGCCGGGGGGGATTAAAGACTGGTCTGTGCGTCGCGATACGGTGAAAAATACGGAGCCATCCCCGGTCACGCTGTTCGTATTCGTCAAGTACCTTCCCTTTCCGGAAGCTCGTTGACCCCGGTCCCTCGGACAGATTCCCGGTCACGTGAGAGATCACATGTCACACCAGAGCTCTGTACTTTTGTACTCCGCAGAGTATCTTACCAGCAAGTCTGATAGCACGGATCCGACCACGATACCGAATCTTACCTATTCCTATCACCTCGCTTGACAGCTCACGACTCTTCCGCTATCTACCCCGATGGCGGCATTGCTGGGCCCCGCTTTTCACCTGCGGCCGACTTTCCCGCCCGGGCCTAATGCGGTAAATCGTCCCCTGTACGCAGCGAACGGCGCCGACCAGCGGCAGTCCACTTTTTTTATCGCATTTCTCATTTGCCTCTTTTTGACGCCATTCGCTTTTTGCTCTCCTTTTCGACTCCCCTGCTTTTTCTGGCCACCCGCGCCATTGTGTCTTCCCCCACGCCACACGTCCTTCCCCAGCCGTGCGAGACTGACCTGCCGTCTTTGTGCGTGTCCTTTTTCTCTTTTTTCGGCCTCTCCTCGCCCGTCATGGCCACCCATGCCGACGAACGGACGCCGCTTCTCCCGGCTTCGGCTTCAGCTTCGGCTTCGGCTTCGGCGCCCGGTAGCGGCACGGTCACGCCAACAGCACCGGAAGAGACATCCACAGCTCCGCGGACCAGTCCCAAAGATGTTCACGGCATAGCCAAGCGCTGGTTTTCCTTATCGTCAGCTCATCGCGTGCTCTTGGCCGGCTTTATCATCTCGCTGAGCTTTGGTTTCACGCAGGTCTCGTGAGCAATTGAGACCTTTGTCTGACCGGAACCCCTTTTCTCTAACACGCCCAGCATCTTTTATGTCTTCCATTTGATGGAATGTGACGTCTTCTATGGCAGCCATCCGCCCTACACCGGCCCCGGCGACCGTTGCAGCCGCAATGAAATCGCCGCCGGCACCGCCATGCAATTCAGTATTCTCGGCATCTCGACCACATTTTTCGGTTAGCTCTCGCTTAGCTCTGAGCTCTGAACTCTTAGCTCTCTTTTTTTTTCCTGTCCTACTCCAACACACCCACTTACACCCACAGGCACCATTAACCTCTTCGTCACCGGCCACCAGGTCAAGGCCTGGGGCCCGCGCACCGCCCTCGTCCTGCAGACGTCGATCCCTGCCATCCGCGTGGCCGCCCAGATCATCGGTGTCGTTGCCGGTGGCCAGGCTGGCATCTGGATCATCCAGCTTACGCAGATCATCACCATCTTTGGTGGCCCGGCTGGATACATGTGCGTGTCATCCCATGTGGCTACGGCGTATCCATATTACTCCGTATCTTACATTGATTCCCTTGCTCACGTGCTCTAGCCTTGTCGTCAACACCATCGCCGGCGAAGTCGTCCCCGCCATGGAACGGACAGAACTCTTTGGCCAGCTGCAGGGTTGTGTCATGCTCGGAAGCGCCACTGGCTTTCTTCGTAAGACTCTCTTACTCTCTTCCCACTGCCAGTCCCAAACGGTCACTAATAACCCAGTCGGTGGCATCGTCGGTGATGTCTTTGGCATCGTCCGCCCCTTCCAGACTGCCTTCTTCTTCTTCTGCTTCGCCAGCCTCTACGCCCGCCTCGCCATGCCCTACATCTCGCCCGACACTCTCGTCGACAAACACGCGGCCTCTCGCAATGGCGGCGCTTCCTCTTTCCTCCAGCCCCTCAGGGTCATGCTGCCCCAAAAGATCCGCCTCTTCAGTGGTCGTATTGCCAACCACTACGGCGTCTTCTTTCTCTGCTTTGGCAACTTTCTCGGCGTCGTATGTCCTATCTTTTAAGCTCCTTTTCGTTTCTTCAACTAATCCTGTAGCTTGCTACCGGCTATGCGCCCATCTTGCTGCAGATGTATGCGACGGCTGTCTTCAACTTCGACCAGGGCAAAAACGGCTGGCTCATGTCGGGCAACAGCTTCATGCGTGCCATCTTCCTCATCTTCATCTTCCCGCGCATCATCTCGGCTGGGCGTAAGTGGTTCGTGAAGCTCGACAAGAAGCGCAGTTCTGCAGGTGCCGCTGCGGTTACGGTCACGGCAGGCGTCTCCATCCCGACTTCGCCCAGCCACTCCGTCAGCTCGTCCACCACGGCCGCTGCATCCCCTGCAGAATCCAACGATGACTCTTCGGCCATGCAGGTCGAAGTCCTGCCCACCGACCCCGAGCTGTTTGACGTGTCGACCAACCTGCAGGCCGAGGAAGAACCCATTGTGACGGCCGAGCCGGCGGCCGACGAGGAGAAGGCGGCCTATGCCTTTGACCTATTCTTCTTGCGCTGGAGTCTGCTGGTCGATGGTATCTTGACCGCCGGCGCAGCCCTCGCCACCAAGGGCTGGCACATGTACCTGGTGACGTTGCTTCTCCCGTTCGGCTCCGGCTCGGCTCCGGCCGCCAAGGGCGTCATCACCTCCATGTGTCCCTCTTCCCAGCGCACAGACGCCCTCAATGCCATCACACTGGTCGAGAACTTGGCCCGTCTGACCACTCAGGGCCTCTTTGGCTTTGTCTTCTCGGCTCTGGCCAACATTGGCCATGCCAACCTGACATTTTACTGCAATGGGGTGAGTTCTTTTTTTCGTCTTAATCTCTCTCTCTTCATGCTAACTGCTTAGGCTTTGGCGGTCGTCGCCATGTTGGTATTGTTGCTGTCACACTTCCCACCACTAGACAGTACCATGGTGGAAGAGGACGAGGCTGCGCCACTGATCGCTGCACCTATAGAAGCCGAGTCCCAAAACGACACGGAAACACATTAGTGGCCAAGGCCCAAATGCCAAGCCGCCATCATCTATCGCGATTGGATTTTAAATTTTCCAATTTTCCAATTAAATTTTCTGAATTGTTGTTTATTTTTGCCAGCGTGCAATACAAAAAGTACTTTTTTTACATAGAGGAATAGAATGGCTGGATGCACTTTTGTTTCGCCACGTGGGAGAGACAACGAAGAACCTTCCAAGAGGAACTTTTTTCTCGTTTGGTTTTAGCTTGTCTTGTCTCTCAATATTACCCGCACGGCCGCTCCGCTGACACAAAAACGCTGTAGATCGGCTTGGCCCCGTTAACGCCCAGTACTTGGCAGCGGCAGGATTTCCCTGCCAAGAAAGCTTCGTACTAAAATATTGCTGGATATGGAAATCTTGTCTTTCAGCCTTGCCCAAGTTTTTCTTGGCCACAAAACCTGTCAGCTGGAAGATCATGCTAAATGTCTGGATGAACAACATGTATGTATCTGTACAGGATAACATTCAAAATGTGAACCGAAATGACAATGACGATCCAATAGAGAAGAAAAATGAAGACGTAAAGAAGAATTGCAGAATCAAAATCAAAATCAAAACATAGATCCTGCCCCGAAAACTCCGCATCCAGTTGCCGTCCATAGGACCTCCGTCGGATCCCAAATCGTAACATGGCATTT
Organism: Dryadomyces quercus-mongolicae; assembly: GCA_002215975.1. Taxonomy (NCBI): domain Eukaryota; kingdom Fungi; phylum Ascomycota; class Sordariomycetes; order Ophiostomatales; family Ophiostomataceae; genus Dryadomyces; species Dryadomyces quercus-mongolicae. The sequence continues at coordinate 744,095 of NIPS01000006.1, read as the reverse complement.
TTGAATGAAAACCAATGCATCAAAACTTGGTGCTTTTTTTTCAGCACTCTTCCTGGAGGCTCAGCCCTTCAAATCAGGCCTTTGCCCTTCCCCAGGCGGAATCCTTCGCTCTCACCTGAGCCCATCCACACCAGCATCGATACCAGGCCAGTCACTACCACAATGGTCAAAATGCTGGCGCCAGCACGGTCGCCCGTGGTGATGGGAGCAGATTCAACCGTCGTCGCAGTTGTGCCAGTACCAGCGGATGCGTCACCTTGACTCGTGCCACCTGTCGAGTTGGTATATGCTGTCTCCACAGTCTCCAGGTCCAGCAACACGCTCATCAGAGCACCCAGCGCATTCATCTGCTGACCAGCGCCTGTGTCGCCATCAAAAGAACCTGTCGTCCAGCGGAAACCACATGTACCATTGCTCACACAGCTCTTGACTGCTCCCTCTGCCGACAACTTGAGCTTCGGCATGATGGTGTCGTGAATGAAGGGGGCCACCTGGGTCGTTTGCGCCAACCATCGGTGCAGGTAAGACTTGTACGACAGCATATCGGCTGTACACTGAATCGTATCCTCGAGCTCGCATGCCATTTCGACCGCAACGCCATCGGAGAAAAAGTAGTTGAATGTCTGGTTGACCAAAAGTGTGATGCGTTGAGCCCATAGATCGCTGCCGTCGGTCTGCAGACTGGTTAGGGAAGAGAAGAGACGTAGGGAAGAAAGAGAAAACGTACATAGTTATACATAAATCCGGCACCTTGAATAAAGACAGCAGGTACATACGAGTACTGCGCCTTGTTGATGTCGGTACAGTTTTCCTCGACATGGCCGCCATCATAGATGTTGCCAGAGGAATCAATGTATCCAATGTCTTGCGTCCAGTTGTATACTGTATTGGCCCAGGTGGCATATGTATCATTGCCCGTGTACCGGGCCAGACGGGCGGCCAGGTTGAAGAAGATTCCCTGGGTGATGCTATTCTTGTAGTTGTAACCGTTGTTGGTCAAGGGGATCTGCCAGCGCAGACCACCGTCGCAATAATCGGTGCTCCAACGGGCGGCCTGCGAGTTGAAGACGGCCTGGGCCAGGGCCAGCCACTGGGGCTCGTCGGCATCTGGGTTTTCGAAATTGCTCTCGGCGGCGAGCATAGCGGACATGCCCCAGAAGCCCTGGTCATCGTTTCCGAGAGAGGACGTCCAGTTTTCAGGCATGTACCGGTAGTCGGGGGGCCCGGACTGGAAAATAAGACAATATTCGGTCAAGTTGTTGTATGTGGTGTCGGCTGTGTAATGCCAATAGTCAACCAGGGTTCCCCACATTGCACCAGCCTCCCACCAGTAGTAGTCACCATTTGGTGGAGGACCAGGGAGAATTCCTGGTGTTTGACCTGCGATGCGAGCACATTAGCACTTCTCTGTAGATGCGAATCTTGACGGCTCTCCAGAGAGGAAGCAGAGGGAAAAACACACCGGATTCATTGCCCTTGTAATAATGGACGAGTTGCCAGGCGATGGTGCTCATGGCAGACTTGATCGACGCTGTTTAAACATTACGGTTAGTTCGGCAGGTCCCTAAATGAAGGTTGAAGGTAATCGCATGCTTGGGTCGTATAGCGGGACCACGCTGACGCGTCCACTAGGAGCGATGGAAGTGAGGCGATTGCATCACGACAGCGGGGGAGGGCAGAGGCCGGGGAGGCAAGAGAGAAGAGCAAAGCATCCAAGGCAAAAAAAGCACAAGCCGAGAGAATTGGCAGGACAAAAACGTACATGCATCCGTCAAGTCGACTTGCAGCGCATCGTCAGCGCTGGCGAGCGAGGCACAGGCGCCCAGAAGAAGCAGGCCTCGAAGTAAAAGCCCCATTCTGCAGTCGAGGAAGAGATGAGAAGAGGGAAGAAGGAAGAGATGCTCTCGGGCTGTTGCGAATCGTTCAGACTGCGGCTACAAAGATGCGCATCGCCAGTCAAAACACGTCTTCGAAAGCCGAGGGGGGCGCCGTTGCCAATAACTTTTTTGTTGCAGTGGATTTGCCGTTTTTCGCTAGCTTCGACAGGGCTTGGCCGTGGGATGTAGTAGATGGCAAAACGAATGAAAGGAGAGAAAAAGATGGCAAAAAGGAGAAACGAGCGTCGTAAGGAAACACAGGAAAGAGTTGGTGTCCAGGGAATGGGCGATGGATGCGTTGATTGGACTTTGGCCAAAGAGGAAGGAAGGGCTGTGGAAGAAAAAGGAGAGGCCGACCGACCACCTGAGCGCATGCAAGAACAGGACAGTGCCGCATACCCGATACAGCCTAGTGCCCGCGCTTTCCTGCCAAGGACAGTGTTAGCACGGCCTTGAAAGACATGTTGCGGCATAACAGGTTTTGGTCGGCCTTCCTCGCAGGGATGGTAGACATTAACTTGTTATCCGCTAGGCCCGGAGGGTAGCCTGTCTCTGATTAGCCAGTCGTGCATTCCTCTCTTGTCATAGGTTGCCATAGGAGTTTTGCCATTGCAGTTCCTGAGGCGCAGGGCCAGACCGCACCTTCCTTGTAATACGAGTACGAGACATGCCAGAAAATACGCCAACGGTGTACTCCGTATTACGGAATTCTCCATACAAAGACAAGTTCTTCTTTGTTCTTCTTTGTGTGTGAAGCTGACGTACGTCGCCGACCGTCAGCCCAACGGGGACCCAGCGGGGAGACGCCCAGAAGAGGCCCTGGAAATGCTGGATACGTGCAAGAGGCTGGCTGGGCGGAGCATACTAAAAATAAGAATGCAGGAATACAGCAAGAGAGAGCCTCTTTGTGGGGGCAGCAAGGGTTTCCAATTTGGTCACGTGACAGAAAACAAAACATTTTTTTTTTGCGTACGAATCGGCGGGTCAAGCATTACGTCCGCACATCTTGGCATGAGACGTTGATCATCTTCCCGTCCCTTCTCTGCACGATTAAGAGGCTCTTGGCAAGCAGAAGGTCCGCAAGTATCTTAGCAAACACTAAGATAGGAACGACACCACGTCAGCGTAGACGTATTGTTCGCTCTTGGCGTCTGGACATTTACGACAACACTTGAACAGCAGTGATTTTCATATTTTTTTCACGACGACCTAGCTACAGTGGTATTAAACTTTTCCCCCGTCACGAAATCCAAGCAAAAGGAAAGGCAAAGGCGAAACGCAACAAACGCGGCATCATCTGCCGCACAATATCTGGATAACAGGGGAAAGCAGATGGGTCGGAAGCCCGTTCTCGACAAGATGGCCGCCTCATTCAGTCCGTCCTTCCAGGAGCAAAGAGGGAGATTTGTTCGCTCGCCTCACGAGAGCATGTGCTCAGCCTGGACCTGCTGGATGATCTCGTCGGCGTCCACAGCGTTCTCGTGGGCGTCAATGCGCTTCTTTGCCCAGCGCCGGAGGCCGGGAGTCTTGCTGGCGACGTTGAGGAAGGTCTTGGCGCCGGGCAGGTAGCCGGTGCGCTCCTCGTGCAGCAGAAAAATGACACAGACGATGATGAAGATCCAGTAGACGTTGTAGGCAATGACAGAGCCGTAGTAGCCCGTGTTCTCCCAGCCCAGAAGGGCGTTGAACACGTCCCAGCCGTTGTCGTTCTCGGCACTGCAGCAGTTGATGTGCCAGACGGTCTCGCGGATGTTGTAGGAGCCGTCGCCGTCGCCCACCTCGCTCACATCGGAGCCGACGCCATGGACGTACTTGTAGTTGGTGAAGCTCCAGACGCTCTTGCTGAACATGCCGGCGGCGATGAGGTACAGCACGCACGTGCAGAAGATAAGGAAGATCTGGATGGACATGACGTTGCCACCGCGGTATAGCAGGTAACCAATGAGCAGGGCAGCAATGAGACCGGTGATGACGGGGATGGGAAAGGCCGAGGCTGGCAAACTCAGCGAGACACCACCGGTAAACACGACGGCCTCGACACCCTCACGCATCGTGGTGATAAAGGGCAGGATGAACATGATGTTGCGGCGACCCCAGTGGCGCAGCCACTCGCTCTTGCTGCTGTCGCGGAACTTCTTCTGGGAAACGAGCGACTGGGCGATCTTGACCTGCCACTTGGCGCGCATCTTGTTGATGCGCAGCAGGGCGAGACCCATGGCAGTGATGATGATAGTAGCAATGAGATAGAAGATGGCCTCCCAGAGATCCTCAGACTGGGACCAGATGTCTCGGCCCAGACCATAAAACACGCCGATGAAGGCGCCACCGATGATGAGACATATCAAAATACCCGAAAGAGACCCGAGCCAAACCTGTCGTACCAGTTTTTTATATACTTTTTCATCCTGGCTGGGTTTGATGACCTGCTTGAGGAAGGAGAACAGAACCGATATAATGATGACGGCCTCCAGCACTTCACGGAAGATGATGAAGAAAATCTGAACGGCGAACACGTTCTTGGCCATGACGGCGGTGGTGGTGCGGCAGAGCTGCGCGCGACAGATGCGGTTGTTTGTTTATTTGTCCAAGATGTTGCAGCCGGCAGGTAGTCGGCGGGGAAAAACGAGGTTGAAGTGGGAAGAAGGGAATACAAAGAGGGGAAGTGTGAGATAAGAGGAGAAGAGGGGGGGTAGAAGAAGAAAAAAGAAGATGGAGAAAGAAGACGGAGAAAAAAAAGAGAAAAGGGCAAAGAGCAGCGCACAAGAGTTCGAGGGAGGAGGAGTAACAACAGAATCTAGGAACACGGGTGTGACTGTAGAGATGGGACGGGGGTCAGGCAAAGATAAGACTGATTAAGGCCCGTAAACGAGCAACTCAGCATCCGATGCAGAGGCGAGTATGAGCTGCCCAGATAGGTATGCAGACCGTGGGGGGGGGGGGGGGTAAGAGAAAGAAGAGAAAGAGAGAGGGCAGCGAAAGAGAGGTAGTACAGTAGGTACAAGGAGGTACATGAAGAGGTACCTTGCAGTATCAGGTGGTATTAGTGGGATCCGCGCTGTGGAGGGATAGGCACAGGCAAGGAGCTAGCGAGGATGAGGTAGGCCATGGATGAGTGGATGAGATTGTCGTACCACCTTCCAGAGGGGCACGGAAGCTACAGCGGATGAGAAGAACGAAGGATGGGAGCCGAGATACGAGCAGCCGGTAAGAAAATAATCCGTGTACTCCTTCCAAATAGTGTTTTGTTCCTTTTCATTTCGCATTCCACGATGTGGAGAGGGAGACAGAGGTCCAGGCCTGAGGGGTTTTGGGGTTTTTGGGGGTTTTGGAGTTTTGGAGTTCCTTTTTCTTTTATTCCTTTAGATTTTCCTCTTCTGACGGCCAACTGGGTCATGTGTACGGAGTACAACGACTGCCCGTGGAGGCGGGAGATCAGAGGCAAAAAGCTTATTCGGCTATCGACGGGCGGGGACTCCATACTACAGAAAACAGGACAGCTGGTGGCTGCTTACACCGGTCACCCCACAGTTGTCTGTGCCTTGCTTTGCATGAGACGCGTACGAGTGACGGAGTGTGGACAAGATATGGACAAAATATGGGCAAGATACGGCGCAAAGAGCGGCAGAAAACAAGCTACCGATGCAGCCTGTACGTACTCCGTACACACAATGGCTTTGAAACATCTCTAGCGCTCCCATAAATCCCTCGGACAAATGTGGCGTAAAGTTCTTACACACACGGACAGGCTGACATGCAGAACGATGAGCAGACAGGAAACAGAGGGGATGAGTACTCCGTACTCCGTACTCGTATTCGTGTGCGCACAGACCCACTCCCAGAGCTTAATGCACAAGCATTTGCCAAGCCCTTGACTAAACTGGTCGGCTTTTTGTCGTACGAGCAATACAACACCCCAAGATCTGCTCGCTGTTCGCCATCGTTTGTGTCCGCCACGCTAGAGTATGACATGCGCTTATGCGGAAGTGCCGCTGGGCCAGAGAGATGATCATTTCCAAGAGCCTGTGATGGACTATTGAACTATGAGACGAGCAGTCTGAGACTATTGGTACTCGTAATCAGCTGTTGCCGTTGGACCACGCGTACTCATGTCGTCTGTTCTGATGAGGCACGACCATCATATCCAGAGTCAGGCCAGTCATCTTGTCCAGCGTCGCATTGACTGATACCAGCCCGCAGTCCGGAGTCCGCATCCTGTCCTCTGCCCCTCTGCCTTCTGCCTTCTGCCGTCTGCCAGCCTGCCAAGCCCATAGAAAGCAACGGCACAGAAAGCTTGATTGCAAAAGCATTGCAACCGAGCCCACTCTCTTAGCCTTTCTTGGGCCGCCCCCCTCCTAATACGAGTATGAGCACGTAGCTTGCCCACTTGCCCGTTTTTTTCTCGGCTCTTTTTTTCTTTTTTTTTCCTTTCAGTCTTAAAAATGCTTGGCTTTTTGGCCCCGTAGCGGGCTATTATCTGCTCTGATCGGATCAGATAAAATCCCTAATACTGGGGCCAAAAGCAAACTTTTAGGACGCGTAACACAGCGCTAGGCCCTGAAAGGAGATACGCAGAATTATCTGATCCGCGGCGACCATTTGTGCGATCCTTTGCCAGGAAGGAAGAGAAGCCGGATCAAACGAGAAGCCAGAAAAACTAAGGAAAACTAGAGAACTAGAGAACTAGAGAACAATAATCACAAATACCATGCATCTGCAGTAGACGCAGCAGTCCTTTTTGCGTGGTTTCTAAATCGAGACCATCCTCCGCCCTTAGTTCTCCAACCTTGGACGCATCAGTTGACCCCCAATGACATCGTGCAGCCTCTACCAAAGGATGGCAGGGCGGAATTGGACCGTCTGATGCTGTCGTATCATTTTTTTCTTTTTCAGGTCGAGACCATCTACGACGACGTACTTCCTGGCCGATCCCCATGTGGCGCCCCTCACGGGTCGACACGGCTGACACGGCCGACACGGATCAACTTGCTTGACCTGTCTATCGGTCTCGCACGACGTTTTTCCTGCCCTCCTAGACCTCCTAGCGTTGCTATAAACTTATCTCCCGCCTATGACATGTGCAGTTTGTCGCGAGGTTGAGCTTGCTCCTCGGCAAGCTGGTCTGACAGACCGGCCATGTAGGCTTTCATGTGATCTCTGTGGAAGAAGCGCCATGCCGGCAGATAGACCAAGGAGCCAGAAGTTGCCTCTTCCTCGGTTCACAAATATGTGGGGGCGGATGCAAAAGAAAGGTAAAAGTAAAAAAAGAATAAAATAATAAAATAATAAAAGTAAAAAAGGTAATAAAAAAAAATCCCGGCACATACGAAGCCAAGAATGCAAGCCAAGTCGCAAATGGGCAATGGGAAGCGAAAAGTCAGTGGCCAGACCTGCTAGCATGAGAACCAAGCAAAACTCTGCACTCGCGGGTGCCCCCGTCTCATTTCGTGGTAGCCATGAACACCGCCAAGCCTTTGCTGGTGCTATTTTCCCGTCGGTATTGATGGTCCCCCACACCTCGTTTCCTCTCCTGCATGCCGCTAGTGAAACCTAGCTTTGTTTGCTTGCTTGTTCTTCCTTTCGATTGCCCATCGTGTCAAACCCGCCTTCTCTCTTGGGCCTTGGGCCTTGGTCAGAGCTCGCCCGCTTCTCGCTTCTCGCAATGGCATGGCCTGACAATGATGCTCGTCCTTCCGAGGCAACATTGGCACCAGGGCAGGTAACCAGCACGGCGTATGGACCCAGGACAGGTCGTGCGACAGATGAAGCATCCACCGCGAAGCTCCGGTTACGCTGACCGGACCCACATGTTCTATCGCAAGATGTACCCCCAAGTACACATCGGTACTTGCATGTGGACAAGCCAGGCGGCAAAGGCAGCGAGGAAGATTATACAGCCAGAGACCGTTATGTTTACTCACTTTTGTTTGTGGGGGGGGGGGGGGGGGGGGGGGGGGGGGGGGGGGGGGGGGGGGGGGGGGGGGGGGGGGGGGGGGGGGGGGGGGGGGGGGGGGGNCCCCCCCCCCCCCCCCCGCCACCTTCGTGCTCTTATGTTCATTATCTGATTGAGCCAGAGAAGCAAAAAGCGCGCCCTCTCTCCCTTTGCTGACTCTTATCAGTGAGTGATACATCTCTTTCCTCTTCTATTATTTTTTCCTCTTTTCTTTTTCTCTAATTCTAATTGCTCCTTTTGTTCTTTACCCTCTGCTCATTGCTCACTACTATCTGTTCTTTCTACAGTCCAACACCTTCACGAGCTCTGTGTGCTCGCAAATCTTCACAATGCGCTCTTCATTGGCGGCCACTCTGGCCATGGCCGCAATGGCCGCAGCCAAAACAGTCACATACGACTGGAACGTAACGTGGGTGCAAGCCAACCCAGACGGCGCATTTGAGCGCAAGGTGATTGGCATCAACAACGCATGGCCGCTACCGATTGTCGAGGTAGAGACGGGCGATCAGCTCGTGGCCAAGGTGTACAACGGTCTGGGAGACAAGGACATGTCTATCCATTGGCACGGAATGTTCCAAAATGGAACCACATACATGGATGGTGCCAGCATGGTCTCGCAATGTCCCATCCCGCCCGGCTCAGAGTTGACGTACAACTTCACCATCACGCAAAATGGATCTTTCTGGTATCACTGCCACACCGACTACTGCTACCCAGACGGCTACCGACAAGCCTTTATCATTAAGGACCCAGAGTCTCCCTACAAGGACCAATACTCGGACGAGTTCATCTTCACCCTCGTCGACTGGTATCACGACCTCGTCGAGGTTCTGGCCGACCAGTTCATGTCTCTGTACAACCCCACGGGTGCTGAGCCTATTCCGGATGCCTTCCTAGTCAACGATGCTCAGAACCAGACCTATGCGGTCCAGCCCAACACCACATACCTGATGCGAATCATGAACACGGGCGCCTTTGTGGCTCAGTACTTTTACATTGAAGACCACAACATGACTATTGTTGAGGTCGACGGCATCTACACCGAGCCCCAGGAGGTCGACATGCTGTACCTCGGCATCGCCCAGCGCTACAGCGTCCTCGTTACCACCAAGGAAACCACCGACAAGAACTACCAGATTGTCACGGTGGCTGACGCCGACCTGCTCGACACCATCCCCAGCACCCTGCAGCTCAACAACACCAACTGGCTGCTGTACAACAGCTCGGCCCCACTCATCGAGGCCGAGGTCACGGTTGCCGTCAGTGACGACCTCGTACCGTACGACGACCTCTTTTTGGTCCCGTACGATGGCGAGGCGCTGCTGCCGGAGCCGGACATCTCTGTCGTGCTGAACCTGACCATGGAGAACCTCATGACGGGCGACAACTACGCCATGCTCAACGAGATCACCTACACGTCGCCCAAGGTGCCCTCTGTGTACACGGCTGTCTCGGCCGGCGACAACGTGTCGATGGACGCCACCATCTACGGCACGTACACCAACCCTGTTGTCCTGCAGCACAACCAGGTTGTCGAGATCGTGATCAACAACCAAGACAGTGGCTCCCACCCTTTCCATCTGCACGGCCACACCTTCCAGGTTATCGACCGCCAGCCCGGCTACGGCGCCGAGTTTGCTTCGCTGGCCGATGCCACCGTGGGTCTGACCTATGATGCCAACAACCACACGGCCTTCCCTGCGTCTCCCATTCGCCGCGACACCGTCGTGCTGCCACCCATGGGCTACATGGTGCTGCGTTTCGTCGCCGACAACCCGGGCGTCTGGATCTTCCATTGCCACATCGACTGGCACTTGTCGTCTGGTCTGGCTATGCTCTTCATTGAGGCTCCGGACCTGATGGCCGACGCCGTCATTCCTGCGGACCACTTGGCTGTCTGCGCTGCCGCGTCTGTGCCCACTGTCGGCAATGCTGCAGCCAACGACAAGGACTTTACGGATCTCACGGGCGAGAACGAGCAGCCCGGTTACATTCCCGATGGCTGGACGCCGCGTGGCAAGACTGCCATGTCTTTCTCGGTCCTGTCGGCCGTCCTGGGCATGATCTCGCTTGTCTTCTACGGCATGGCGGACCTCAAGCACCGGCCGGCGGCGACGACGCCCGTGGCAGTCACGGCGGTCACGGAGGAGACCAAGACGGCCGGTGGTTCGGATAAGTCTGGCAACGGCAACGGCTCGGAAGAGGCTGTGATGAGGAATGCGTAGAGACGGGAAGGAATTTGTTGAAAATAAGGAAGAGGAAGGCTGTGCGATTTGTGCTTTGTACTATTTGTGTTTGTGGCTTCGTGAAAGCTCCTGCGTTCTATACCTATTTACTTGTCTATGGAAACTGGTCTGACCCTCTTGAGGTTGTAGGTTCTCTCCGGCACTAGTCAGCCTGGTGGAGACATGTCAATCCCCCCAACATGCGGCAGTTGCCACGATGTGACGGATCAGCCTTGCTGACGTGAAAGTCTGTCAGCATTCTTCCCGGCAATCCCGGCTTTCGAGATCCCTACAGCCCTGGCCAGTCAAACACAGTGTGCTCCTTGTTGCGTCGAGTCACAGCCACAGTGTCCCCCACGGAAATCGACACCTCGTCGTCGCCGTCCAGAAAAGCATATCGGCCAAAGACGGGCGAATATTTCATGCCGGCATCGACACGGCGGTCCCGGCTCATCCGCTTCAGCACCTGGCCCAGCTCGCCCACGGCCGGTGCCCCTGTGTTGTAGTCCACATTGAGCGAGACGCAGCGTGCACAGTTGCTGGTCAGGAGCAGCCGGAAACGAGGGCTGTTGCTGTTCCCATTATCACCATCCATCCCTTGACCCACTCCCAGCTCTGCCCAGAAGTCCTCGGCCCACTCGTCCTCGCCGTCCACGACCACATTCGGCCGGAACTTGTACATGGGCACGGCCACGTCTCCGGACAGCCGCCGGTTGACATTTTCCCGTGATGCCTCGGCCGTCACCAGCAGCGGTGCACAGTCCGTAAATGTCAGCCACGGCTCGGCCTGTTGCCGGGACTGCCTGCGCATTTGCTGGCTGCGCACGCCGGCAGCGACGGCGACGGCCACGCAGGCCATGGCGGCCATCCATCCCAGCAGGAGAAGCACGGGCACGAGAATCGGCACGGCCGCCACCATCGCCCAGTCGAGGCGAGACGAGGCTAGGAGGTTTAGGTTCTCCTTCTTCTCGGTCTGTCTCTTGGGCTTCAGGGCCTCTCCCAGGACGGGCCGGCGTCCTGCGCCAATGTAGACCAGGATGACGTCGAAGCCGAAGCAGGCACTGAACCAGGCGTCGTAGGCAGCGCCCATGCGACAGCCCGTGGTGGAACTGCCATGCAGGTTGGCAGTTGCGGGGGCGAGGCTGGCCGTGGGCGGCTCGAGGGGGATGCGCAGGGGCGACGGGGCCTGCTTTGTTTCGTCGGTGGCATGGTGGTGCACGACGATCTCGCCGTCCTCGATCTCCTGGGAGAAGAGTGCGCACTCCGGATAGGCAGCGAGCTGCATTTTTGTGAGGCCGGCTTTGGACCGATGCGCCGTCATCAACATAAAGTTGCGGTCGTATCGGACACCCTGCGGTCCAATTGTAGCGGACTGCAGGGGAATCCCGCGCAATCCCTTGACGGGATAGACGTAGAGCTTTGGATCAGACTGATGTTAGAAGAGATGTGTTGGGAGGAAGAAATGACAAGACCTACCGCGGTGACTTTCATGTTCGGTAGACGTGTCACGGGTATTTGATTTCTAGGGAAATTCGACGTTTCTTCCCGTGTTTACGAGGGCGACATGTCTTATCTGAGATCTGACAATTGCCGAAGGGGAAGAGTCGAGTATTGGGCGATTGCGATAATCTGCCAAGTCAACGGAACCGACGGACGAATTAGGTAATTCGCCTCGACTTGCCTGAAAACCAATTGGACATAGATATAGGAAAAAGAAAAGATGAATATTAAGGAAATAAATGTGCTAAAAGAAGTCAATCCCCCAATCCAATGGAATGTTCGTAAACAGACCAAACAAAGTCGTCTATGCGTGAAAACATATTACGTACATCAGATCATACCGATCATAGCTCCAAACGCCAAACCCGCCTGAAGTCCATCGAAGAAAGCAAAAAGAAAGCCGAAAATAGATTTACATGAACATGGCAATGACAATACCCATGGTGCTCAGCAGCAGCGATTGCCAGCCCAGCTTGGGCACCGCGGCCTCGCCGCCTGCTGTCACCACCGATGCGCTGAGAGCCATGGCGGCTTGGGTGTAGTAGGTCATGCCTCCAGTGGACGCTGCAGTGCCTGCGGTGCCGGCGATCCCAGTGCCTGCGGCAACCCCAGTGCCACCGGTGCTCAGTACAAGTACAGTCCCAATCTGTGTGACGGTGCCGACTGTGATTATTGTCGTATTAGAGATGGTATTGTTGCCGTATGGCGCCGCAGATTGGATAGTGGTCAAAGTAGTGGGTACTACTGTGGTGGTGAGAACCGGTGCTTGTGTTGAGGTGTAGACAATGGTGGAGATAGAGGTGACGACAGCTGCCACATTTGCTTCTGTCTCTGTGGTGGTGTAGACGACGGTGGACAGGGTGGTGAGGACCGTTGCCGTGGCTGTAGATGTGGCCGTGACAGGTTCTGTGATGGTGGTGGTATAGTAAACAGTGTAGACAGTGGTGTAGACGACAACAGTGTCTTCTTCTACTGCTGTAGAAGTGTAGTAGACCGTCGAGAGCTGTGCAGCCTGAGTAGTGTATGTGGTAATGGCAACAGTTGTGGGGTCTATGAGGTCAGTATATGTAGAGGTGGATGGGGTAAATGTGGAGGTTGAAGTTGGGGAGAGAGTTGAAGTGGAGGTTGTGGGGACTGTGGAGGTGGTGGAGGTGGTGGAGGCGGTGGAGGTGGGAATGGTGATGAAGATTGCACCCAGGTTTGAAGACAAGGCTGTGACAAAAGTAGATGTGGAAGAAGTAGAGGGGGTGACAATAGAAATCGATGTGGAAGGCGTGGAGGAAGGAGTAGAAGGAGTGGAAGAGGTGGAAGGAGTGGAAGTAAAAGTGGTAAAAGTGGAAGTGGAAGTGGAAGGAGAAATAGTGGAAGTAGAAGTCAAGATGGCCTCAGGTTTAAATGTATCGAGAATAGAAGTGATAGTAGTGGAGATGGAAGTAGGGGTGATGGTCGAGGTCAAGGTTGAAATGGAAGTAGAGATAGAGGAGACAGAAGTGGTTAAAGTAGAGATGGAGGTGAATATGGAGGCAGTAGAAGTGGATGTTGTAGAGATGGAAGAAGAGGTGGAAGGAGATGTGGAAGAAGAGGTAGAAGAGGTAGAAGAAGTGAATGTAGAGGTTGAGGTCAGGACAGTGACTGTGGGATCACTCTCACCAATTGCAATAGAAGAATTGGAAGGCGTAGGATCTGCAGAGGAAGTCTGCACAGGAGCCTGCAGAGAAGTCGCAGAGGCCGTCGAGTTTGCAGAAACAGGAGACGCAGAACGAGTGGCGGCTACAGCAGAAGCAAAAGTAGAGATCAAGGTCACAACAGAAGTGACGACTTCGGATTTCGAAGCCTCCGTATTGTAACGGGTCACAGTGGTTGTTGTTATGATGGTGGTCGTAGTCGTCGTCGTCGTCGTGCTCGTGGAGTCTTCACTCATATAGTAGGCGTAGTAGGAAGCCGGGTCCGTCACGGCAGACGAAGTGCAAGGCACGACCTCTGTGATCGTAGTCACAATGGGCGTGGCCTGTGCAGCACCCGAGAGGTAGATCGTGCTAGTGATATACCTCGTGGTATTGCTATAGCTCGTTGCATTGGTGTAGCCAGTGGCAGCAGCAACAGCAGCAGCAGTGATACCAGTGCCTAGATAGCTCGTGGAAGTAACAGTCGCAACAGTGGCGCAGCTGGAAGTACTGTTGTTGAGCACGGCGGCAACGGCAGCAGTACTGTTGCTGGCAACAGTGCTGACGCTGGTGGCAGTAGTAGTGCTATTGGCGATGCTTGTGCTAGTGGTGGTGCTAGTGGTGTTGTTGGCGATGCTCGTGCTGGTAGTGGTGGCAGTGGTGCTGTTGGCAATGCTCGTGCTCATAGTGGTAGTAGTAGTGCTATTGCTGATGCCGGTGTTGATGGCGGCGACAGCACCAATGCTGGTGCTAGAGACATTTTGACTGGCTACATACGGATCCACTGACGTGGTGTTAAGAAAGCTCTCTGGAGTAGACGTGGGGAGAGACGATGTGGTTTCAGAGGTGGTGGGAGATGTAGTAATCGTGGCATTGGAAGTGATGGGAACAGAGGTCGTAGTGGAAGTGGTGGAGTTGGTGGAAAGTGTGGAAGAGGTAGTAGGAGAGGAAGAAGAGACAGGAGTGGTAGAGGATGTGGAAGATGTCGTGTTCAGTTCAAGAAAAATAGCCCCAAATGTGACGGATGTGGAGGATGTGAGAGAAGAGGATGAAGACGTAAGTGTAGAGGACGTGGGATTGGTGGTATTGACGGCGGCATAGGAGAACGTGATGGAAGTTCCTGGCGCAGAAGTAACTGCGACAGTCGTGCTTGTGTTCGTGCCTATTGTCTCACCTTGGCTGCTCGTGATGGACGTGGCTGACGTTGCCGTTGCCGGCACCGACGTAGCAGACGTCAACGAGCTGCTGTCAGTAGTGCAGTTGCAGTCAATGGTCGAGACAAACACTGTCCGGTCCGTGTTGTGCGTTGCGGAAGTGGTCGTACCAGTCGCACTGCTGGTTGTGCTGGGTGACGTTGTGGAAGTGACAAAGCCGGAAGAGCTGGAGCTGGAGCTGGACGTCGAAGTCGCATAGCTGGTAGAAAAGGTCCACGATGTACTCGCCGTTGTGGCGGTGCTGGCAATGGAGTACAGATTATAGATAAACTCATATGTATCCTGGTCCTCACCACCACACGAGTCACTCTCGTACGGCGAAGCACAGGCGAAAGAGCAGGCAGAAGAATCATACGTCTCCTCAATCGTCGGCGCTGTGTCATCACAGGCACAGAATCTGTTTGGGTCAGAAAAGGATCGCATATGATTCACAAAAGAGAAAAAACTTGCTGTTCTGTCACGCCATAGTAGGAATAACCGGCACTGCTGCAGTAGGCAGAGCAAGTTGTGGGCGAGTTGGGGCTCAACGACTCGATCACGTCAAACGTAGAGCTTACACCGACGCAGCCAAGGCTCGTGTCGGCCTGGACACTAAGTGGCGCTGCCAGAAGAGCTGCTATTGCTGTCAGCTGCAGAGCTGAGAACAGAGAGCGTGCGGCAGGCATGTCTCTTGCAGAAAGAGAGAAGGTAAAAAAAGTGTGCAAACAAAGAATGTAGCCAAGGGGATTTGCAGTTCAGGGACACAAAAAAAAGAGAAGAGAAACGGTTGATCGCGAGTGTCGATAGCAGCTCGGCTCATATATGAAATGTCAAGTTACTTCAGATAGAGAGTTGGAAGCAAGGGGAACAAAGCAGACAGAGGGAGAGAAGAAGCGTTTTTGATATATCAGTCCCTGTGCTTCCATCTGATGCTCCCCCCGGCCACCAGTTCTCTATTCTAGACACACCCATTCTCTCCGGAGGGCTTTTTAGTGCAGTCCCAAGGCAGGGGAAATTGCCCCTTTGGGCAGCTTACGCGGATAATACAGTTTTCATCTCCACTATTCTTGCCATCGAGGAGGCCAAGGGAGCCAAGAAGAGCCATGGAGTGCCACGGTCGAGAATGCAAGGAGACCTGCCATGTTTCTCAAGGCTGACGATGCAAAACAACGAGTGCTCATTGGCTAGTCCATCTGGCAATGTGATCAGAGAACGGGTGGCCACACGCGATGTCTGATCGTAGGGGCTGGGTCATGCCTTTCCGCGGCGCGCTGGCTACTGCAAGGCACATTCTTTAGGATGTGAAGGGTGCGGTCTAGAGCTAGGGAGACTACTAGAGGGCGTGGCTTTGGCATTCTGTGGCATGTAAAAAGGATGGAAGGGAGGTTGGCTGTCCGGTTGGTTGCCCGCTGTGGCGCAAGGACGAAGGAATGTTGTTCCTGAGTTTAGTGGCCGTTGCGTGGAATGGCCGCTGTGCCCAACCACTGTAAGGAGCCCAGCACAGGTGACGCGATTGAGAGGGAGGGAAGAGTTTTCCCTGGCATCCTTTCAGGTGTCTTTGGGGGGGAAAGAGGCAACTTTTTTTTTTTTTTTTTCGCTTTTCTTACTTTCTTTCTTTCTCTCGCTCTCTCTCTTCGTAACTTTCCTCGTTTTCTTTCCTTTCCTATTTAATTTTCTTTTTCGCTCCTCTAAAAATTCCATAGACTTTTATTGCTCCTCGGCTTCAGCGTAGAATAGCGACTAAGACGGAAAATAGCCGCTGTTCGGGCGCTGTTCCACGGACAGCACCCGATCGTCGGCTTTGCTCGGCTCTGATACCATGATTAGTCATCACCGGCTCCGAGCCTGGGAACCCGTATTCCTACAAGTCGGAAGCTTCCCCTCACGACTTGCATGTTCATGCTTCTTTTTGTCTTTGAATGTAACCATTCTTCTTCTTCTCAATTACAATGTCCCGCTTCGTGAATCGTCGTTATGCAGGTCAATGGCTGCGCCAGGCACCTTCTGCCCTGAGACGCACCTATTCCACACCTGCAGCTGCTTTTGACTGGCAAGATCCGCTCGCCAGCAAGAACCTTCTTACCGACGACGAGAAGGCCATTGCTGATACCGCTGAGCGCTACTGTCAGGAACAGCTGGCCCCGCGCGTTTTGGGTGTGTATCTTGCCCTTCCGTCCCCCCTGTTTAATTTCCCCCAGACCTCCCTGGCCGCCCTTGCCTGCTCCCCCTTTCTGCTACGGTCGAGCTAATAGGTCACATCCAGAGGCATATCGCAACGAGCACTATGACAAGGCCATTCTGCAGGAGATGGGCCAGCTTGGCCTGCTGGGCGCCACCATCCAGGGGTATGGTTGTGCCGGCGTGTCCAGCGTGGCGGGCGCCCTCATCACGCGAGCCGTGGAGCGTGTCGACTCCGGCTACCGCTCGGGTATGAGTGTGCAGTCCAGCCTGGCCATGGGCGGCATCGACGAGTTTGGCAGTGCCGAACAGAAAGAGCGCTTTCTGCCGGCCATGGCCCGCGGCCAGCTGCTGGGCGCCTTTGGCCTGACGGAGCCGAACCACGGCAGCGATCCGGGCTCCATGGAGACGACAGCCACGTTGGATCCTGCCAAGCCCGGCTACTACCGGCTGAGCGGGTCCAAGACCTGGATCACCAACAGCCCCATTGCCGACGTGTTGTTGGTATGGGCCAAGGTGGAGGCCGACCCGGCATCCGGACAGGTCGGCCGGGACGGCAAGCCGAAAAAGATTATCCGCGGCTTTGTCGTCGAGCGCAAGGACTGCCCGCCCGGCACGCTCGAGACGCCCGCCATCAAGAACAAGACGGGCCTGCGCGCCAGCATCACCGGCATGATCCACCTCGACAACTGCCCCGTGCCGGCGGCCAACCTGCTACCTCTGGCTGAGGGCCTGCGGGGCCCCTTTACGTGCCTGAACCACGCCCGCTACGGCATTTCTCTAGGTGTCATCGGTGCCCTCGAGGACTGTCTGGCGCGGGCCCGCACCTACGCGCTGGAGCGCATCCAGTTCCGCGGAAACCCGCTGGCTCGTTACCAGCTGATCCAGAAGAAGCTGGCCGACGCTGCCACTGATGCTGCCTACGGCACACTGGCGGCCATCCAGGTGGGCCGGGCCAAGGACGCCGCGGCAGCCGGCAGTCCGGAAGCGGCCGCCTTGCCCGACATGATCAGCATGATCAAGCGGCAGAACTGCGACCGGGCTCTTCAGGGCGCCCGCGTGCTGCAGGAGATCTTTGGCGGTAACGCCGTCAGCGACGAGTACGGCATTGGCCGCCACGTAGCCAACTTGTTTGTCACGCAGACCTACGAGGGCCAGAGCGATATCCACAGTATGTTGATTTCCTTGCTATGTTGTGATGCTTGTTCATTTTGCTGACATTGTGTAGGTCTCATTCTTGGTAGAGCGATCACGGGCGTGCAGGCCTTTGCGTGATGTGTGACATAGCGTAGACAAAAGCATAGCTAGGCATAAAACAAAATTTCCATACAGGAAAACCGTACAACTGATGCTCCACTGACCCATCCTGGGCTTCACCGTTGCTTCTTGTCTGATGGGATCCCTGCCTAAAGGTACGGGGAAATGATGATCCGGTCCGATTAGAGCTGTAGAAGGAAGATCCCTGTCAATTCTGGCACTTTGCAACTTTTTCCCCTCTTTTCCCCACGCTCGCTTACTATGAAGCTAAACACCTTGAATTGCTATTTGTACCGTGTCTTTTTACTATCCGTACCGTAAGTCACCGGAGCACTCCGAACTCCGTCCTCCGTACAAAGTAAGATGCTATATTACTACTCTGTGCGCTCTATCTTTCGAGCATAAAGTTTTGATTCCAGAGTAAAAGCCTTCGTCTCTACTATTTCCAACACATATTTATAATTTGATGCTTTACGAAGTATAATTCACATAATGTATCCTGTTTCTTAACAGCGATTTACGGTGTAGCTAGTAAAAAGACACGGTACAAATAACAACTCTTCTTACATAACAGTTCCTTCTCTAGAACTATTTTGAAAGTCGAATGCTCTACTGAATGCCAACAAAACGCAGCAGACCAGATGTTGTCCATATACGATGACCTGGGAAGTCTAATTTGCAGTGTCAATGACATACAGCATCGATGCAGTGAACAGTCACTCGATGCATCTTCTCTCTCCCTGAAAGGAAAACAAACGTAATCAGAACGGCCAACAAAGATAATACTGCCTTTAAGAAGCTTGCAATCTGGCAGCGAGCTAGACTAGGTGAAGGGATCAGCCGTGAGTGTTTTATGCTTCCAGTACAAAAGGACCAGCCTGCCATGGTTGGGATGTAATGCACCTAATAACGCACCTCCACTGCAGGCAGCAACTCTTAGTCAGCAGTCAAAAGGGTGCGTGCTTAGTAAGGTTTTGGTGAGGTCCGATTGTAAGCCACCAGAACTCACGGCACCAGTCAGGAAGGCTGGCTTTAGGAACAAAGTCAGTATGGATTAGTCTCCAAGTAACATTTATCCCGGTATTACTTTTGCCGAATACTTTTACGTGAAGTCTAGTCATTTTACCCCTTTGGCTTTTGCTCCCAGCCAGCTCCCTTCTTGGTGCCCGGAACAGCGGGGTGGCCACTGTGCGGCGGCCTGTTAGCATCATTTTCTTACATAACCGCGCTATGGCGGCGCTGCGCCTCTTTGTTGAACGAAAACAGCCGCTCTGGTTGGACGCTTAATCCATTGTAGAAAGTGGGTCTTGGCTCCCCTCACGCCGTCATTTTTGGCCTTTTTCCCTCGTCAAAACCCTTCCTCCTTTTTCCTTTTTCCGACACGCAACCTCCTCCCATCATCACGGCATCTGTCGGGCACCCTCCACCCACGGACTAGGTACGTTTGATGTCTCCCATCCTGTCCATCCTGCAACCATCTGCATCTCTTCACCATTGAGCAATCTGTATTGGCTGCTCACTGCCCGTTTTACCCCTCTCGCCGTTTTTTGCCTTCGGGCCTCGTCCCTTCATCTCGCTTCTTTGGGATTCCATGCTGACTGGATAAATATCAGGCACCTCCCAGTTCGTCTTTTCCTACACAGCCTTCATTTCCTTATTATCAACACAAGGCGCAAACGAGTGGTGTTGTACCCTCGATTCAACTTTCCATTTCGATATCCTCTCACCTACATCCCCCCTTCCTTCACATCTATCACAATGGCGTTGAAGCGCATTAACAAGGAACTCACGGATCTCGGCCGGTATGTTTCCCTTCCCCGTTCATATTCTTCCTCTATACCCAATGTCGCTCCTCCTCCTCGCAAACACCTCGCCCTCCCTTGCCATCTCGTCTCCCCGCCTGCTGGAATCCTCGAAAATAAGGCTTCCAAGGTGGGGCAGACTTTTTGCGCGGGGCTTTTTGTTGATTCCCCTCCACAACTGCCCATCCAGCGACAGACGGATAGCATCACCACCCCCTATGTGATTTTTTTTTTGGCTTGCTCGTCGTCTCTTCGATTGCCATGGCTAACATGAGAATGCAGTGATCCGCCCTCGTCGTGCTCGGCTGGACCGGTTGGCGAGGATTTGGTATGTGACACATTTTTCTTTTTCCCCTTATCTGTTAGCTGCGGCTAGCCTCCTTGATCGCGCTGCAAAGCGGTCTCTGGAGACATTTTTTGTCTCAGTTTCTTCCCTACTAACACAGCACCAGTTCCATTGGCAAGCAACGATTATGGGCCCGGTAAGTCAGACAATGAATCTCCTGACACGCGTGGCTTCGTGATCCACGTGTTGTTCTCCATGATGCCTGCAGCGTGCTGACATTTTGGCCATAGAGTGACTCGCCGTATTCTGGAGGCGTCTTCTTCCTCGCCATCCACTTCCCCACAGACTACCCGTTCAAGCCACCCAAGGTCAACTTCACGACCCGGATCTACCACCCCAACATCAACTCAAACGGCAGCATCTGCTTAGACATTCTGCGTGACCAGTGGAGCCCGGCTCTGACCATCTCAAAGGGTGCGTAACGCTTGCGTTCTCTCCTCACTCTTGCTTCTCTTGCTGGCAAAAACTAACATGACTGACAGTCTTGCTCTCCATCTGCTCGATGTTGACGGACCCGAACCCGGATGACCCGCTCGTTCCCGAGATTGCACACGTGTACAAGACTGACCGTGCCAAGTACGAGGCCACGGCACGTGAGTGGACTCGCAAATACGCCATCTAGCCGGCCAGCTCCCGTTCTTGTCACGCACATGTGCAAGGACGGGCCGTCGAATGGGTTCCTATGCGTGTGCGACCATGACAAGCGGGACAAACTGTAGCGCGGATGGGGGTTTATTCTGCAGTGTAATGCGGTGGCCAGATTTGGGCTCTCTTGTCTCCCGCGTGCAGGCATGGTTCTCTTTTCCACGGGCCATTGGTTGCATTTGAGAAGCAAGGAGGGGAACTGTCGGGCAAAGCGGCTGGAGGGTGCGACGATACCATGACAACAGGCATTCTGCCTTTTCTACAACTACCTCACCACGTAAGACATGCAATTTTCAACACTCAAACACGCTTTTACTTGCTGCACTATTTTTTGCTCGGCATACGGCCTGGGGATTGGACTGTCTATCTTAGCTTTCTTACTGTCGGTGGCTATTTGCATGGTGCCATAGCTTTGCATCCGTACATACAATTCATGGCGGCTGACTGCCGTCTTTGATTGCGGATCTAATATTGAGTAGATGTCGTAGCCAGTACGGAGTACTGTCTTGGAAGTTGGACGCTGTAATATCATATCATCGGTAGCGGAAATGGCTTATTAATATGTATTAATAAGCATGCATCACTCATTTACTCAAAGTCGGTGATTAGTCAGCACAATATAATTCTACCAGTAAACTTCGATGATTCACCACCCTGTTGGTTACTAAGCACCACCTCCCTTGATCCTCTGCCGAAGCAGATCCTTCAAAGCCCCAATCAATGTGGCAGTTGAAATGACAATCTTGGACACATTTGTACTGCCATTTTAAGTCTCCTTTCCCTTCCCTTTTTTGTCAGAGCCATCTTGGCTCATGGAAAGTGGTAGATCCTTGTATGCCTGTGTCGTGATGACTCCAGCCAAAGATTGCACATCCCGACCATTCGACCAACCGGCCGTCCTTCCCAGCTTGTCAAATATCCTGTAGATCTTTTCAATATCGTCGCGATTGGCCGTAGCTTTGTCTGGCATCTCAATATCCTCTTTGGCCAGCAGATTCTGCAAGTGCTCTAGGCACGTCTCAGGTTCCATTGGTCGAAAGTCAATCTCAGTGGGAAATCGGCCACGGAGGCCGGCGTTGGTCTTCAAGAGCTTGTCCATATCCCGCGTGTAGCCAGCCAGCACGATGACCATTTTGCGCTGATATCGCGGCTTTGTCATCGAGTCGACGAGTTCCCCAACAGCCTCTTCCTCAAAGCTGTGGCCCACTCTCCCTCTGGCGCCCAATCCCAAACGGTAGGCTTCGTCAATGAAGAGCACCTTGCCTAGAGCACGATCCAACAAGTCGATGACTTTGGGGGCCGTGTGGCCCATATACTGACCAATCAAGGAGTTGGCCGAGCACTCAACGACTTCATCGGAGGAGAGAAAGCCAAGCCGGTAGAAGATCTTGCCAATGATTCTGGCCGTACGAGTCTTGCCGGTTCCTGGAGGGCCCTTGAATATAAACGTGAATGGGATATGCTCTCTGGGGTCTTTTCCTCGCTGCCGCATATTAGCTGATGTAGCCTAGTAGCCTTCGAATTGCTCGATGATGTAGTCAAAGCCCAGCAGTCCGTCAAAGAGTGATAGTTTACCATCCGCCTTCCAGCCGCGGTCCCATTCAGGGTCAAAATCTTGCTGCTCAAGAACAATAGCTAGTAGCTCGTACTCTGTGAAGGAGTCACCGTTCTCAGAATCCTCGGTTCTTTCCTTTGATTTCTCCGCCCGGATTCTCTCGCGGAATCGCGCCTTGGCCTGGTTCAGAAGGTTGTCCACAGAGCCACCATTTCCGAAATTTGGGCGGTCTCGCGCACGACGAAGAACTTCCCTGGCCACCTCCATTGCCGGCTGTTCGGCTTTGATATCTTCTTGGTCCATCTTGATTTTCAGGATCTCGTTCAGCGCCTTGTTGTCGTAGTCCGCAAACCGAAAGGCCTCCTCCAACGGAAAGCGTCTTTGGAGTCCGGGATTGCATTTCTGGAACATCTCTTCCATCTCACGGGTGTATCCAATGAGAATGACACAGCGATCTTCGCCCGGCCTGTTATCGATGCGAGAGACTATGGAATCAATGCATCCAAGTCGGAATCTGTCCGTTTCTTTCCCATTGTTGTAGAACATGTGTGCATCATCGATAATCAAAACTTTTCCGATGCTTGAGTCTAGGATGGCGGTCGTTGCCGCTTCTGAATAGCCAGTATGATTTCCAATAAACTCATTGGGTGTTGTGAATACCACTTCGCGTGTGGAGAGGATGCCCATATCAGCCAAGATTTGCCCGTAAAGCTTGGCGACAGTTGTCTTTCCTGTTCCTGGGGGCCCGAGGAAAACACGATTGAGAGAATTTTTGAGCGGCTCTTGGCCCCGGAGCTCTCGACGGTAGTTGGCTCTTTCTTGCTGCATCCAGGTGCCAATCTCTTTCTTGGCGGAATGTAGACCAGTCATCTTCTCGAGCTCCTTCCAAGCCGTACTTTCGGGCCTAATATCGGGTGGCTCTGGTCCTAGAATATCCTCCACCGTGAGATATTGGCGGATTGGTTCTGTCTCCGTTTCAGCCTCTCAGTTGTCTTGATCCTATGCATCGCCTGCTTTCCCAGCATCGTCCTTTTTCATAGAATTGCTCTCATCAGCCATAACTTCTGCCGTAGTGTTCTGTGCCGACGTTACCTCTGCCCTTTCCTTCTCCAGACGTTCTGCTTGACGCACAAGCATCTGCTTGAAAGCGCATTCCAGATCATGCACATTTCCAAACCCAACCGCATCTCGACCTCTGCCCACACGTTTGGCAGCTATCCGCGCACAGTCGATCTCGGTGCTAGAATCAATTTCCATATTGCTATGGTGGATATGTCGAAGAAGGATAAGCCGGAGTTTCTCATCATTATAGTCCTCGACTTGCAATCTCCGCTTGAATAGCCATTTTCCGTGCGGCCGACTTCCCAGGACCTTGGTCGTGCCTTTCACAGAACCGGTCACGATGATAACCATGTTGTCAGAGTGACTAGCCACGACAGACATGAGATATTCACTGTAGTCTGAATCCATCTCGTCGATGTTGTCTATGAAAAGGAGCTGAAATTTATGCAATGGTGAAATCATCAGTATTCACTCTTCACATCCACATAAAACAACGGATAATGGATTGGGTACATGCCGAAATGTCATCCGGATTTATACCGTTCAGATAGTTGTCCAGGTTTTCAACATCGCCTGTTGTTTGGAAGGAACGGCCCGATCTGAATATAAATTCATCCTCAAACTTAAACCGGCCTACGCCACATGCTGCAAGGAAGTCTTTGTATATCTTTGCCAAGGCTGTCTTGCCTAGGACGACATCAAACGTCAACACGGTACTGGTCAATTAGTTTGGAAATAGCATAAGACACTCCATACCTGTGCCGGGATTTCCCAAGAAAGCCATGTTCAATAGCTGGCTTCGTAGCCGAACTCGCCACTGTTGAGCTGCTTTTATTGTCGTCTTGATTCTGAGAAACTCGTGCTTCACGTTTTCGAGGCCCACCAACTGCATGAGTTGATCCAGAGCCGCATTCGTCTCGCCTCGTGTCTCCTTCTGGAGTTCCCAAATTTTCTTGGTGGATAATTCACTGACTGAGCCTTCATCAGGCAATGGAGTCTGTATCTGGGAATCATCTTCCTTTCTGAACGGGTTATATCTTGATAAATTAGCGGCTTGTATTTTAGTGTGTTTCTGCATGGGAGCTTATACATATTGCCAGTGGATTCATCACCATGATCTTCACCACAATAGTCTCCACCATCGTCGTCGTCGTCGTATTTTTCGTCAACACGGTCTTCATTATCGTTATTTTCATCGCCGTGGTCTTTACCGTCGTAGTCTTTACTATCACAGTCTTTATCGCTGTCTCTATCGTTACCATCTTCATCTCCGTGATCTCTGCCTGCAGATGTAGATGCCACAGTCTCATTCAGACTGTCAAGTATCTCGCCTTTTCCGTCTCCTGAGGGTTGAGTTCCAGAAGACGGTAGCCGGTTTGAAGTGCATCCTTCGGTCTGGTTTGTTGCATTTCCATTCACTTCGTCTACTTGATCATCAAGTATCTCTGGAGGAGTTGGACAGGTATCTTCCGAGTCAGACGACGTGGTCAATAGAGCAGCTAAGTCCAAGGATAGATAGAGAAAATATGAATGTCGTGGAAGGAATCTCGTATGCCAAGCAGACTAAGAACAGATACAAATTCGGTGTCCTAAGAGTAGACATGAGAATCTTCGTGAGCTTTCCCATGGCGTCGATTATTTTAAGCTGCATGAAAGACGAATCCAATGTATAGAGTACTCTGTACATGTCATCGTACATTGTGGGGGTGTAAGCGTAGTAAAGGCTGAGAAATAGTGGAACGAATAACCAGGTGACTGCATTCGAAAACTGCATGATTGTTGCGTTCAGCTGAGTTCTTGTATATGCAAGCTTCAGCTTACCCCGTTTTGAACATTCAGCTCCGAGTACTGAGCACTCAGAACAAGAGCATAGAAGGTCAAGCTAAGGCACATTTGCATGTACATACAACAAAAATCTCTACCCTATTCTCTCATAAAAATAACATCCTCGCTTTTGAAATCGTAGAGACCTTGGACCCGTTTTCATTTAGAATCTTCTTCCCTCTTTGTCAAGTGAATTTTAATCTTCCTTGGGCCCAGCCAGTCTTCCCACCTCTTTGCGCCGCTGCTATCCTTAACACGTCGACTGACATCATCACATACGAGGCGCTGTTTATCCTGTCTGTCCTGATGCAGTACCGTGGCCAGGGACGTTCTCCTACGGTGGTCCAGGCAGACAATAGCATCCCCGCGAGGCGTAACCACCTTGAGCAACGTCAGTCCACTCAGTATGAGTGTGGCGAGGTGGATGGGCTTGTCAATAGAGAAACCTTGGCCTTATCCTGTTTGACGTCGGAAGATTGAATTGAAGGGGCCGCTTGTCTGCAGGATGCCATCGCCACAGTCTTCGTGGAGCAGCTTGGCAATGATAACCTGCTCGTCAATGCCCGTCGTCGCAACCAGCTCCGAGACCGAGCGGCAGCGGACGCGGCAGCGAAGAAAATCACCCCAAGCCCAGCTCTCGACCCGAACAACCTCGCAGGCGAGGATGAAGAAGGCAGCCAGTACCCAGTTGTACGAGGCCAAGTCGAAGGGATCTACGCCACTGATGCGGTCACCAACAGCGTACCCGATGCTCAGGCCACCGCCGTGGAGGATCAGTGCAATGAACATGAGGGTAGAGACGTAGCGTCGAGACGGGACCATCACAGACGTCCGATCAATCACCTATTGATCCATCTCTTGGTAGCATTTCCCCAGCGCCGTCTGGGTATCGACTGCCAGGTCCTGGCTCACAGCGGCGAGGGAAAATCTTCCGTTTCGAAAGGCCTCGGAAAGGCGCATGACTTCTCGACTGTTGGCTTCGACGTCAAAGTCCTTGGTGTAGAGTCGGCAAAAGGCCCGGAACTGGGTCCCTTTAAACGTCTGGATGACGTCCTGAGCATTTCTAGTCATGGCCAGCATGGTTCGCAATACTTCCATTCGACAATGGTCCTGTATGGGGGACCTGTTGGGCGGACAAGCTGCTTCTTTGTCTGATGGAGTATCTGCAGAACTTGGTCCAGGATTACCAGCCCAGACTGTGTGGTATTCAAGACGTCGAGGTCAGACGAAGCCGAATATTCGAGGTCTCTATCTTGGTAGAGCACAGTCTGTATGAAATGCTAATGTGAGTTGCCTATCTCTTTGCACAAAAGAACACATACCTTGAAGTCTTCAAACCTGATCTCGTATGCCACGAGGCACATTTCATAGGTTGTAGACGGAAGACCAGACAAGTTCACGAACCGAAGAGATTGGAGAATGTACTGGAAAGCCATGTTCAGGCCAGACCGGTACTTGTTTTGGTTGATGCAGTATGAGGCCACGTCGGCCTCCTCGTCGGACGTGAGACCATCCTTTTTGCTGATATCCAATATTCTTAGGGCCTTTTCGTACTCTTCACCGGCATCCTCGAGACTTATAGAGATGCTCTTGTCATATTTGCTTTCTTCCAGGGCGTCGTCCCCGGAGATCACTGCCACACATGCGCTGGCCACGATGTCGCAGAGGAGGAATTTCATCTTGGCAACCTGAACAAGCACGGCCAAGATATTCTCCAGCCAGAACGGTCCAGCCGCCATCTGACTGACCAGCCGTGAGAGAATAGCAGAAATGTAGTCGATGAGCACAAATATGGCCTCGAGCCATTGATCTTCTTCGTCATCTGAAGAAAATTCCTTGGCTGTTTTGGAGGCCACCCGTGCCTGTCTGACAAATTTTCGGAGTCACTCACGATTGGCGGCACCTTTGCAGCTGTGGATATTAATACATTCGTTGTCAAGGAGGCACAGGCTGAGCGCTGTAAAGATGGTCTGTGACATTTCTGAGAGACGCCGGTAAGCAGCATCGTCGGTCTTTGTTCTCTCTAAATAGCAGCTACTGCCCATGAGGACGGGCTTTTTTGGATCTGTGACAATGGCATAAAGTCTAACAGCCTCTGCTTGGCGTAGCTTTTTGGCATCGACTGCGTCAACATTGTATGTCTGAAGACTATCAAACTCTGGATATTTCTTCTTTGGGCGAGCCCAAAGAGATTCGAGATTGCACTGAACTGTTTCTTCTCGGCTGGGCAGCAATTCTTGATTAAGCACTCCTTCAGTTGCAAGATTCGTTGTATCCCAACTAGAAGGATGAGAAAGTCGCTGATGGTTTTTGCTGTGATGGGATCGGCTGCACAGATTTCGAACAGTCGCTGACTGTTTTAAACTACTTTCCGTGCTGCCGGATCTCACCTCCCCTGTAAACTCTTCCATGCTGTTGGCTATGGACAGAGTGTGTAGATTTGTAGAAGAACTCTAGTATTGCGCTCGAAAGAATCTATTGGAAAGGCAAGCGAGAGAAAAGGGGTGAAAAAAAAGGAAAGAAAGAAAACTATCATACAAACCCCAACAGCTCTGGGAAGAGCCTCATCTTTAGAACTAAAGTGGAAATATTTACAAGTGCAGAGTCCAACAGCTGAAAGCTGCATGTGCATTCAAGGAACCGCCGTGTGCAGAACTAGGCATACCCCCTCTCCACATGGAGACGTGGTAGCATACGATTTGTTCAGTGTTGTTGAAGGCTTTGCGAACCTATAAATGGACATATTCAATGGAGGTAGTTTCCTTTATTTTAGCCCATATCTTTCTGCTTATGAGGCATGTTTTTTCTACTGTCTCTCAACCTCAGCGGGAAAAGGCTGCAGACTTAGTCATGACTCAAGCAGAGGGCCAAAAAAGTGCGCATAATCTTGCGGTATACAGGCAGATTTTGCAAAACGCCAGAGGTATTAGCGTCGTGCAATCTACAAATGATGTCGTCTGTCAGGATGGCGAACATACGGACAGAGCAGGTCCTTCTGACACAAACCCTCTAGCCAACCTGCAAAATGATCAGCCACCAGCAGCAAAAACATCACTAAAGTCACCAGAACCGCCTTCTCAACTGGACTATCCGGCTGTTAACTTTTACGATGCCGACGGACACCTGAAAACACCGGCATGCCCTGGAAGTGATGACACTATTTCCAATATGTCCCAAAACAATGACCAACATCTCTACGTCAATGCCAATGCCTCTGATGCGTACTCGGAAGCTTTGTCACGCTTCAGAGCCAACCGGCCTCTGCATGAGGCGAGGAGCTGGGCGGCCCGGCAAGGATATGGCTCTGACTCAGACAAGTCGGAGGGGGACATGGCCAAAGATGGCGACGAGGACGTATATGACAGCGATCTCGACTCGCAAGCATCTCATGACGGTGTTCGGCAATCGAGGGAACATGCTCGAAAGATGTGGAAGTGGAAGTCGCTGGTAACCAACAGGTTCGAGAATATGATGTCGAGTGCATTGTCAATATTGGTCTGTTCTCTTTGCTGTTCCCATTCCGAATGGTGGGTGTTGAGCCTGACTTAATTTTCAAAATCCTGCATAGACAACATCCCGCCACGATACGAAAACATGTTTGTCGCCGCCTCCATCATCCAACAGCTGGAGCGCGTCACCAAGCGGTCCATGGAGCGTGTCAAAGCCTACAACCACGGCGTCCTAAAAGGGAACCGCATCACGGGTGCCCTTCTTTGGGGACCACCGGGCACGGGCAAGTCCCTCCTGGCTAAGGGCCTGGCCAAAGAGTCCGGTTACAACATGCTATCCATTTCGACGGCCGAGATCTGGCAAAAGTGCCACGGCGAAGATGAAAAAGTCATCAAGGCCGTCTTCTCCATGGGCCGCAAGATGTATCCGTGTATCATTTTTGTAGACGAGGCCGATGCTACGCTAGGTGCCCGCAAGGCTGGCGAGAGGCGACACCTACGTTCGATGCTCAACCAGTTTCTACTTGAATGGGATGGGCTCACGAGCGGCCTCCGCACGCCTTTTATCCTCTTGGCCACCAACCGGCCGTTTGATCTGGACCCGGCCGTCCTCCGGTGCGCTCCCGTGCACATCAAAATGGACGTGCCCCGACAGGAAGATCGCAGACAGATTCTTCGTCTGCTGCCCCGCGACGAGAGCTTTCAGAAAGACAAGGATGGCACCATAGCCCGTCTCGCAAAGATGACACCAAATTACACTGGCTCAGACCTCAAAAGCCTCTGTGTCACGGCTGCCTCTCTGTGTGTTGACGAGCAAGACCAAGACACCGACGAGCGAGCCCTCGGCCTGCAGCACTTTATCCAAGCCATGGAAACGGTGCAGCCAACGACTTTGAATAGCACTATGAAGAACGAGTTTCGAAAATTCGGCAAGGAACGAGAGGAGCACGAGGAGGAATAAAGGGCTCAGAGGCCAGCCAATGGCTCTGCTGCAGGTTTTCGTGTCGCAGGTGTTTCATTAGGGGGCTGAACGGAGAACGGGCATGCAGCAAAAGATGGCCAAGACTCGAACTAACTGGTAGCCGAAAAAAGCTTGGCTACTCTATACAATGAGGCTCAACCTTGCTAATTCTTTAAATCGGCAGCTGTGGTGTGTTGCACTATTTTCGACTAGGGGGCTGGCCCCTGTATGCACGGAGTACGGAGTAGATAAAATCAGTTTAGTCTCATGGAAAGCACGAAATACGGAGTACTCCGTAATATTGCGGCGGTCCATGTTTAGAGATCTGCCGAGGGAGTGGAGACGATGTGCTGAGAAGAGAAGAGCAAGGGACACAGCCCTGATGAAGCCATCGAACAAAGTAAACAGCCCATTGAGAAGCCAACCAGTTTGGAGAGGCAGACGTGGTGTGCATTCGATCGTTGTGAACCTCTCAAGGAAGCCATGTGCAAGGAAAATGCTGACCGATGATTGTCTAATCGCCCTGTTGCATTTTGCTTCTGTGCCACCAGCTCTGTGTCGTAGGTGTTTCAGCAGGGGTCTTATGGGGCAGTGGAGACATGGAGCTTACAGATACGTGCCAGAGTACGGAGAACAGGAGAACAGGAGTACAGGAGTACAGGAGGACCCAGTAAGATTCAGGGTAGAGTATCTTACTTCGTACTCCGTACTCGTATCTTACTCCCTATGTAGAATGCTTACTTCCTAGAAAAGCAGACGGATTGCTTCACGGGCCACCTCTGGCCGAATAGAACTGCGCCCCACACGTCAAGGAGGCAGTCGCATCGATGCAACTATTCTCCTTTAACAAGAGACGAGAAAGGACTTTTTCATCTGTCGAGAACACAAGAGCTGGAGTTCTGGCGTGATCATCCAAGACGATAATGGATCGATCGGCACTTTTTGTATCTTCTCATACCCCGTATAATACTCGTAAGAATTCTCATTGTTCTGCTCTTTGTGGGCGGCAGAAGACCCCTGAGTCCTGAAACGACGTTGTTGCTTGGGACCGGATATATGCATATGGGGACTCTGAATATACGGGTTAAATGCAAAATAGCCCGAGAGCCAGCGGCTCTGAGGCTCCTCGGCACCCCTGGCCCACGCTATCTCGTACGACGTAGCGCCCGTAGTCCTAATGCAGCCGCAGGTCGTTTCGGAGCAGTCCGAGGCACCGGCTAGCGCCCATGAATACGGCACAACACGACGTCTGCGTCCGAGAGGCCAAGCGTCTCCTGCGGCGTCCTTTTTTGTCCTGTATTTCTTTTTCTGGACGGACGGCCGGTCTGAATTACGCATGCTCGTACGGCATATCTTTAGATCATGCATCCCTGGCCTGTCTTCCCGGCCCTTGGTCTATCTTTCTCGGGCCAGCTGGGGAGTCTCTGACTGGCCGACCCCTGGACGAGGAATGATGACCCCTAACGAGCACCAACAATGGATCCACAGTGAATTGTGATCAGGACTGGTATCTACCAATATTGGCCAGTTCTGGAGTACTCGTACTCGTGCTCATACTCCGCACACAGTTCTTTCTATCCTACTCCGTAATATTCATTCCCATGGCTCTATGGAGGACCCACCTTATATCAACGCAGCATTGGCCGTAGCGTCTCAAGGATCGGTGCACTTGCACGGCTCAGCGTCAGGTGTAGACATGGCCTCCCAGTATGATCTACGTTCAAAATCACCTTACGTTTTAAAGTTCCAAACGCTTGGCGTCTCTCATAACCTCCCCCATCCCTCCCCCGGCTGTTCTCTTTCCTTTCTCTTTTCCTGTCATCTTTTTGTTTTTCCAACTTCCCGTATTTGCACGCGTCTGTCTCGTTTTCTCTTTTTTCTCTTCGGTTCCTTCACTCTCTCCTCTTGTTTCTGTGCGTAGACTGGATCTCGTTTATAAGACTACGAAACCTGGCAGTTGCCGGCGTTATCCTGTCTTTCGCCAAGCACTCCTCGATTGCTGTCTTTTCCGGCTCTTTGCACGACCATCGCGGTCTTTTTTATCTACATTCAGCAGGCTCTGAACTTCTATTCTCCTCTACACCGGGTGCTACTGAACGGTAGTCATCCTCTTAATACACAACCACCAACACAACAGACGACGCCATGGATTACGACGACTACAAGGATTATGGCTCTCCCATGGGGGAGAAGGTCTCGGAGCGGTCGCGGTGGACGCCATTGACGCGGATGCTGCTCTCGGGTGAGATGACGCAGGAACGGCAGAAGGAGCTGTCGACAAGAGAAAAGTTCGACCGCTGGATGATCAACGAGGGATACCGCCGAGTGTAAGTTTTTTTGTTAATTCAAAGACCCTCACGCAGCTGCTGACCATTAGATTCGTCTTCATCTTCATGGTCCTCCACGCCATGGTCTTCAGCTTTGGCTTCGTCAACTACTCGCGGAAAGACAACTTGCAGGTGGCCCGCGACACCTTTGGTCCGACATACATGATTGCCCGATCGGCCGCCCTCGTGCTGCACTTTGACGTCGCCCTTATTCTGTTCCCCGTGTGTCGGACGTTTATCTCGCTGGCCCGCCAGACGCCGCTCAACGGCATCATCCAGTTCGACAAGAACATCACCTTCCACATCACGACGGCCTGGTCGATTGTCTTCTTCTCGTGGGTTCACACCATTGCCCACTGGAACAACTTTGCCCAGATTGCTGCCAAGAACAACCTCGGCATCTACGGCTGGCTGCTGGCCAACTTTGTTTCCGGCCCCGGCTGGACGGGCTACGTGATGCTCATCGCCTTGATGGCCATGGTCTTCACGTCCGTCGAGAAGCCACGCCGTGCCAACTACGAACGCTTCTGGTACATGCACCACATGTTCATTGCCTTTTTCTTCTTCTGGGCCATCCACGGTGCCTTCTGCATGATCCAGCCCGATTTTGCCCCCTTTTGCGTTTCCATCGGCACCCAGGCCGTCGGTGTCTTCTGGCAGTACTGGATGTACGGTGGCTTCGTCTACCTGGCCGAGCGCATTGCCCGCGAGCTCCGGGGCCGCCACAAGACGATCATCTCCAAGGTCATCCAGCACCCGAGCAACGTCTTTGAGATCCAGATCAAGAAGGAGAACACCAAGACCCGTGCCGGCCAGTACATTTTCCTGTCTTGCCCGGCCGTCTCCATCTGGCAGTACCACCCCTTCACGCTGACGAGCGCCCCCGAGGAGGACTACATTTCCGTCCACATCCGCATTGTCGGCGACTTTACGGCCCAGCTGTCGCGTGCCCTCGGCTGTGACTATGGCAGCAAGGACGCTGGCGGCGCGGCTGCTTCCAAGGTGGTCGGCTTCAACGGTAACGCGGGCGATGTCGACCCGGCTCTGCGCCGTGTGCTGCCGCGTGTCTACGTCGACGGTCCCTTTGGCTCGGCTTCCGAGGACGTGTTCAAGTACGAGATTGCCGTGCTGGTCGGTGCCGGTATTGGTGTGACGCCCTTTGCCTCTATTCTCAAGTCCATCTGGTACCGCATGAACTACCCGCAGACCAAGACTCGTCTGTCCAAGGTCTACTTCTTCTGGATCTGCCGTGACTTTGGCTCCTTTGAGTGGTTCCGCTCGCTGCTGCTGGCCATTGAGGCCCAGGACGTCGACCAGCGCATCGAGATCCACACCTACCTGACGGCCAAGATCAAGATTGACGACGCCACCAACATTATGATCAACGACGTCAATGCCGACAAGGATGCCATCACGGGTCTGCGTGCACCCACCAACTTTGGCCGTCCCAACTGGGACATGATCTTCCGCGGTATTCGCAAACTGCACACGCCTGCCGAGGCCGGTGTCTTCTTCTGCGGACCCAAGGGTCTCGGAAGCACCCTGCACATTTTCTGCAACAAATACAGTGAACCTGGGTATGTATTTTCTTCAACCCCCCTTCTTCCTTCACATGCTAACAGCTCAGCTTCTCTTTTGTCTGGGGCAAGGAGAACTTTTAAATGTCTGGCTCGTCTCGTCAGGCATGTCTCTTTCCGTATTTCCTTTTTTTCTGTCGATTGGAGGCCTCTCTTGTGTTTATTGCCTCTTGTTTTTTTATATCACCAGCGCGCCGGACGCAAAAAGAGGAGAACATTCGACTTCTGCAAGCGTCTGTTCTCGTCAAGATATATTTCTCCGTGTTTATTTTCTGTGCATTATTTGCGGTAGAAGCCAGGAGGCGTCCAATACAACAGGATTTCTGTAGAAGCAGCAAAAAATAGACAGCAACCTACAAAATTAATTGATGATCTAGTTTTATGTAGTTCTTAATACAAGCAACATCGCAACCATCTCATAGTACAAGGCTGATTGCCGAGCAGCCAATCACAAGCCGGGATTTACTAGCGCTTAGCCTCGGCATTTCAGCCTCCTCCTTTCACCTCTCCTCTCCTCTTCTCTACGCCATTGTCCTTTGCCATCGCCAGAATGTCTGCCGATTTCTGGGCCGGCTACATCAGTGGCGCCGCCGGAATCCTCATCGGCAATCCCCTGGACATTGTCAAGGTCCGTCTCCAGGCTGGCCCGACCTTCTCGGAGGCTTCCCCTCTTTATTCCCCCCTCTCCACCACTACTACCGGCCCCTTGCGACAGGTGGCCACGCTTGCTACCGGATCCGCTGCCCCTATTCTTGGTTATGGTGCCCTAAATGCCTTGTTGTTTGTGTCCTACCGCCAGGCGGAGGCTGCTCTCCATGGCGCCACGACCGACAGCCGCCACCCTTCGTTGCCATCGCTCACCACCACCTGGTTTGCCGGGGCCTTTGCCGGCTTGGCCACCTGGATCGTCAGTACGCCCACCGAGTTGATCAAGTGTCGCGCCCAGACGGCACTTCCGTCTGAATCCCATCTTTCCTCGTCTTCCTCCTCCTCCTGGTCCATTGCTCGTCAGGTCTGGGCCACCGAGGGCCTGCGTGGCTTCTTCCTCGGCGGCACCGTCACTGCTCTGCGCGACAGTATCGGCTACGGCTTCTATTTCTGGTCGTACCAGCTGGCTACCGACGCCTGGCGACGGAGGTGGCCTGCTGCCGAACCGGAAAACCCCAGTGCCAACTCCCAGGCGGCCACGCTCCTCTGTGGCGGCCTCGCAGGCGTTATCACCTGGGCCAGCGTGTTTCCCTTGGATATGATCAAGACACGCGTCCAGGCACAGGCCCTGGCCAGCAGCCCTTCTGCATCTCCTGCCCGCCTGTCCACTCTGGAGATCACCCGTCTGGCCTACCGTGAGGGCGGCCTCGGCGTCTTCTTCCGTGGCCTTGGCATCTGCAGTGCCCGCGCGTTTGTGGTCAATGCCGTGCAGTGGGCAGTCTATGAGTGGATCATGCGGGAGCTGGGGGCCTTGCCTGGCCAGCAGCAGGAGGTCAAAAGAATGGAAGCAATCGGAGTGGATGGATAGCAACGCTGAAATGCTGAAATCATGAAATTCTGTATAAATACTATATAGTAAACAGTCTACAACTCTTTCAACACGCTCGCCGGTTCATGCTATCCATCAACGCGATATGTCCAAGAGCCAAAGAAAAGGAGTGAATATGAAAAGAAAAAGAAAAGAAAAAAAGGTAAAGGGGAGTTACGCGAGCCCAATATATCCAGTGCAAATATTCTAGTGCCAATCCTTTCTCGCCAACGTAAAAATTGCAATCCTTCTAACCTCAACGTGGGATCCAGTTCGGCGTGCTTGGGTTCTTGAAGATGCCCAGCAACTCTTCCACGTAGGTGTCGAGCTCGATGATGCGGAAGCACTGCGCCTGGCCTTCCTTCTTC
Organism: Dryadomyces quercus-mongolicae; assembly: GCA_002215975.1. Classification (NCBI taxonomy): domain Eukaryota; kingdom Fungi; phylum Ascomycota; class Sordariomycetes; order Ophiostomatales; family Ophiostomataceae; genus Dryadomyces; species Dryadomyces quercus-mongolicae. The sequence continues at coordinate 708,819 of NIPS01000006.1, read as the reverse complement.
TGTCGGCGCTTCAGCTCGCGCCAGGCCTGCGAGATACCCGACTTCCACGCCACCAGCTCGACGCGCCAGCCGCGGTTCAGCGCACGCTCGACGTGCCGCAGAAACCCGTCCGAGAACTCCGCTTCGGCCGCATCGCCCGTTGCCAGCACGATCGTGCCTGGCTCGTGGTCCAGCACGCTGTGACACATCTTGAGCTGCAGGATCTCGTCGACGGCCTGCTCGCCCATCTTCTGCGGACTGCCACGACCTCTCGCACCACCATGCGGACCCTCATCCGCTGCCGATTCATCAGAAGTGTCCCAGCTCGATCCCGACGCGGCCGTATACGGCGGCCAGCCACTGTTACCGTGGCTGGTGTCGTTCTTGCGGCCCTTGTTGGGACGGGTCTGCTGTCTGCGGGGCGACGATGCCGGCGCAGCAGACGCGACCTGTCGGGATACGCGGCTGAGAATGTTCATCTCGTAGCCCAGCATTTCGGCTTCGTCCATATATGGAGGCCAGCCAGAGCGGTTGCCACTGTCGGGGACCGAGCCAGCCGTGACCTTTCGGACGGTGGGACGGCCACGTTCGATGAGTTGCGCGAGAGCCTGAAAGAAAAATGGAGGCGCCGGGATCCTTTTGGACGGCGAGATATTGTGCTGTGTGCGGATGCGCAGATAGAATCCAATAACAATGTTGGAGAGGTCCACAAAGACGTGGATGGACTTGTCAAAGGATCCAGTGCCCAGGCAGGGCATCTTTTTGGACAGGATGCGATCCTTGTCATATTCGCCTTTGAGTTTTGTGTCGAGAATGGCGAGCTTCTCTTCGCTGGTGGCCCAGTAAGAGGGCATAATCATATCACTGGTCGTGCCCAGCGGAAAGAGACCGCATGGCTGCAGGGGCGAGATGGCCGCCAAGGGGGTATAGAGAGTTGCATAAGGGGAGAATTCGGCGGTGCCGCGGCTGGTAGTAAGAGTGTAGGTCTGTGGATGCGGAAACGAGGGCCTGACATTTGGGGCTGCCGGCGGCATACGAGGTGTAAAAGAGAGGTTGGGAGTTGTCGTAGAATGTGTCTCGAGAACGGAGCGGTCATCTTCGCTGTAGCTATCGCGGGTATCATCGTCTGCATCATCGGCGGTGTCGTAAGAATAAGAGTCCAGACTCGGCACGGAAGCATCTATCGAGGCGCCGGCCGTAGCCACCAGAGAGAAGTCCAGACCGCCGAGAAGACCGCCCACAGGTAAATCATGGCTGGTGTTTTCTATGTGTTCTGCACGTTCTGCACGTTCTGCATGTCCCGGGCGGGGTGGTGACCTGGGAGTCGACGAGCGAGACGATGAGGGAGACAGCGTCGTATTGTCGTCTTTCGAGTCGTCGATCCCTGGGAGAATGACAGTGTCCACAGACTCCACCGCCGTCGAGGTGTCGCCGAATTCCGAGTCAGTTACGACCTCGTCCACAGCTTCATCGCCGCCATCGCTGTCGTCCCGGTGAACGGTCCAGTCGTTCCAGAGGTTGAATATCGAAGAGAAGTCACCCAGCCTAGGCGCAGGCTGACCGCAAGACGGAGTGGGTGGAGAAATTAAATCTCCGTCACATTGTAAAACATCCAACATTTTGTGATAGAGTGACTGAAATCCTCATTTCGGCGGCTCGCGAATGTGTGGGGGTGACAGAAAGAAGCAAGCAGACGTCGCTAGCATGGACAAAGTTTCTGTAGAAAAAAATAAGGTTGGGATGAGACGGGGGGGGAGGGGATTGTCTTAAGACGACATGCGGTCGAGTCAAGGCCAGCAGGTGGCAAAGGCCCATCTGGATGCCCTACGCGCGTAGTCAGGCACTGATTCCCACCTTAGTCATAAGCGACGACCAATCATAGGTCAGGTGACAGGCCACAAGGACGTCTTATCGGGTGCCGATAACTCCGGCTTAGGAGCCTGAAATACAGGCACGAGCCAGCTGGAGCGAATGACCCCGCGCCAGCTAGAGCATCCATTCCTTCCCTATTCTCTCTGCCGCAGCCACGTCGATTTGCTGTAATGTATGCGTCATCGCTATTGGCCAGGCTGCCCCTCCAACGTCCGACCGCCATCTCCTGTCTTTCTGCCTGCTTGCCTGTCTGTCTGCGTCCCCCCATGCGCTCTGTGCCCGGCATTCTGTCGAGCGCGGACCGGTGGGATCCTCTTCCGGCCCTTGTCATGGTGACACACACTGTTGGTACTCGTTTTGCGCTCGTTCCGTCTGCACGTCGCCCAAAGTGGCGACTCTCTACTGTCTCATCCAACGTCACGTGACTATATGTGGCTAGGCCACCACCCACTTCTTCATAGACCTGCGAACTGTTACAAATTGAACTCGTACACCTCTTCTGTTTGCTTCCATGTGCTACCAGTGCCAATTCGCCTCCGTCTCTTGATATTTATACCTAGGAGCTGTCGTTCGATTCACCTCCGCCTCTAGACGTCTCCGTCTCCCCATCCCAACATCTTTCTACCCCTCCAAGCTGTTCCATTTCCATACTCTACAAAATGTTGGCATTCCAGTCACCTTTCCCTTTCCCCTTTCCTTCACCTGCTGCTCTGCTGACCGATGGATCTCTAGGCAAATCACTGTGACCCTGGCAGACCAGAGCAATGAGGACGATGTCGGGCTCCTCTACCTCGAAGTCTTCCCGGAGATGACCGTCGAGGCTCTCCAGAGCTCCATTCAAGCCGAAACACAGGTGGAACCGAAGAACCAGTACCTATATCACGATGGCCAGCTCATCACCGATGACTCCAAGACGCTGCGCGACCTGCACGTCACCGACGGCGATATGCTGGCGATGCACGACCGCAGAAAGGGCACAGGCCGGGGCGGACCTGTGGCCGGCGAAGGCTCGCAGCAACAGCAACAGCAGCAGCAGCAAGCGTCCCAGGCACAGCAGCAACAGCAGCAGGCGGCCGGCGCAGCGGGTGCAGGAATGCGCCAGCGGCCCACCGAGCCCGACACGGAGATGATTCGGCTGCAGATTCTGGGCGATCCGCGTCTGCGGGAGGAGGTTGTGCGCCAGCAACCTCGGCTGGGCCAGGTTTTGGACAACCCGCAGTTGTTTGCGCGGCTGTTTACAGAAAACTACGACCGTGAAAGGAAAGAACAACAGGAGCGGCAGCGGCAGATCTCGCAACTGAATGCAGACCCTTTTGACGTGGAGGCGCAGGCGCGCATCGAGGAGATCATCCGGCAGGAGAGAGTGATGGAAAACCTGCAAAACGCCATGGAGCACAACCCAGAAGGTATGTTTTGTACAATTGTCGGTCTTGGGTAGCCTGGCTGACCAGTAGTCTTCGGTCGCGTGCACATGCTGTACGTGGACGTCGAGGTCAACGGCTACAAGGTCAAGGCCTTGGTGGACTCGGGCGCGCAGGCAACGATTATGTCACCGGCGTGTGCCGAGGCATGCGGCATCATGCGTCTGGTCGACAAGCGGTTTGCAGGTGTGGCGCGCGGCGTGGGCACGGCCAACATCATTGGTCGCGTGCACTCGGCACAGATTCGGATTGGCAGTCTGTTTTTGCCCTGCAGCTTCACCGTCATGGAGGGCAAGTCTGTCGACCTTCTTGTCGGCTTGGACATGCTCAAGAGACACCAGGCATGTATTGATCTGGCCCGCGACCGGCTGATCATCCAGGGCGTCGAGATCCCATTTCTGGGCGAAGCCGACATCCCCAAGGACTCGGAGAACGTCTTTTCCCAGGAGCCCACCATCCCCGGGCCGAGCGGCACGACGATCGGCCAACGGTCTGGTGTTGTGTCCGGACCAGGAGCTGAGGCGGGCGGTCCATCGTCAACACAGACAGGGGACACGTCTGCACCCACAGCTGCCGTCCAGTCACCGGCTGCCAGTGCTTCCACAGCGGCACCTGCAGCAAGACCGCCCACTGCCACCCCATCCTCGGCCGTGGCAGCAACGCCGGCAGCACCCTCTGCAGCTAGTTCGTCGGGCTTTCCAGAGGAGGCCATTGAGCAGCTCATAGCCCTGGGCTTTCCCCGAGAAGCCGCTGTACGGGCACTCGAAGCTACGGGCGGAAACGTCGAGTATGCAGCAAGCCTACTCTTCCAGGGATAGCCAGTTGTAAGGTGACTTGCTGGGAGACAAGGAAAACAAAAAAAGAGGAAGAAACGAGGACTGGCATTGGCACAGATGCATAGCAGGGGCCGGACACAGCAGAGCGACAGGACATGGGCCATGATCAGTAATGTTTTTGTATGGCTGTTTTTCAAGATGCTTTCGCGATCTTTCGCGATCTTATGCGTACGGGCGTGTATCTGTTTACAAAATCTTCTCTCATTGGATGGCATTATCTCACTTTTATGCTATGCACTCAGCGAAGTTTATACACACACGGCTTGAGGATCTTGGCCTCAACAGCCGGGTCGTCCATGGCATCGGCCGGCTTGTCACTGCCGTCGTTGTCCAGGAACTTGATCTTCTTCTTGGCCGCCTCCGTGCCGTGAGCAACCGCCTCCTTGCCCACCGTTGCCGGCGCCGCCTTGAGGAAGCGCATCTTGACAAACATCTTGTTGCTGAGGTCGACGGCGGCCGGTTTGCCGCCCTCGCCACCGCTGCTCTCACTGCTGTTGCCGTCCAGCACGAACCCGCGCCGAGCGAGCGCATGCACAAACGCAGACACGTCCGTAGACAAGCCGCCGCCGGCATTGCCCTCGTCCCAGCCGTCGATCTCGGCCGTGGCCGCCGCCACGACGTCCGGGTCCTCTTCGTCGGCCTTCTTATCCTTGCCGCCCTTGATGCCGTTCTTCCGACGGTAGCCCACGCTGTGTTTCACGGGCGTGCCCTTTTGTTTCTTGAGACCGGCGCGCAGCTCGGCAGCGCCCGCAAAGCGGCTCTTGATCTCGGCCACCCACAGCTCGCCCTTCCAGCGCAGCACGCGGTATGCTTCCTCCACAAAAGCCAACCAGTTGGTGCCCATGAGGGCGAGGCAGAAGACGACCACGTCGGCCGATGCCGGCTGCAGTGGCAGTTCGGCGGCGTCGGCGGCGGCCGTGATGTGCGGGTTCGCAGGGTCGGCATGCAGGTCGTAGCTCAGGACTTGCACGCGCAGGCGCTGGGCCAGAGGAGCCAGCGAAGCAGCCATACGAGCATCGCCACAGCCGACATCGGCAATGCGGCAAGTGCCGCGTGTGCGCGGGAGAGTGTCGCCAGGGCGAGGGCCACCTCGAGAAGAGTTGTGCTTGCTGCCACCGCGGCCTGCTCGTCGACGGACCTCAGCCACGTAGGTATCGACAGGGTTCTCAGGCCAGACGGCGACCTGCTGACGGAAACCCTCGTGGTAGGCGAGGAACATGTCGGGGCTCTCTGAAAAGAGACGCAAGGCCTCCGCGGACGGACGGGTATACAGAGTCTCGTTGAGGTGGCGGAAGCGGGCCGAGATGAGTTTGGCGCGCATGGATGCCTGCAAAGGCGTGAGAGCCAGGGCAGGTGCTGGAGCAGGTGCCGAGACAGCAGATGACGGGAGGGCCGCCGGCGGCTGTGACTGGGCAGATGTATCGGCAGTTTTCTTGCTAGCCGTGTGTTCCTTATGTTCCTTGTGTTTCTTGTGCTCCTTTGGTTCCTTTTGTTCCTTCTGCACCTTTTGTTCCGGTTTCTCCGGTTTCTCCGTTTTCTCCGGCTCCGCCGGTTCCTCCGGTTCCTTTTGTTCCTTTTTCTCCTTTTGTTCCTTTTGCTCCTTTCCTTTTTGCTTCTTCTTTTCTTTGGTCGCTTTCTTCGTGGCCACCTTGTCCTCTGCCCTGGTCGGAGGCAGTGTCGGTTCCGCAGCCACCGGCTCTTTGTCGGCGCGGCTGGCGATCTTTTCCTTTGCAGGAGCCTTTTCCAATCCTTCATCAGGCACTTCGCCCGCCGCCGTGGTGGTGGTGGCCTGTTGCTCACGCAATTCCTGGGCGCGCTTCAGTTTTTTGGCCCTTCGAGAGAGATGCGGTGTCTCTTCTTGCGGCTTGTCGCCTTCGACCTTGTCGATCAGCTTCTCCCAGAGATCAGCCACATTGGCACTGGTGACCTGGGGGCCATGGCTGGGCCGTTTGCGTTTCTTGGACGCCTCTTTTTCTTCTTCCGCATGGCTAGACGTCGAAGCGGCCGTGTCTGCTTTGGCAGGCGAAGCCTTGCTGGGTGCAGGCGCAAGCGCCTCGGGCCGCAGTTTGTCCGCAGACAGCGACCATCCAGGGACTGCGAACATGTTTATGCCTTTTTTTTTGTATGTGTGTGTGTATGTGTGTCTTTAATCTTGTCGAGTCTGGAATCTTTTTGCTATCAAAAAAAAAAAAAAGTTGATAAGCAAGTCGACCCACTTTTATAGTATCCGACCAATCGATTAGATTGCTCATTCCACATCAGAACTTTGGTTGCCAATAACGCCTAAAATATAGAGCCTCCACTTCTGGAACGGGATTCGCGGGATATCGGACCGGCCAGCAGGCAACCAGATGCCGTGCATTGTGGCCATGCCTGGGACCAGCAGGCAGATTTCTGTTTCCAAGATACCAGCCACCAGCCACCAGTCACAGTCACAGTCACAGTCACAGTCACAGTCAGTCACAACCGGCAACCACCGGCAAGCTCCGCCAACCACCAAGAAACCACCAAGCCACCAAGCCGCCACCGGTGGCAGAACTACGGTATATCTGGCGGTGGAGCAGACCAAAGACATCCGGCTATTGGATCCAACGTGCTGTATGCCGTGCCTAGGCCCGCCATCTAGTCGTAGTATCCGCTCTAATACCATCTGTCTTTCCCCTTCTGTCTCTCCAGGGCTTGGACCCCCCCTGGCCGAGCCGCCACTATTGGCGTAAATTTTTCTACCGAGAGAGACCACCTGATGCCAGCTCCAATACGAACAAGATACTCCGTACAAGGAATATTCCTCCGTATGAAAGTTGCCACCAGAAACTCAGAAATGTCCCTCTGGGAAAAAACGTACTGCCCCTTTCCCTCCCTAGTTCCTTTGTCGTCCTCTCTTCCACCGCAGAACGGCCGTCGTGCTCCAGTGCGGCAATCACCCACTGTCCTATGTTATCTGTTCGTACTCGTACTCGTGGACACCGCGTTGGCCACAGGATCACAACTCGCAGTCCTCTTGTGCGGTCGTACTGCAGCGTTGTACTGGCCCTGTCCTGGGGAAAAAGGACTCTGTGCTGACCGGCATAGCTGGTCTGAGCCGCCCCCCCTCTCTGTTGCCTTGGCCAAGACTCTTTGCATCCCACTGTAGATTGTAGATCTTCTTCCGATCAGTCATTTTCCCCATGCCCCATTGCCCACCTGCTCGTACTTCGTATCTCGCATCTCCGGCCACTCCGTATGCCGTCATGCTTGTCTCGTTTTGGTTTTTGATTTTTGGTTTTTGGTTTTTTCAAGGCTGGTTTCCTGTCTACTCCGTACTGTGCGTCTTCTTCCGTCTTCTTCCGTCTCTCCGTCTCTCCGTCTCTCCGCCTCGTGCAACACCACCCACCGGTCGTGCAGGAGCTTGCCCTTCTCCTCGTCCCTGTAGCTGGCTCGCCGTTTTTTTGCGTCCTGGATGCTACGCGCCCCCCTGTGGAGGGAGAGGCAACTTGGTCGCCCCTCGCACTGCATGTCCCGTCCTACGACACCTGCTGGATCCTCGATCGTTGCCCTCGTCGCCTTCGTCACCCTTCCGTTATTTTTTTTGTCCATCGCTTGTACAAGCGTGTGCGTCGTGTTTCCTCAAGCTGCATAAGCCTTGTCTTCGTGTTCACAGGGCCCCGTCCGAAGGGGGAGCCAGACTCACACCATCCGGCATCGCTTCCAGTCATCACCAATTCCGCCGTTAGTAGTGTTGAAACGGATGCCGAACCATCGACTAATGCATCCTCTAATTCCCCCGAGCAGAAACCAGAGCTCGCGCTTCCTCCTAGCGTTGTCCATTGGCAGGCTATTCAAACGCTACTTCTCTGTTCTGCAACGCCACTCTCAGGTCATTCCTTCCCCCATCCCGCATCCTTCCCTCCATACATTACGGTTTTTGTTTGGTCCTCGTGCCTTCTTCTCTCGACACTGCACACTTCTACGGAACCCACTCTCTTGAGGCGTTGCCTGGATCTGTTTCTTGTATCGTGCACGTGCCTTACGTAACCAAACCCAACCTCCTCCCCCCCACTCATCCTTCCCCTCTCCGAAAGCTAGACAACTCGGGGCGAATCCACTATTACGGCCTCCACTTTTTCTTCCAGTCAATCTTTGCCTTTTATGGTTTCCTCCAGTCTTCGATATAAGATAGCACCACCTCCACCTGTCGATCTATTTCTTGAGCCTCACAACCTCCCCTCGAGATACGGCTGTGTCCGACCTCGTCTATATGCTACGCCATCTTCGGCTTCTTCCTGGCGATCTCTATTCTTCTACTTCTTCTCGGATTCTCGTTGTTGTCTGTTTGCCTGCAATCTCCATTCGAACCACCTCTGAGCTTTCGGACTCTTTCTTGTCAAACTCATCACCCTATAAGGATTAGCCTGTATCATACCAACGTTGCTTGTGTCTCGATCCTCACCCCTAGCTCGTCCTGCTGCATCGTGGGCTTTTTCTAACCCATCTCCCGCATCGTCTCCCACCCACCCCAGCTGCCACAGCTGTTGTGTCTCGCCTCTCGTTTTCTGGCTAGTCGTGTCGGCACAAATGCCCTGTGTGTGCAACACCCAGATTGCCCACCTCCATAGGTCATTGCTACACAGAACCTGTCTTACGGTCTTCTGTTTCTACTTCACGTTTGTTGCTCTGCCCGTGTGTGGGAAAACATGCCCATAACACCCAGAACACCCAGAACACCCAGAAGTCATCCACTGAGCCAAAAGCCACGAGAAGACGTACCTTGACAAAGAACACATCTCTCGGCACGACACTGCAAGCCAAGACATTCGGCGTCAGGAGATATATTGGCACCACCAACACAACCTTGCCTCCGGTGCTTCCCCATAGTGACAGCTGTTTTTTACATTGCTCTTTTGCGGCTGTGCACAACCGCGGAAACTCATCCCCTTCCCGGCCGCCTATCTTGGATCTTGTCTCAGCCGGCAAAGCGCGAAGCAAGAAAGAAAAATCAAAATAAAAGGCTCGGATACGCAACAACAACTGACGTGTTGTGGGTAGGGCTTTCTTGGGTCTTGTTTTGTGTTCCTAAATTTTTTTGTGTTGCTTGGGGGTTCTCTGGCCAAACTCCCCCAATACTTTTGTTTCCTCTTCCCCCAGGTTTTTTTTTTGCCCTTCCTGAATCTGGCCGTTGATATCACTTTCTATGCTACCCCCCTCCTCGCTTTCCTCGCTTTCCCCTCTCCTCCATTTCCTTCTTACCCTCCCCCTCTACTTGCCACACCCGTTTCCGTCCCCGGCTCTGCTGTGTTTTCGCGAACCTGCATTCACGCTTCATTTACCTCTTGCAAGTACCCGGCCACTTTTCCTGCCATCTTTCTCCCACGATACCACACGACTCTGAATACACCTGGCGCCTTTCTGACAACATCTGCACTCTCTTACTTCCTCTGTTGGTCGAGCAATCTCGTCTTCCATTCATCCAACACCAGATGCAAACATGGATCCTACAAAGGTCCCCCCCGAGGCGAGTCTAAGCAATGACCCAGCAGCACCAGAGACTTTGGCCAAAGACGACCAGAACAATGCCGAATCATCAGGGGCAGCATCCAAAAAGTCAGTCGTGAAGAAGCGGACTAAAACCGGCTGTTATAGTAAGTTATCTACACTCTTGCAATTTTGTTTTCTTTTTTCCTTTTTCTTTTTCTTTTTCTTTTCTTCTTCATGCTTTGTTTTCCCCCAAACACTGACCAGTTTCACAGCCTGCCGCCGAAGACGCATCAAATGCGATGAAGGGAAGCCTAGATGTAACAACTGCATCAAATCTAAGCGGCAGTGTGATGGCTACAACCAACGGGTTATCTTCAAAGACCCTATGGGCACATTCCAGACCAGCCAGATGGGCATGAGCTTCCCGGACCACCCGTCGCAAGGCCTGCTCCATCCGCAATCCCAAATCCCTCCCCAGGGTATCAGAACGGCATCCCAGGGCTCCCTGCCGTTTATTGCACCGCGGCCGCCTATACTCAGCGATACTACGCACCAGCTCCATCCACAGCACAACCCGTACCAGCCACTGCCCATGCAAGGGCTCCCAAGTTTCAGCGAAATGCCGCCTCCGCCCATGCCAACCCTGAACCCAAATGCCATGCCGTACATCCCTACCAACCAGCCTTATGACCATGGACATCCGCCATCTTTCCTTCCAGAATGGCCGCTCCCAACTGGTGACTTGACTGATGGCCTGCCTGGCACATACGTGGCAGATCCGAGCTTTTTGGCGTCCATGTCTTACAGCGGCGAGCCTTCTACCCAGGCCCCTGCAGCAGGCATAGAAGAACGGGTGACTGCTACAAACATGCCCGTGAACCTTCCTCGGCCGCCCCGGAATGTGCAAATTGCAGAGGCCCACGATGAGTATCGTCGGAGCGGACCAGAAGTAGTCACTGACGAGCAGACATACTGGTTCCCAGACGATGATGCATCCATGGTGGACTCAGATGACAACGACTTGCCTGACGAAATGGAGCACTTACAGTCCAATGACTTGGGTGTGATCGTGGCAAGACGTTTGCAAAACCGGTCGCTGGACACCTTTGGCACTCAACTTCGCACATTCGCCAATTTTGTCGACGCCAACCTTCTGACCAACTACTTCCCCTCGTCATCAAACTCTCCTCTAACCGACCCCAAGACAGCCGCTGTCTTTTGGTACTTTGTGAATGTTACTGGCCCGAGCATATCGCTTTTTGAACGGCACCCTGTTAACCCGACCCCTGTTTTTGAAGGTCGGCCGGTGCCACGCTCTCGTCAACATATTTGGACCTGTAGGTATACCCTATTTGGTTTGACTTCTTGTTTTCTTGTTTTCTTGCTTTCTTGTTTGCTCCCTTCTAACTTGGATAGACACATTCCCCAATATTGCGCTCAACCACCCAGCGCTGCTCCAGGCGATGCTCGCTTTGGGAAGTCTTCACATGGCCAAACTACAGGGGGTGCCAGCTACCGCTTCCATGAAGCATTACCACCTGAGCTTGCGAAGGATTGCCCGAAACTATCAGAGTTCCTCTCGTCGTGTGCAGCCGGCGACTCTTGCCGCCACTATGCTCCTTGGCTTCTATGAAGTCTGGAATTCAGACCATGATAAATGGTGTAAGCACATGTGGGGAGCAAGGGCCATCTTAAAAGAGATTCCTCTTCGGGAGATGACCAAGGACATGATTGCTCTCAAGCGTAACGAACGGCAGCGGCTGCATCTCTGTGCCCCGGAACTTCGTGCATCGCTCTTTGAAAATGCCAACGTGGCCGAGAGAGATATCGACCAAGTCGATACGCAGCTCCTGGTCCAACTTTCCGGGCAGGAGGTGCGGTTTTTGCAAGACGACACGAACCTGCATTCCTTCATGTCCCATCCTGGATTATTCTATACGACGCCCAAAAGCTACACCCAGAGGGACATTGAAATCTATCAGATGTTCTGTGACTTGTTCTGGTGGTACTGCAAAATGGACGTGTACCAGAGCATTCTCGGCGGTACACGGTTGTTGTGAGTGGGCAGCTCTACGCTATCTCAAATGATGGCCTGGCTCGACTGACATCTGTTCTTCTAGGATGGACTACAAATTCTGGACACAGTGCTGTCCCCGAACGCCTATCGGGCTGATTGATGCAGCGTACGTAGTCTTCCCATCTCATAGAGTATCTGGAACAGGACTGACGGTTTAGTTATGGAACCTACGACCATCTTGTGCTTCTTCTGGGGCGTCTGTGTCATTTCTCTGCACGCGATCAGGCTCGCAAGCGCATGGCCATGGCCAAGAGGTCAGATGGGCCTCCAGGTCCTCCGGGCCAAGGTCAAGGCCAGGGCCAGGGCCAGGGCCAGTCACCGCCGCCATTTATAGGCATGATGCCTGCAACTGGACATATTACCATCCCTAAAGGGTTTAGTCCTCCTCGCGAGGAGACGCCCGAGAGCGACAGCCAAGAAGATCTAGATTTTGAGACGAGGACGGCAGCCGCTCTTCGTGAGTGGGAAAGTATCAAAGAGGCTTTTGAGCTTTTTCGAACCCAGCTAGGCCCCAATTTTGATCCTCTGGGACCCGAATATGAGATTCCGGCAAGCAGTCCCTTTGGTCTGGCCCTCCAGTACCGCACATACAGTGTGGCCAGCATCTGGATGAATTACTACATGGGCATTATCATCCTACACCGTTGTCATCCATCTATGCCACACATTGCTATGGCTGCGGCTGCCATGTCTGCCCGCCAGACGGCCCCGTATGCCATTGAGATTGGCCGTATTGTTGCCGGTCTCACGGTTGACGACCTGTCCACCTTGACCAAAGTGAGCACGCTTCTCGGTGCTGTGACTATTGAGAGTTCATTCCCGCTATTTGTCGCGGCTGTTCAGGTATGTTTCTTTTTGTGCCTTATTTCTCTCCTGGCGAGTCTAACTGTAAATAGTATCAGGATACGGTCCAACGACACTGGACTGTCAGGCGGCTGCACAACGTTGCCCGCCTGACAGGCTGGCAGTCAGCTCGCCAAATTGCCATTGGCTGCGAGACTAGCTGGACCAAGGCTGCCAGCATGGGTCGTGGCCCGCCGTATCAGTCACCGACAGACGTGGTGGAAGTGCCGCTGACCATCTGGAACCGGCCGAAGCGGATCATCGACCGCATCCGCGAGCTCGAAGAAGACGACCAGAAACTAGTGTTGTCTCCTACGGAGCGGCCACACTATGCCCTCGGCCTGTTGACCGTGGAAACGGACCTGGAAAAACTAGAGCTGACTGACGGTTAACGGTAGTTCAGTACTACTTTAATATTTTCTGCAGTTTCGGCTACCGGCTTGCTTTTCTTTTTCCCTCATAGTTGATCTTTCCTTGTGTTTTCTTTTATTTCCTTTTTTTTTTTTTTTTGAAGTACTGCACCCAGTTTCTGATGAATGCATGATTTGGATGCTACTGGTTAGCGAAAGGAGACTGCATGCATTTGATTTCACCATCTTCGATGAAAATACGAGGACAAAAAAAACAGTAGCGTCATAGCAAGCAGGACAGGTCTGCCATAATGATGATGTATGCTTGGAATGGAATTTATTTCAGGATTTGCTTTGCTCCATACACAGTACACATGGCCATGTCTAGTTTGCTGGTAGCCGAGCGACAACAGCCGACATCTCCTCGTCCGTGTATAACCGGAAACCCTTTTCTTTTGTCACGCTGGCCAGTTGCACGTTCTTCTCGTCCAGCTTCTCCTCCATGACCTGCTTGAGGGTCTTGAGGACGAGGGTCTCGGCATCGGCAAGAGTGAGAGACTGGAGGTCAGTACGAAGAAACGCAAGAAACGCAAGAAACGCAAGAAAGGAGAGACCAAGAGGCCACCTACTTTGTGGTACTCGTTCTGGAGCTCGGCCTGGGCGCCTTCGGAACCGGAGCCAATGGCTTTTGCGTCGTAGCGGTAAAAGGTGCCGCTAGGCTCGGCGTGGTAGAGCGCCGGACCGCCCTCCTTGCCATCAGGGCCGATATCCGAGTCGTAGCCGGCAATCAGCAGGGCGACACCAAAGGGACGGCTCATGATGCTGTCCTCGCCGTCGGCGGACTCGCCAAAGCGCAGGGCCAGATCGCAGATGGCCTGAGTGCAGCTCTCGACGCTCAGCGGTTCGGCGTAGTTGAAGGAATGGCTCTGGCACTCGACACGGGCGTGCTCGACCATGCTGCGGGCATCGGCCTGGAGGCCACTCATGGCACAGCCAATGTGTCGGTCGATCTCGACGATCTTCTCGACGGAGCTGACCTCCATGAGCGTCGAGGTGACGCGCTTCTCGACGCCCAGCACGACACCCTCAGAGGTAGCCACGCCAATAGCGGTGCTGCCGAGCTTGATGGCCTCGAGCGAGTATTCGACCTGGAAGAGGCGGCCTTCGGGGGAAAAGGTGCTGCAGGGGTCAGTCAGGATGAGGTGGGGGGAGGGGGGGGAGGGGGGGTTGCGGAGGCGGTTGCGGAGGCGGAGACAGCGCAACGTCCCGCGTGTACTCCGTATACCTACTTGATTCCCCGGTCTGAGCTGTTAGCGAGAAGAAGAAGCAGAGAAAAAGGAAGACTGCGAGCAGAGAGACAAACCATATTCAGATCTTGCCATAAACATCTTGGCGGTTTATTGGAGGAAATTGTCGGGTGAGTTTCGGAATTGGAATCGCTCTCTGGAGTCTGGATCTCTGTTCCAGTTGCTCTCCGCAAGACAGATGGCAGGGCGTCGTGACGGGTGGTGGTCGTTGGTCGCTGGTCGCTGGTCGCTGGTCGCTGGTCGCAGATGTCGCTGGTCGCAGAGGTCGTCGGTGCCTATCGAGACAAAAGCTGTGGGCGCGGCTGTCCAGGCAAACAGACCGCCTACGCAGCTTTTCGAGCTTTGGGGGTAGCTAAAAGCGGGTCTCACAGAATATAAATGGGTCTATCCCGAAACGGACTAGCGTGTGATCGCGCGATAGAGAGGGGAAGGAGCGATGCGAGCAAGGAACGCGCTTTCTATTTCCAGCCGCGCAAAAGGTTCGTGCACGCCTCGTTGCTGCCCGAAAATCCAGGACGCAACCAGACAATACGCCGTCTTCTCTCCTTTGCCAACCAAAAGACCGGCCAGTCCAAAAAGCCTCTGATTTTCGGGGCTGTCTCTCGTCTGCGACCATGTCGTCCACGACCGCCCGGGCGGCTTATAGCAACGCCGGTGACCAACAGCAGCGTGCAGATAATAGCAGTCGGCCCCGCATGAGCCACGCCCACAGCAGTTTCCGCAGCGGCGACCGCACGGAAACACGACAGCGCGAAGGTTCACCACAGGTCAGCTATTCCTATAGCACTTCTCACAAGCGTTCAGCCTCCGGAAACCCACGCGCGGCAGCCGGTCGAAGCACGGCATCCACAGCAGGAACGGCCGCCGGTCCAGAAGCCAGCCGCGCAGCCAGGAGCGGCACGCCGTCGGGCCCGGGCGAATACGTTACCGAGAGGAGGACTGAGAAAACAGTGATCACCAGTCGAGACGTGTTGGTCTCGCGTACACGCAGTCCCGAGCAACGACAGTCCACGGCCAGCGTACACAGACGAGCCGAATCACGAGCAAAAGACACGGCCATGGCGGCGGCAGCAGCGGCGGCGGCGGCGGCATCAGCAGCAGCAACACCGACAACAGCGACTCCCGTGATATGGAATCCCGAGGCCACGATTTTACCACGAACATCGGCACCGCTAGCAGCACGCGTATCCTTCCCGCCGCTGGCAGCACAGATGCCACCAAGCTTGCAGCCGGTACCGCTGAGCAGCATGTCTCTGGAGGCACAGGAAGCGGCCATGCTAGAGGATCTGCTGTGTGTGTTTATGGGATGTGAAGGACAATACATCCGGTTTGCCATGGGCTACGATCCGAACGAAGAGCGCGACCGGTTATCGGGGCCGACATGGCGGATTCTACCGGGACTCGACCCCAGTTTGCAGGACTTGACGGTGCTGATGCTGCGGTCGGCGACACACTATTCGGCATTGGAGGCGTTTGTGGATGTACAGAGTCGAGATGCCTTTGGACTGGTCAACCACGCGTTGTGCGCGTCGGTACGCCGCTTTCTGCAGGACTACCTGGTGCTGATTGCACAGCTGGAAACGCAGTTCCTGACCGACAACGCCTTTACACTGCACGTGCTCAACATCCACATGCTGCCGACGAGCCAGATGATGCTACAACTGTATGCATTGGCACACGAACTGCTCAAGAAGAACTCGCTACTGGACGACGACGACGAGTCGGACGTGTCGAGCGACGACGGCGCCGACGACTACGATAAGATTATCAACCAGCTGCGCGACGGCGGCGAGCTCGTGCCGGGCAACGCGGCCAGCAAGAAGATCTGCAAGGGCGGTGCCGTTCTTGAAACCCTTACAAAACGACTCGAGGCCATGTCGGGCGACCCGGCCGCGCGAGCCCTGCTGACGACGCTGCTGCGCGACGCCAGTCGGCCGTACATGGCGATGCTCAACGAGTGGCTGCACCACGGCGGCATCAGTGATCCACACGGCGAGTTTCTGGTCAAGGAGCAGAAGAGTATCCGCCGTGAAGTGCTTAAGAACGACTACACGGACGAATACTGGGATCGACGCTACACGCTGCGCGACAAGGACGTGCCGGCACAGCTGGCCAGCGTCAAGCACAAAGTCCTGTTGGCCGGCAAATACCTCAACGTTGTGCGTGAGTGCGGCGGTATCGATACGAGCCAAAAGGTCATGGACGTGCCCATCTCTTTTGACGACAGCCGCTTCCTCGACAACATCAACACGGCCTATGCCCACGCCAACGCGTCGCTGATGCAGCTGCTGCTGACCACTCACGCACTGCCGGCGCGTCTGCGTTCGCTCAAGCACTACTTTTTCCTCGACCCGGCCGACTACTTTACCTACTTTCTCGAGCTCGGCCACAACGAGTTGCGCAAACGCAGCATCCGTGCCGTCAACACCGGCAAGCTGCAGTCGTTGCTGGATCTCGTCCTGCGCCAACCGGGCAGTGCCGTCTCGCTGGACCCGTTCAAGGAAGACGTCAAAGTCGAGATGAACGAGACCACGCTGGTCCAGGCCTTGCAACGTGTCGTCAACATTACCGGCATCGAGCAAGGCGAGGTACTGCAGGCGTCGATGCTCACCGAAAACTACAGCAACACCAACAACAATGCCACCAGCGACGCCGATGGCTATGCCTCATTGCAGCTCGACTACGCCATGCCTTTCCCCGTGTCGTTGGTCATCAGCCGCAAGACCATTTGGCGTTACCAGGCCCTCTTCCGTTTCTTATTGTCGCTGCACCACCTCGAGGCCCTGCTGTCAACGACGTGGCAGAGCCAGATGAGCGAGATGCCGTGGTTTCACCGCTCGTCCTCGCATGCTGTCGGTGTGTGGAAACGTCGGCTGTGGACGCTGCGCGCACGCATGCTCGTCTTTGTGCAGCAGCTGCAAGCGTTTTGCACGGCCGAAGTCATTGAGCCCAACTGGCAGGCATTGATGTCCCGACTCGAGACACCAGAACCGCGCGAGCCGACTCCCGACCAAGATGCCGCCCCAGCTCCTCCCCCGGTGTCAAGCCGCACGGTCGACGAGCTGATGCAGGATCACGTTGACTTTCTTGATACATGCCTCAAAGAGTGCATGTTGACCAACAGCAAGCTGCTCAAGGTGCTTTTTTTCTCACACTCTCTACCTCTTTGTAGGGTGTACTAACCCCCTCCCTCCACCAGATCCATGCAAAACTCATGCAGACATGTCTCTCGTTTGTCAATTTTGCCAGCTACTTGACTCGAAACATGGACAAGATCGACCGCGACCTGGCGGGCCCGACACGGCCGAAAGACGCCACGCCGGCGCAGTGGGCAGCCTTCCAGCAGGTACAGGCCCAGCGACAAGAGGCCATGGGTACTTCGGCCACCATGTCTGCCGCAGCCGCCGAAGAGGAGACGCGCAACCTCATTGAACGCTTGGGCAAGTACGAGCATCTTTTTGGTCGCAACCTGCAGGTGTTGCTGGATGCCCTGAACCACTACGCGGCGACGGAGACGGTGGTATTGTTAAGTCTGTGCGCGCGACTGAGCACGGCCAACCAGGGGTCCGAGTACGCAGGGCTACGACACGAGGAGGATTTGGTATGACGACGTCTATTCTCACTATTGTCCGGAGTACTCGAGTACTCGGTACTCGGTACTTCATACTCCATACTCCATACTCCATACTCCGTACTCCGATTGGCTTGGTCTGGCAGGACAACGGTAGCTACATGATGTACTGTAAGATATCTTGTTGGACGTGTAATGAAATATGGCACTCGTTTGAACATTTGTAGTCCGAAGTCCGTAGTCCGATTTCGTCAACATGACTAATGCACTCGTACGGTGTACGGAGTACTCCGTAGTCAGCTACCGCATTCCCGAGGAAAAGCGGGTCCGTTCCAGAGGTGCTTACTTAATAAGGTAAGAGGCGCATGAATAATATGTACATCTCCTTGGATCACGTATTCCATCAACAAAGGCTCAACCAGACGATTTCGGACGCGAACAACCACATCCGCTCAAGAATTGATGTCCGGATCTCCATCGTAACGGATCCAAGACGATCCAAGTGGAGAAATCGACCTCGTTTCTGCCCGATCCAGCAGCCTGACCCTCCCTTCTCCCTGGTCATTCCAACCAGACGTTCCCCCTTTTTCGACGACGTGGAGGGTACTTGACCCCGGGCCATTCGACCCCATCGAGCGGACGACGTCTCCATTTCGAGTTCCTTCCCTTGCGAAACCACTTCCGCGGCATGCGTTGACGTGAACAGCACTGTCTACAGCAGCACTGTCTATAACCAAAAGAGAAAAAAAATCACTACTCTACCTTTCATTATGCCTCCGCGTGCACGACCGCCCACGACGGGCTATGAGCGCCTTGCGCAGGCCGACCGCTTCTCTGACGACTCGGACGACGAGGGCCATGAACACTTGCACGCCCACTTTGGTTCGGTGCAAACGTCAGCAACCGCGCCGCGGCTCGTCAGCACCATGGCGTCTTCGCTGCCGTCGGGCGGCATTTATCTGCCGACGACGACGACAGGAGCAGCGGCATCCACGTCGCGTCGTCCGCACTCGTACATCCAGCAGTCGTCGCGGCGACGGCGGGCCAACTCGGGCGTCGACCTCAAGGCCATCAACGCGCGGCTCGAGCGGTGGGCAGACGAGATTGCGGCCAAGTTCAAGATGAACAGCAAGCGACGCGGGTCGGACGCCGACGAAGAAGAGCGCCTCGAGATTCACTATTCGGTGTTCCAGGCGCCCGAAGGTGTGCGCCCCGTAACGGCCGAGAGCCTGGCGCAGGCGGCACTGGCGGCGGAGACGGACGAGGCCACGAACGAAGGCACACACATGTCCAAGGCGCAGTTCGAGGCGATTGTCGAGAGCGTGCGGACGGCCATCCGACAAGGCGTGCACCCACGCATGATCTCGCAGGGCAGCTCGGGCAGCTATTTTGCGCGCAACCCCGACGGCAAAGTGGTGGGCGTGTTCAAGCCCAAGGACGAAGAGCCCTATGCGGCGGGCAATCCCAAGTGGAACAAGTGGATCCACCGCAACCTGTTCCCATGTTGTTTTGGGCGGGCCTGTCTGATCCCCAATCTGTCGTATGTCAGCGAGGCCGCCGCCTACGTGCTCGATGCCCAGCTGCGCACACACATGGTCCCGTATACGGACGTGGTCTACCTGTCGTCGCGCTCTTTCCACTACCCCTTCTGGGACCGGTATGCGCACTCGCGACACCGCAAGCAGCTGCCGTCAAAGCCCGGCAGCTTCCAAGTCTTTCTCAAGGGTTTCAAGGACGCCAACATCTTTCTGCGCGAACATCCCTGGCCCGACCAGTATCTGTCGGGCTACCGCACGGACCGGCGACGGGGTGGCCGGCGGCGACACCGCTGGGCCGATAGCTGCCGACCGACAAGTTCCAAGACGACGCGGTCGAACGGGACGCGGTCGAGCCACGGCAATGGCGGCTACCGCACGCCCTCGGGCGCGGGCGGCGACAGCAACTACGAGGACGATGAATACGACAGCTACAGCGACAACGAGGAAGGCCACGGAGAACGGGCGGCCATGCTGAGTCCCGAGCACTTTGTGTGGACGGAACCGCTGAAAGAGGCGTTCCGTGAAGAGCTCGAGAAGCTGGTGATTCTGGACTATATCATGCGTAACACGGACCGTGGACTCGACAACTGGATGATCAAGGTGGACTGGTCGACGCAGGAAGTGGCCATTGTGTCGGAGCCGATGCACCTGCAGATGGAGGGCCAAGAAAACGTGCCGGGCAGCCCGGAGAGTCTGGGGCCACGGCCGGTCGACCTGTCACAGCGAGCCGCCAATGGCAACCGCACGCGGGCGCCGTATCCTTCGTACCGGACGCAGCAGCCGATGAATGTGTCGAGTCCGGCGGCCGACGGCAGCGGCAGTGGCAACGGCGGCATCAACAACAACAATGTGCCGCAGCCCAAGATTACGATCGGCGCCATTGACAACTCGCTGTCGTGGCCGTGGAAGCACCCAGACGCATGGCGAAGCTTTCCGTTCGGCTGGCTATTTCTGCCGGTGGACCTGATTGGACGGCCGTTCTCGCAAAAGACGCGTGATCACTTTCTGCCGCTGTTGACGTCGACGGCGTGGTGGTCGCAGACGCAGTTGGCGCTGCGGCGGATATTCCAGATGGACCCGGACTTCCAGGAGCGCATGTTTGCGCGGCAGATAGCCGTGATGAAGGGCCAGGCATGGAACGTGGTGGAGACGCTCAAGACAGCCGACCATGGGCCACTGGAGCTGACGCGGCGGGCCAAGGTGTGTGTGTGGGACGACTTGGTGGAAGTGCCGATTGCGGTGCCGATGCGGGCGACGAGTTCCGAGATGCGCCGGCGGGCTGAGTCGGAGATCGCGCGGGCGATGGAGGAGGAGATGGACATTGGAGCCGCTGGAGCAGCAGCAGAGACAGCCGAGAGCTCAGCTGGCCGACAGACGATGCACAAACCGAACTTGTCGGACGACTTGTTGCTGGGTGGCACGTCGCCGCCGCCGCAAGCAACGCCGGCCGCTCGACTGCCGCGGCCAGGCCGGTTTGAGCTGAGCAAAGAGGCAGTGGCCGAGGAGGAGAGCAACGGAAAGCATGTGGAAGAAGAAGAGGAAGACGACGACCTCGTGGTGATGGGTGGAGAGGGTCACGGTCACGACCATGTGGCGACGTCTCCGCCCAATGGACGTCGGGCAGGACGGTCAGCGGCGGCAGCACTCAACAAGCACGAGCGGCGGTACAGCTACACGACGGCAGCGTCGCGGCGCAACAGCAACTCGATTGCGCAGGCGCTGTACAATAGTGGCGGAGGACCGTCGACGACGGCGATGCTGGGCGGAAGCAGCAGTGGACCGCCGGGCAGCACGGGTAGTCTAGGACAGCAGCAGGCGCTCCGGATGCCGCCGGAGGGCTACGTGTACGACGAAGACATTGAGGGCGACCTGGGCTACGCGGCGGCAGAAGGAATGGAGAACAACCGGCGGCGGGTGATTGTGGAGCGTCTGGAGCCGGTGAAGAGCAAGAACCCGGTATTTACGTGGTGTTAGACGTAGACAAGTGGTGACTGTTTTTTGTTTTTTATTTTTTGTTTTTGTTTTTGTTTTCCCTTGGCTTCTTGGTTTCTTGGTTTCATTCTTGTCATTATTTGATCATGTCTTTCTTGTCATTCTGTCATTCTTTCTTGGCTGTCATTCTGTCATATGCATATAGGGGACCATGCATGTAGACCAGTTACGTTTCTTGTATGAATTCCATGTTTTCTGACTGGTGGCCTCGGAACAGGTAAATTAAGCATTCTCCAGAAGGGGGGGCGGCAAGAATGGAAACAGGAGGGGGGGCTGATGCGGAGCTGATGCAGGAAGAAGAAAAGGGAAACGGGAAGGGGGAGGGAGGGAAGGTAAGGGAGGGAAGAAAAGGGGGCCAGGAGCGAATACGAGCGAGACGGCTGGAGCAAAGGCGGCTTGAGCAAGCGGCAAGCGGCAGACGGCAAGCGTTCCGGCGACCGGGAAGGTTCAAGACGGTGATGTTTAGAGCTCGGATGTTTTGTCGGGACAAGGCTTGACACGTAAGAAGGGCCTGGCCATGGTGAGAGGGGGGGGGAGGACTGGGAAGGGAAGGACAAGGAAGGGCGGGGGGGGTTGTTCGGGAAAAGGACAACAGGGACCTAATGGGGCGTAAAAGGACCATTTGGTCCGGAGGTAGACCCCGACCTTGTGTCCACACTACTGTGTAGGAGTACTTGTAGGAATACGAGTACGCCCCCCCTTCACTTTCTGCGACCCAATGTTGCAGTGTGTGGCCAGCAGGCACGTCTGTACGGAATACGGAGTATGGAATTCACGACCGGCTGGGCACCCGGGCAGCCGGGTCAGCGTTGGATGGCGTGATGCGAGGGGGAAAGAAGTGAGGGAGATAGGGACGGGGAGGTGTTCGGGAGATAGGAGCAGGGAGACAGAGACAGAGACAGAGACAGACGGGGAAGTCCTCCCGTTCGGGCAGGCCGTAAATAGAGGTACCTTACGGGTATTCCAAAGGCTCGAACCATACGCTGACAAAGATGCTCGTACGAGTCCCGAGGCAGTGGAATGGCTGGCCAGGGGTCCCTTCCAGGCTTGTCTTGGATCCGTCCAGGGTGACCTGTCCGCCGGGAAAATGGAGTACAGGGTATTACGGAGTATTATGGGTACAGGGCGTGGAATACGATTACTCCGTACTCCCTATGCGCTCGTATGGGTATTTTTGATTGTTGATTGTTGATTGTTGATTGTTGATTGTTGATTGTTGATTTTTTGTTTTTTGTTTTGTTTTGTTTTGTTTTGTTTTTTGATTATTGATTATTGATTATTGATTACGGAGTACTCCGTACTATAATCCGTACTTATATTCTCGTTCGTATAGACCCGAGCCGGCAGACGCGCCTGTCTCCGTCTTGCCCCGTCCGGAGTATCTTACAGAACCAGATACCACTCCTGAGTGACGCATGCATTTCTGCCTGCCTGTTTGCCTGCCTGTTTGCCTGCCTGTTTGCCTGCCCTTACCCTGGACAAGGCCTTGCCGGCTCCATAAATCTCCCCGTCTCCCACGTCTTCTCCGCTCCTTCTCCTTTCATCTTAGTGCTCTCGGCACCCTGACGGCTGGGCATGGCACTGTACTCCTCCTGTTCTTGTTTCCTATCATGTACTCCGTAATTCATATGTACTGTACCTCCGTAAACATCATCCCTTCGTGAGCCCGACCGCTCGGCAGCGCTTCCCTATTTTTTGTTTTTCTTTGTCTCTCTTTCTCGTGCCTGTCCTTCCCCACTGGCACTAATACTCCGTATTGCTCCGTACCGAAAGGTAAAATTGCGACATGGCTAAAGGGGGAAACTGAAAAAGGGGACGTCTCGGAGAGCAGATCCCCTAATGCTCGTAAGATGCTGCAGAACGTCGAGAGCTAAAGACCCCCGCTCGCCTTTCATGCACGAATTTCTGCGTCGTACTTTGTACGGAGTACTTTGTAGATGCTTCGAGATCGTACTCCGTACTCCATACGAGTACTCGTACCCGTACGGAGCTCGCACTCGTTCCTCGTAGAATCCGTCGCCGTATTCGTCGTCCTCGCGCGGGGCCACAGGAGTGTTACCCCTTTCCGCAGAAAGGGGTCCCAGGGGCATCCAAACCGCCGGGATGCTGGGGAGGAAGATACTTGTACTCCATGCTATCCACACTATGATGCGTTGTCGTCGTTGCAGGCATGGTCTGCTGACCGGTAGACGACGGACATCAGGGCGAGCTGCCGTTCGCAGTCGGTCTGCCCAAGGTGTACTCCGTACTCCATACGACTAATACTTGCCTGGTAAGATGGCATGAACCAACGCTCGCATGGCGGCCTCCAGGCCTCCAGAACGGCCGCTGTCTGACGTGTCGTGGGGCAAACTGCTGTAGGGACACTGCAGTGTTTTCTGTTTTCTTTTTTTTTTTTTCTGCTTTCCGGCTGAACTGTGCTTCGGGCTACTTCGTGCTCCGTGTTTCTAATCCTTCCAGCATGGCGGCATCGTGGCGTGAGTAAGGGATGTAAGAAACGCAAGAAACGCAAGGAACGCTGGACTCGGGCCCGAGAAAAGCTGCATGTAACGGCAGACAAAACCAGAAACGTCGTGCCGCAACGGACAGAAGGAAACAGATCCGAGATCCCATACTCCCGTGTTATAGGAATAGAGTATTTCCCTATTTTATAGCAACGTCGTGCTCGTGCGGTACCCTGACAGAAACAGACACAGACACAGACGCGAGCGTGGAAATGAAAACGGGGCGGCTCCGCCAGGGGAGTACTCCGTACTGAGACTGCGACTTTTTGACTGCTACTGCGCCGTTGTACTCCGTACCGTCGTACCGAGTACGCGTGCTGGCGTATTATCTCGTGTGCAAAGAAGAAAAAAGAAAAAGAAAAAAAAGAGAAAAAGGAAGAAAAGAAGAAAAGAAGAAAAAAAAGAAAAAAAAAGAAAAAAAAGAAAAAAAAGAAAAAAAAGAAAAAAAAGAAAAAAAAGAAAAAAAAGAAAAAAAAGAAAAAAAAGAAAAAAAAGAAAAAAAAGAAAAAAAAGAAAAAAAAGAAAAAAAAGAAAAAAAGGAGGACGAAACAGCCCGGAAGGACCAGCGTCGTCGACGTGGAGCCGCGTTATTCGAGAACACCAAACGTTCGAGAATGTCCTTGGAAACTGCCAATTTTTTTGTTTTGTTTTTTGACATACGACTCCCACGTTGTTCTGCAGGCAAAAACCTTAACAGTACGTGGGATGATATGGCCATACCTGCTTCTGAATCGTCAATAATACGAGCAGACAAGACCAGGATTGCAGACTCGTAAGATATCCCGTGCTTCATCCTCGGTATAACTTGTACAGACTACTGTGCACTATATATTTCTCGCAAAGCTACTCCGTACTCCGTACTGCGTACTCGTACACACCGCTGCATTTGTGTGGAGACGGCCCCGACCAGCCTATGCGGTGCTGTGCTAATGTGCCACTGCGTGCCCAGAAGAAAACGGCACAGCACTGCATGCACGTTCGAGTACGACATGCCGCAGCACATTCTCCGTACATTCTCCGTAAACATACGGAGTAGTACGGAATACTTGGTATCATACCCTGCATTGTATATTGTATACTCCGTATAGTATATAGTATATTACTCTATACTCCGTATAAACGAAAACGAAAACGCTGGCACGAACTCGGCGGCCGCCATACAGGGTAAAAACAGCTCCGCTACCGAGGAAACCACTTTACCCTCGCCAGTCGCGGCTAGGCCAAATTACGAGGGCTTCGTACAGCACTCCATACAGGGTATTCACCAGCCTGGCCCGCTGGAATACCGGCAGCTTGGAAACACCTCTGTATACGGAGTACGGAGCATTATATATAGTATTACTATGCAGATACGAGTACATCTCCCGCCTGGACAGAATATTCATACACCGTACTCGTCCTGTAGGGCACGCGAATGCAAACGTCGTACGCCTAGAAAGAGTAGCTCCGCTGATGGCTCACCGGCCGCTGCAAGCACCCGCCACCCGTCCGCCCTGCATCTGCCAGACACCGCACAGCTTCCCGTACACGCGCAAAGCGCGTCATTTTCAGGTGTCGCCCGTACTCGTGTTTTTTTTTTCTTTTTTTCTGTATGCCACGGTAATGGCGTGGCACTAACCGCCCAGGGTCTGTTCCTTTGCGGATCCCTTTGGAAATCATGCACTCTTCGCTGTCTTGTGACGTTGCGCCTCCTGGTCAAGGTGCAGTAGCGGCCCGCTTTCTCGCGAGCAGGACGGAAAATTCAAAACCCTCGACAGTCCCCCCTGCATTCATTCATTTTCTGTCAACAAGATGCCGCACTGCCATGTACTATACGGAATACCGGAGTACTCCGTACGTGTATTATTAGTGATCCACGTACGAGTATGAGTACGGAGTATGAATAATACGACGTACTCCGTACTCCGTACGGAGTGCATTTTGTCTTCTGCCTTCTGCGACGGGCCGCCCGAGAAAACGGGGTGGCCCGAGCCTGTTTTTATCCCTCCCTCGTCCTCGCTCTCTCCAGTGGTTTTCTTGCGCGCGCCTCGTTGATCCAGTGGGGGCGGAGAGATGTCTTTTTCGATCGCGTTCCCACTTGGTGGCCTGTAATTCCATCCATCGTGCGGGTTCTCCTTGTTTTTTCCACTCTCACCGAAAAAATCCGGCGTTATTTCCTGTGTGGCAAGGCACACCATGAACAAAGCCGCCGGGCAAAAGCAAGGAATCAGAATGCCGCTTCGAAATCCCTGCCTCGCATCGTCTCATCCTGCAGCAGTACTATATACTCATACGGAGTACACAATGTATATGCGGCCTGGAGGGGTGGATGACACTCCAGCTGGTCAGAGACATAATACGGATATTCCCTACGGAGTACTCCGTACTCTGTACACACGAAGATCGACCTGTTTTCGTCCATTGCATAGAATTGTCCCGTGGGCCATGCATGTGCTCCGTATATAGTAGAGGTAACCCTCCGTTCCTACTGCAGGCCTAATGCAGTCGTGAGTGAAAAGGTCAAATGGTCGTCTGTCATTTCTGCCGCGCAGAATAATAAAAAGATGTGTCTTGGGACACAATAGACGAGCTCCAAGTAAATAGCCGTTGTCTGGGATGGTGACCTCGGTGAAGAGACGTCTGCTGCGATTTGCGTATTTTTTTATCATTGTTCGAGAATAAGGCGTCTTTTCTCTGGTCCTTTCCCATTACCGGTTAATGCTGTTTCAAACCCGGCAACACCCTGGCGGGGCCGTAGCGGCTTTGCCCTTCTTTGAGTCCCAAGTCCATGCCCCCGGGATCGGGGCGTCCTTCCTCTTCCTTCTTGAGACTTGCCCACTGTTGCTCAGAGACAGGCTGGCGGTAAATTGGTATATTGGCGCCACCCACTGGGAAATGAGCAGCAAGATGCACTTTGTACGAGTCCTCGTACGACAACAGAAATGGGCAAAAAAACAATGTACCGTATTGTCAGGGCCCGCCACTCCCACTCCCACGAGTACTATAACGGAGTACGGAGTACTCTGCGCGCAAACGACCCTGTTGGGATGACGTTCCCCCCCTTGGTCTCTCCAATTTCCCGGACAGTCAAGCCGCAAGGCGAGGGTACAAAAAACCCCCGAAAACAACGAAAGCAACGAAAACAACATAAAAAATAATATAAAAATAAAAAATAAAAAATAAAAATAGGAGAGAAACCGGCAAACGCGCAGCCGTGGCTACGTGTCAACAATATTGCACGACTTTTACCCATAATTCTATCCTTCCGTGCCCGGGCAATCTGCACAGAGAAACCAACACAAGCCAACACAGACCAGTCGAGAAAGGGGGCAAGACAAAACAAGACGAGGGGCCCAAGAAGACGGACAAGAAAAGACGAGGTGGTGTGTGGGGTGGGAGTACAAAACGGAGTTTCCTTTTGAACTAGGGCCATATTCGTGGATATGGCCCAAGACCTCTGTCTGATCTGAGCCACATCCCAGAACGCCCGAAACCCAGATAGGCCAGCTGTGCTGCACAAACGTCGAGTACTCCGTATTCGTAGACTCTCGCTCTAATACAGAGTAGTTAGCTTCCCTAAGCCTAGCGACGGCGGCAGCCTCTTTCTTGTTTGGGCAGCAACGCTCCGACGTCTTGGTCCACTGGAATGGTAGCAGCCAAAAAAGCCGCCATCGACGAGGGTCTTCCCCCCCCCCCAAGACGCACGCCAAAAAGCCCAGAGAGTCCACTTTTCCGAGGAGCCACATCTGTGGCAGCTGCCGCAAGGTGGTGGTGTTATATGACGGTTGACACGGGCTATGAGCTGCTTGACTGCCCTAATGTAGTGTGCCGACAGGGGGGGAGAGGGGGGGAGGGATCCGATCGTATTGTGCTGACCCTCGATACATTGAGACTGAGGTCGTAGCGAACTTTGCTGTGCTCCGCCAACACTCGTGTCTAACCACCCCTCCTCTTCACCCTCATCCTCCTCCTCTATCTCCCTTTCTTCGCACACGGCTGGCGTCCCGGTAAGATACGGAGTACCCTTGCCACGTCGGTCCAGGGACCACTCCAGCCTTCTGCTGACAGGTGTAAGTAAAACCCAAGGTAGCGATCGGTGTCGTGGGGTGAGCCATTCTCAGGTCTCCCATAATACTTGCCTACCTACCTGGCAAGGCGAAAGAGGGCCCACTTCCTGCAATTGCGTTGTCCTCTCAGTCGGTATTCCACCCTCCCAGCCCCAACTGTCTCGCAGAAATACACAACACAATTTGGTCCCGACAAGCCAGGGAGGCTAACGGCCATGGCCACCAGTCCACGATTCCGTCCCACTGTTTGTCCGCCAGACAGAAACGGCAACAAGAAAGCCAGCAATCCAACAGGCCGTGGTGAGAATGCTTGTCGGCCACGTGCCCATATCGGTCGCCGCCGGAGAGCCTCCTTAATATTTGCTACCCAAACCCCCATACCATTTCTGCCCTCCATATTTTGCCATAAAAAATCCCGTCCTTCTTTCAAGACGGACATTGTCGACTTTTCCTTTGTTGTGTATCTCCCAGCAACACGCAGAGTGACTCGTCATGATGGCACAAAGGTAATAGAACACTGTCACCCTCTCCTCCTGTTCCTTGTAAACTCCCAAGGCCAGAACAAGTAACATCGTGAAACAGCGTCGACCCGACTGTCCCGCTCGACGAGAGCTTCATACAGGTAGTCGCATTTTATGGCAGACAATATCAGCGGTATTCCTTAGAGAACAACGTCTGCTTCTCTCCGGTAGATGAGGTATTGTGCCCCTGTCAGCCAAGATGTGGCTTGTCGCCCTGCCATTTTTTCCACGAAACAGTGGTAGATCCAGTGGTAGTGGTCCACATATGATTTGGTTTGGTTTGCTGAATATCCGGACTCCAGGACGAAATAGAACGGCTTCACGTGTCGCACGAGGCATTGAAAATGGTGTTCGATAACCGCTTAATTTTCCCACCCATTCAAAGATTGAGACGCGTCCTGGATTGCGGTTATGGATCCGGATTATGGGCCGCCGAGGTGGCCAGGCAAACCCCCAATTGCCAGGTCAGTCATCTTTTCGTTTTCCGATTTTCTTCACCGTCTCCTCTTTGCCTAGTCCTCGTTGTCTTGGATGCAAGATTCAACCGCGAGGACAAATTTCGATTTCTGATTTCTCATCGTGGCCGACACACACACCGACACCGCCACACCGACATGTCGTTGGCGGCCACGATTCGACTTTCTGGGCATTTCCCCATCCACGGCAAGGACGTGTGTTGCCATGTTCAGGGTGCTACCAACAGAATGCGAAGTCGCTTCCGTGTCCCGGTCCAAAATTCAAATAACGCTCGTAGTAGCACAATTGCCACTCTCCTGACAGGCTGTTTGGCCTGTGTCACAGCCCAACTTTTTTTGTTTTTCAGAATGACAGACAGAAAGCTAATCCGGATTCCCAACAGGTCGTCGGTGTCGACATCAGTCCACACATGGCATTGGAGGATGAGCTGCCGAACCTTGATCTCCAGGTAGACGACCTGAATAGAAGGCACGGTTCGAAACGACAAGCGAAAATGCGTGTGCAGATCTTCTGCTAACCAACCTTGCGATCCAGGTTCACCTTTGAGCCCAACGAGTTCGACTTGGTGCACAGTCAGATGGTTGTGAGCGGAATCAACGCAGACCGATGGAGACACTACCTGCGAGACATGCACCGAGTATTGCGGCCCGGAGGGTGGTGCCAGATTGTGGAAGTCTACTTTCAGGCCCAATCGGACAATGGGTCGCTGACAGACAGTGAGTCGACACCAAGCGTGATGGGGAGCACGTCCGTGTGTTTTTGGCCAAACCAATGCTGATCAACATTCCCGGGGGGAAAGGTCATGCTCTGAGGCGCTGGTCGACATTGTATCTGCAGGCTCTCAGCCAGTACAAAGACCCACGAGCACCGATGCGGATAGAAGCAATGGTTCGAAATGCCGGCTTCACAGAAGTTGAGTCTCAAGTGATGCAGCTCCCTATGTGTGGCTGGCCAACAGGTACGGAATACTTCCCGCGAATCAGCCACAGAAAGACTTCCGTGTGCCAGTTCATTCTCTGACGATGAAAATAGACCCCCGCATGAACCAAGTGGGAAGATTGAATGAAGACAGTGTGCAAGGGCTGTTGGAATCCGACGCCATGTATCTGTTTACCGAGAGACTCGGGTATGTGTCGCTCAATATGGTTGCTGACTGCTGTTGGTTTTCGCTAATCCATCTCGCAGAATGTCCTATGTGGAAGCACAAGCGCTCATTGCCCAAGCTCGGGTCGAGGCAGCAAACCCTGCAATAAAGGTATGACTGAATGAACGGAAAGGGCGGGAGGTGCCATTGCCGTCGCCTCCGGTTGTGTGGATATGTCCAACTGGCGGATATACATTCTCCGAATTTCCAGGCTAACGTTTTTGCGTGTGTGTGCGTGTGTGCGTGTGTGTGAATTCAGGGTTATTTTCCGTTGTGAGTACTCGTATTGACGCCGTATAGACGCCATCAGAGCCTGTCCCTGCCATGGTGGCAGTGCTCTCTTCTTTTTCCATTTTGTTTCCAGTGGGCGAGCTAACACGTTGTCTGGCTAGATATGTCTGTATAGGTCGGAAGCGACGCTGAAGTCAGATAAGATGCCATGCACAAGATTTTGATGGAAGATCCTGGGCTGGCGTTGCCGAGAAGTCTGTTGAGGATGAAGAGAGAAGAGAAGGGTTGGGAATATGCCAGCATTGCCTGAACGCACATAGCGGCGGTGTCCTTACTCGCTGGTGATTTTTTATGGTTCCTTTAGTTTCTGGATTGATGTTCATACCTTGTTCTGAATTCCCCCATCTCAATGTCTTTTGTGTGCGTTGCTGGCGATGCCGTTGATCATTTTCCATATAATTATTTGACAGTTGGTTTTTTATGCCCAAGCGCTCAGAATGGCCCCGTTCTTTCCGGTCTCGCCGCGGTGATTCTTTCCAGCAAGTGTCCAAAAGGGATAAGCATGTCAACGTGCGCACGGGCGAGATGACGTCGTCAACAGGTGAGTTCGCTCTCGTTTTGCAGTTCCTTTTTCTCTTGATGGTTTCAGACTGTTGCGTTTTTTGCGTATTTTTTTTTCAAGGCAGAAATAACAAACAGCTTGGAGCGAAGCAGGCGATTTGACAGAGGGGGATGGCTGGTAAATTAAGAGGAAGCCACGACTTGGCTGCCCATGTCCATCAGGCTTGTATTGCCGCGCCCGACAAGGCAGGTGTCGCCAATGTCCCAATGCAGGAACCGCCACAAATAAGCAAGAACAATCTGCCAAAGTGGATTCTATGCTCAGCTGGCATGGGGCAGAAAGGGAAGGAAGGGGGTTGGGGGCATGAAATGGAAGGTGCGAGCTGCAAGATGCACGCAGGCCGGAAAAAAAATAGATGACCCCTATTTTTTTTTCAGCACTGGCGATAGGTCATCGGAAAGTGCCGTGTGAAGGAAGGGGGGAAAGCAAGCCACCTCTCTTTTCAGCAGCGTGACAATGGACAAGCCGCCATATGACGAATCTTCAGGTTGTGGCTTGGAGCGGAAACTGGAAACCGAAACCCGAGAGACGGAAGACGAAAGACAAAACAAATGAAAAGCAGAAAATGAAAAACGACTGACAAAGGCTACGGACACGTCTCTCTAAAAAGAAGCAAAATGAGACAATCCAAGCAGCAATTCCGAGGGTTATACGCAGCTCAGCAGGACAAATATCAGTATGTTTTTTTCCCTTTTTTTTATTGCGTCTTGAGACAAATATACGCGGCTAGGCTAATAACTGGATAGCAAGGCAGGCTACGACGGAAGTGCTCTGTATGAAGCGCGTTAGCCCTGAATTCCAGGAAGGCCAGGACTGGGTCCTTGGCTGTCCGTCGCCTCTCAGCGGGACTGCTACCATGCTCATTTCTGCCCAACAACAGCCACACCTCCCGCCCCCGCGCCCCCTCCTACAAAGCATTGCTACTCGAAGTGAAGTCAACCCACCCATGACCGTGCGGGAGGGCCATGCGGGAGGGCCATGGGCAGCAACAAAGATATGTTGTACGACATATGGGGAGCATGTGGTAGGGTAGGGTAGGGTAGGGAACGGAGTACGGAGAATGGAGAACGAAGAACGAAGAACGAAGAACGAAGAACGAAGAACGAAGAACGAAGAACGAAGAACGAAGAACGAAGAACGAAGAACGAAGAACGAAGAACGAAGAACGAGGAACGGAGAACGGAGAACGGAGAACGGAGAACGGAGAAGGGGAGGGGGAGGAAGGAGGCCAACAGGCTGTTTCTCGATACGAGATGAGACCTTGTCTTCCGTCCTCCGTGTCCTGTATTTGGCGGTTATCGCAGTGGAGTTGCATTAAAGGCGACATTTGGAGACAAGCACGTTCTCTTTTGCGTCCGAGGTAGCAGTCCTTTGAGAAAGGGGACATGGGTGGAGAGGGGGGCGTGAGTGAATACTGGGGAAACAATCAAGCAAACGACGAATAATACGGCATGCGACATCCACTGCAGTCGTCAGGAGGGCCGTTGGGGAAATGCCGCGCAGACAGACAATGGACCAAAGGGCGACGGCGCCGTTCGCAGGAGAGAACTCGGAGTTGGGAGTTGGGAGTTGGGGCTTCATGATGAACGGCGGCAAATCTGTCATGGCGGGAAACAGGAAGCTGTGCCGGATGGAGTGCAATAGCTCATCAAACAGAACGCTAACAGGGGGCACCTTGGTCACATAGCGCACCGACGGCTTCCGGGCCAGGTCCGCGAGATAAAGCTTGCAGGTCAATTTGTCAGGTGACTGAGCAGGCCATCGCTGTGGATATGGGGTGAGAAAGCCGCGCCTGACAGCGTCTGAGCCAAGATAATCAAGCGCTCATCTTGGACTCATCTTGGACTCATCTTGGACTCATCTTGAACTCATCTTGAACTCGTATACGGAGTAGGGCTAGAGGGACTTGACCGTTGAGTGTTAGACTTGGGCAAGGTTCAAGCGTATTCAGGGCTTTAGGGGGGAGTCAGGCCTGGGGAGAGTCAGGCTTTAGGGAAGGAGTCAGGGGACAAGCACGCCAAACGCTAACTGAGTCCTCGTACACACTTGGGGGCCAATTCTGTCACACCGGTCGAGAGAGCAGAAACGACACGGAACGCGCAGAACGCGCAGAACGTGCAGAACACACGGAACACGCAGGACGCGCAAAACACACCACGCAGAGTGTGATCCGCGCTCTGGATCTAGCATGCCAGCGTCGCATATTGGGATGGCCTGGCTGGATAGGCGCACAGACACACAAGGAGACGCCTGACAAGTCATAAAGCCCAAGACAGGCTAAACAGCCTCTTGCAAGGGACTTGTGTGCTTCCATGAGTCTTCTTCTTCTATCCGTGTCGCACGCGGGCCACAAGGCACACAAGGCCGTTCTTGATCGTGGAGATGTGGCGTCTGTTGGTTGCTAACTGCCGAGAGGTTAGTGGTACGGAATGCCTAGCCGTTCTCTTACAGGCGATCGGAACCGGGACGCCACAATATGACTGGTCAATTCGAGCAACCAAAACAGCACTAGGAAGAAACGGGCCAAATATCCAGACGCCGGAAAAAAGAAAAGAAAAAAAAAGAAAGAAAAAAAAGAACCACACACGGCCCAAACCACACGACGTTTACCCAGAGCCTCGATCTGCCCCCCTCCCCGGCGACCCAACGCAGACCCCACGATTATCCGCTGGCAGCCTGACACACGAATAAGTCGAAAAAGAGGGAACGAGAACGACTAGGCAATAGGCAATCCACTCGTTCTGCCACATCATCCCGTCTCGTCCTCCACACACCTGCGCGCGCGTGCGGTCCCCAACGAAAAAAAAGGAGACAAGGTTTGGCAGACGGAGAGAAGAAGAAACGACGTCATGGCAGCAGCAAGGCTCAACATCTCCCGAGTCGCCGCGTGGCGAGTGGCCCCGCGAACTCCAGTTGCCGTGCGCTGCTGCATCTTCTGCCAACCTTATTCGTCGTCGTCGTCGTCGTCGTCGTCGTCTACCGATGCCCCAGCACCCCCCTTATTGGCCAAGCTCAAGGGCGATCTCAAGGCCGCCATGAAGGCCAAGGATAAGGCCCGTCTCGCCGTCTTGCGCTCCGTTCTCTCGGCCACGCTCAATGCCAGCAAGACGGCCCAGCCCATCACCACAGATGTCCAACTGGTGGCCTTGTTGCGACGGACCGCGAGTGCCTCTCAGGACGCGGCAACCGAGTTTCGCAGCGCAGCCCGGCCCGACCTAGCCGACAAGGAGGACGCACAGATTGCCATCTTGGAAGAATACGTGCAGGGCAGTGGAGTCGAGAGTCTCGGGCCAGATCAGGTTCAGGCGCTGGCGGAAAAGACGCTGGCAGACGTGCAGGCAGACGTGGCCGCTGGGACGATCAAGACGGGTGGTAAGGGTCTGGCAAGCGAGGTCATTAAGCGGCTGTTAGCCCCCGGGGGCCCGCTGGACGGCAAGGACGTGAACAAGAAGGAAGTGGCTGTGGTCGTGAAACGACTGACGAGCCAGGAATAGGGCAGGATTGGGCTGCAGATGGTAAAAAAAAGGAAGAAGAAAGCAAAAACGCACGAAAGCACGAAAGCACGGCATATGCAGGACTAATGAAGAATAATGAAAGCATTCCACTCAACTATGAATAGCCGGAAATGAAGCGAGCAGGCGCGCACAGTACAACACCAATGGCATGCCATGCGCTTTCCCAAGAAGCAAATCGTGAAGCAATCGGGCTCTCCGTCTTGTCCCATGAGAGCTGGAGATGCCAGGATGCTCAATGCTCAATTGCCGGTCTGCTCAGATGGTCTGGATCTGGTTTCGGTGGTCGACAGACAATGCAGAACAGACGTTCCTCGTAGATGCCACACGATAGAAACCCGAGATGAAGACTACCTGCTGGTGTCTATGCCCAAAAATGATCATGGGGAAATACCGTATTTTCATCGAAAGCAATGCCTCTGCCCCTCTAATTGGTATCCTGACGGCACGTCCTGGGAAGATGCCGTCCCCTTTACAGTCTGACACTTGCAGACAGATCCGTCATGTTCCACGAAACCGATCTAGACATGGCGAACATGTCGATGCCGACACTGGTTGTGTGGCTCACAGAGACGGGTGCTGTTGCTGGTGGTGCTCGCAAAATGACAGGGGTGGCAGACTTTCGATTTGCCAAAACGATATGGTCCTATTCAACTGGCGGTCTACGACTGTGACTGTTCTCTCTCGCACACAGCCAACTAGTCTGAACGATTCATGCAGCCGCTATTACGAAGCAGACGTGGCATCCTCGCCACAATATGCCTATTCTCTGGCAAAGAGCAAAGAGCAAAGAGCATTGGAAGCAACGAAAGGGACCAAGCGCCGGAGACATGGAAGCGTCTTTTTTCTGCTGACCGTCCACACGGAAGGGAGAGAGAGAGCAAGAGAGATGCCAGATTGCGATGAAAGCCATGCGCAACCATGTGTGTTTGGGGTCTGGGTCAATGGATTTGGGTACAGAGTAGCTGAACCCGGCCGGCAACTATTCTTCCCGTACACGATAAGACTAGACAGACCGGTCCAGTGTCAGCTGGTCCAATGTCTTCTCAGCTCCTACGCGTAGCTCGTACGAGTCTCGCCTGCAGTGACGGGACGCGGGAAATTCCATGATGGTGGCCTCACAGCCTCATCCATCGAGAGATCGCATCACGAACTACAAAGTCCAACCGGTCTGGATGTTCTGGCCCAGACTTCTCGGGGGATTGTCCGGTTGCCTACACGGCAATGCGAGCAGCCAGCAGGAAAACAGAAAAAGCTAAAAATACCCCGTACGCCGTACAGGAAGAAAAAAACGAAGACGAAAATGAAAACGAAAACAAGGCACCTTCTCCCGCACCACGTGTCCTCCTGTTTCCCACACAACACATTGGCCGTTTTCGGCGCCCCCCAGCATCTGAGACAGGCATGCAAGCATACACTCGTGACTGTATGGGGACCCGGGCCTGCAAAGACAGGCTGTGGCATGGCATGGCATGCTCTGGACGACTCATTGGGCATGCAGAGGGCCCTGTTTGTCCGTGCGACAGTCCTCTTTTTCTCTTTTCCTCATTTTTCCTTTCCTCTTTTTCTTTTTTTCTTTTTTTCTTTTTTTTTCCCCTGCTCCCTGGCGCTCGACCGCTGCGGCTCGGTCACCCCATCGTACCCTGTACTTGCCCAGATGGCACGGTTGCTGCGATGCGACTCCATGCCAGGCGGCGAAGCAGGAATTAGGAGGCAAGAGGCAAGAGGCAAGAGGCGAGAGACAAGAAGCAGGAAGCAGGAACGAGAACATGGACAATCCTGAAGGTGAGATGCAGCAGTCGAGTGCGATCCGTCGTGCATCGGTCTCCGTATATCCTCTGCACGTATCTTACGCGTACGGAGCCCGGAAGCACACGGACGGAGCACGACTCGTGTCTGACTCTACCTCACTGCTTTTCTTTGAATCTTGGACTTGGGCACTGGCCGCATGCCATGACCGATCGGCCTTGCCGACGCTACTCCATAGACACAGCAGAGCACGGAGCACAGAGAACAGCCAAAATCCCAAAAAATACACACAAAGAGCCAAGGAGACAAGGAGGATGTAAGCGAAGAGAGACGTGGCTCGCATCGGCACCACAAGCACTGCGACGCTGGAATGGAAACCGGCAGCCGGGGGGAGAGGGGAGGAGGGGAGGGGAGACAAGTGGCTACGCCGTGACTCGTCGACCCGTGCTTGTACCGGATAAACTTCGTATAGGAGCTGTACTGTGCTAATCAGTGGCGTTCCCCCGCCAAAATGGCGAGCCACGATGGTCTTCAGTCCCCCCGGGCGCAGGCCCGGGACATTTCGGCTTGCCCCTATCAGGAAGTGTCTAATGCAAGCACCATGTATGGTACGGAGACGAATTCAGAGTACAGAGTCCATTGTGCCCCTGGTCCAGTGTTGGTCCAGTGCTGGCCCAGTGCTGGCCCATTGCTGGCCCAGTGAGGATCCAGTGAGGATCCAGTGATGTTCAGTGTTCAGTGATCCACCCAGACAGGCTCTGGTGGGCCGAGGCAGGAGCATCATCTGGTCGAGTGATGCTGAGACACAGCAACTGCACGACGGTGGGGTGAGTGGCCAGGCCAACAGCAGAGGATGCCAGGTGGAGCGCGTTGTTGTTGCTGTGTTTGTACGGAGTACGAAGAGCTCGTACTTTGTACTCTGGACGGCGTCCACTACGGAGCACGGAACATCTTACGAGCCAGAACGGGGACGAGGCATACGACGGACTCCGTAAGATAACCATGTCTGCAAGCGGTACTTGTACTTTGTAGAGTACTCCGTACGCGTGCCCCGTAGAGTTAACCATACTCGGTACTCGTAAAGATAACAAGATGGCGCGTCTTGCTGACGGCTGACGATTATGGAGAATCTGACTGGGCTCCGTATTCTGTGTTCCGTTCGGGCGAGCCGTTCGTTTCTTCTGGACGAGGACCCGTGCGGCACTTGGTGGGCGCCATGTGCGGCATTTCCTACGGAGAACGGAGCATTTTTTCTTCTACCAGCCGCTGAATTTCGGAAATCTGTGTGCGAATCTCACTCCACCAGTAAGCGAGGGCAAGGGCACGAAACACCAAACGGGCAACGAGCGCTGCGACCTGCTCCACCGGATGCTGCAGATCCCTCGGCCATTCCTAGTCGTGGATGGGTGACGTGTTGAGGGAGGAGGGATGAGAGGAGGAAGAGAGGGAAAGAAGGCAACTTCGTACAGGGAATCATGGCCGGGGATGAGTCGACTGGGCTGGATGACTGGACTGGACGCCTGGACGACTGGACTGGAAAGACTGGGAGTCGAACAGGGCTGGTCCAGGGTCAGGACTGGTCCGGCGAAGATCGTGTGTGGTGCGTCGACGACTCGTACCCTGTAGTCTATCTGGAGAGAGGTGCGGAGATGTTTTCTGGTCAACCCCTGTCGGCTGCGCTGGCAGTGCAGTAGTGAGGGACGACGGGCATTCTGGTGTGTCCCCTCCAGTGTTATCGCCAGATACGTGTTAGGGAGTGCGCGCGAAATATATACAGTAGCGCGTGGGGCTGGAACAGCGGTCAGCGACGAATGCTGGAACGAATGCTGGAGAGGGGACGGCGCCAAGGGCTATAGCGGTTTAGAGAGCTGTACTCCGTACTCCGTACCCCGTTCTCCGAGTACAAAGTACTGCTCCATAGGCGTTAGAACGCCGAACCGTTATACCCGTACCGCGCCTGGAACTGCCAGGGAGGTGCCCCGTAAAATAGCGGGCACCGTCGCCGGTTAGCGCTGATTGGCTAAATCCCGAGCGAACGCCACCTGTCGTTCGTTTGGACGCCGTGGACGAGCAGAGAAGGGTAGAAAGAAGACGATCTGAGACAAGATGGTATTACTCCGTATGAGAAGCGAGCGATGGTGCGAGGAGCCTTAATTTGCCCGTTTGGTCTGCTTTTGCCCTGCTATTTGCCCTCTTTCAACGTACGAGTGCACAATGCAGTGTTTATTCCGTATGGAGTTGCATTCAATATTCAGTACGGAGTATTCAGTACTCAATATTCAGTATTCAGGCCAGCTCTTCCGTAGGGTGTGTCGTGCATTCGACGGAGTCGTGAGACTGTGTAAAGATTGGTCACGGCCTGGACGGGATGGACGCTTCTACCCTCGTTGCTCCCAACCACCATCTGCTGACCACTTGGGCCAGTGTTCCGGACAGCCGTCGTGGACAAGGAAACGGTCATTGGTCCGAATCGCTGCAGGAAGCTGACGGGCAGCGGACAGCGAGCAACTTTGGGTATAGAGGCTGTCCTTCAGTCCTTTCGTCCCTGTCCTCGCCAGTCCTTGCCAGCCCTTTTCGCCCTTTTCGCCGTCTTGCCTTTTTTTCATCGGGCTCGTCCAAGAAGCAAGTCTGGGCAGTCCTGGCAACCTGGCAACCTGGACCCGGACACCTCGTGCATTGGTCCTCCATCCTGCCATTCGCCTTTGCTGGCTCCTTGTCCCGCTTGCCTGCTTTTGCCTGCTTTCGCCTGCTTGCCTGGTGCAGCAGACGGAATCGTCTTCCGTCGTCTCCGTGCTCGTATTGGGCCTGATCGTCCCGTCACGCTTTCTTCTTGGTCTACGCCGGACTCGTATTAGGCGTCTAGGCTGCGTCTTGAAAGGCTACAGTACGATACTCGCACTCGTAAGTGCGAGTGCGAGCACTGCGTCCATGTTACTCCATACTCCATACTCGTCTCTCTCGTACTCTACTGCACAGTGCTGTCGGCTCCGCACGGTTGCCATCCTGCCCTGCCATGGCCTGTTTGCCAGTTTCCAGTGGCCTAACAGGCTAACAGGCTTAGTGGCTGGTGATTGGCCCCTCACTAGGCCCCGCCCGAAGAGCGATGGGGCCAGCGGGGCACAACCGGTAGCTCCACGTTCTTGCAGACATAGCCTGACATATGATTGGCCAACCAGCTGCATGCATGAGCCCGCGCCGTGGCTGGCAAGCCACCCACTGTCTGCACCAAGCTGCTCACCGCCATTTGGAAGGAGGGGCCTTTTCCTTCTGAGCGAGCAGAGAGAGCCTTTTTTCTCTCTTGGTCTTCCCTTGTGCGGATTCCGTCACTGGGCAGTCCGATCTCCCCAACCCCATCTGTCTTGGTGTCGATTCTTTCTTCTTCGTTCCTGTTTCTCGTCATCGTCACCAGATCCTCCTTCTCGCTGCCGAACGACAGGAGAAGCACCCACCAACACCACCAACACCACCAACACCAAACAAGACCCATCGTCTTCTGATATCCTGGTCTCGCTTCATTGTCCGCGTTTGTGTTGTTCTGTTCCTCTTCTGTTCTGTTCCTCTTCTATTTTCTATCTTCTATCTTCTATCTTCTATCTTCTGTCCTCTGTCTTCTCTTCCGCTCCTATTCTGCTCCTATTCCTCGGTTCCTTTCGACCTCCGTCTTCAGTCCTCAGTCCTCAGTCTCAGTCTCAGTCTCAGTCAGCTCTTCTCTCCTCAGTTCGACCGACCGATCGTCCGTCTTCTTCCTACTCCGCACCCCTACCGCTTCTTCCTACCCCGGTCCTGGCCAGCTTCTTCTCGTACTACTGCTGCTACGACTACGACTACGACTACCGTGCTTTCTCGCTGGCCCCTACTCCGTACTCGTACTCAAACTTCTCCAACCTCCTCTAACCTTTTCTGCCTTTCTCCGTTTCTCCTCTCTTCTCCCCCTTCCTCCTGCTTCCTTCTTTCCCACTCGTTGCCTCACCATCCTCGCGCTATACGAGTACTTCCATGTCGCCGTTGATATAGCCTCCTCCCCCGGTCTCTCTTGTCGAGATCCGCCCGCCAAAAGAGCGGTGTCGATTCCTTTTCCCAATACAATACGATTAGCCCCCTCGTCAAGATCTTCCCTGTCCTCTTTTTCCCGCTCTTTTTCTTCTCTTTCTTTTTCTCTCCTCTTTCACGATGTCTTTTGAATTCAGCAACGCTGCCCCCGCTGGAGAGGCTGCGTTTATCGATCAGTTCTATCCATACACCACTTCTCCCGCCACAACCTCCTCCGTCACCGCCGCTCCCTCCACCACAATGGCCTCTCCATCCAACTCTCAGCACCCACAGACCGTCACTTGGGCCCTGCCCTTTGACTACAACACCGCCGCCGTTCTCCCCGTCGTGGCTCCGGGTATGCAGTCTCCCAACGACGTCTCTTCGTCTCCCGAAGACTCCCCGCAGAGCCTCTCCCCCGGACACGTCAGCTCCGTCGCCTCCAGCCCGTCTCAGCAACTCCTCTCACCTTTCCAGACCACCCCGGGCGTCAACACACCCGCCATGCTCACCGAGTGGACCCTCCAGCAGAGACAGCGCCAGCTGCAACAGCAACATCAGCAACTCCAGCAGCAGCTCCAGCTCCAGCTTCAGCAACGCCAGCAGACATCACAGGACCTCCAGCCCTTCCTCCAGAACCAGGCCTTGCTCGGCTTCAACTCCTTCGCCACAGATTTCCAGGGCCCGGCACTCGGCTATTTGCCCGCCCCCCACACCACCGGAGCCACCGCTGCACCGACCACCTCCACGGCCCTCGACAGCTTGACTGCCTACCACGGCTTGCCCGCCGTTACCAGCCCCGACGCCACCATCGGCAACCCCTCGATGCAGTGGAATCTCGGCATGGCCAACTGGCAGGACTTTGACGCCGCCGTCGTCTTGCCCACTATGCCCACCCATGGCCTGCAGACGCACCAACGCATCGGGAGCATGACCAGTCTGGGCAGCAACTCGCCCACCGGCACCTGCATCGAGGTCCACTCTCTCAGCTCCAGCGGCGATATGGGCTGGACGGCCGTCGACTTGTTCTCCCGCATGGACCCTTACCAGCCCGGCAACCCTCAACCCACCCAGGACGTCATCTTCAACCCTGGCCAGACCCTGCATCTGCGCTCCAACTCGGGCTCGTCACACTCTCAGTCCGACGGCAACTCCTTTGAATTCGGCAGCTACGAGGAGGTTAATTTCCCGCCTCCCTTCTCACCCTACTCCCAAGACTCCGATTCGTGTGTCGAGGCTCCTGGAAACCACCGCAACTGCTTCCACGCCGAGGGCCCCGCTGTCCCTGCTGACCACCACCATCACCACCACGCCCACGCGCACCACCACTCGCACGAGCTCATCAGCCCCGCTGCCGTCGTGGCCCCCATGCCCATCAAGACCGGTGCCTCCTCTGTTCCTTCGTCTAACCGCCAGAGCCCCGTGGCTGGATCCGGTGTTGGCTCCACGTCTGCGGCTGCCTCTCTGTCTGCTTCGCCCCCGGTGCGCCGGTCGTCGGGTGTCCGTAAGAGCCCCACGAGCCGGCCATCCAAGGCTGTTGTGCGGCGGTCGTCGACCGGTAAGGATACCCGTGTCGGCGAGAAGAAGGTGGGTCGGCGGCGGGGTCCGCTTCTGCCGGAGCAGCGGAAGCAGGCGAGTGAGATCCGCAAGCTTCGGGCCTGCCTGCGTTGCAAGTTCCTCAAGAAGACGTGTGACAAGGGTGAGCCGTGCGCCGGTTGCCAGCCGTCCCATGCGCGCCTCTGGCAGGTGCCGTGCACGCGTATCGACATCAAGGATGTGAGCTACTTCATGAAGGACTGGAAGGCCGACTACATGCGCCACCTGGATCGTGGCGTGTCCGTCTTCAACGTCAAGGGCTTTGCCCCCAAGGAGCGGCTTATGTGGATCACCCACGGCTACGGTTTCTGCCTGCCCATCATGGTGCGGGAGGTGTACGTCGCCGACGAGAGCTGCTTCCAGGTCGACTGGGTTGAGTCGCACCTGACGGAGCAGGAGCCTATCGAGTTTGACATCCGCACCGATCATCTGGATGTCGGTCAGGAGGGTATCAGCACCGAGAAGCTGTCCGAGTATCTGGACCGTCACATTGACGGCACCTTTGAGCATTTTGTCGACGACCACTTTGACGGCACGCCGTTTGTCACCGAGGTGCTGAAGACGGCCTACCGCTACTACCAGAAGCAGAAGCTTCCGGTCATCCGCAAGGCGCTCAAGCTGGTGCTGGCCTACAACCTCACCATGCACATTACCATGGTCGAGCAGCAGGGTTCTGAGGAGGAGCCGATGGAGGGCCAGATCGACGACGAGGAGTCCAAGTTCTACGGCAAGGTCGTGGCGCCTGTCATGATCAACTTCCAGATCAAGTGCGCCATGGCCGATATGTGGCGCGAGCTGCAGAAGGAGATCCTGGGCGAGCTGTCTGCGCTCTACTCGAGCGTCTACAGCGGCGAGCGCCTCAAGAACTGGCCGACCATTTTCATGCTGGCGGCTATTCTTCTGATTGTCTGGGAGGAGATGCAGTTCGACTGCCACTACCGTGTGCAGGACCCTGCCTCGGTCGACAAGTTCTGTGGTGATATGGAGGGTACGCCTGTGGGTGTTGTCGTGGGTCTGTTCCACGCCATCTCGCAGAAGCTGCCGGCATTCACCGATTGGGACACCAAGCGCCACGGCCAGGTGCTCAACAACAACGAGGCAGTGTGTGAGGCCATGACGGAAGTGCGGCAGCACATCCTCAAGCACGGTAAGCAAGAACGAATGCAAGTTGCTTTTTGACATTGTACTAACTTTTCAGAAAAATACCTGCGGTCGAGACCAAACACCAAGTTTGATCGCTACGACTTTGACTCGCTTTCGAACAAGTTCTTGTCGAAGCTGGTCATCCGGGCCAACTAAGCCAAGGTCTGGAACAGTGGCCTCGTCGTGGACGCGGGAAACTTGATTTAATTTCTTTTGTTGCTTTTGTTGCTTTTGCTTTTTGTTTGCTTTCCTCCTTCTAATTTGCCATTCAGCGACGGCGTTGTCTTTTGCGTTTTGCTTTTTGCTTTTATTTGCTTTTGTTTTAGTCACAGCTTGCACCTCTTTTTATGCCTGTAATGGCCCTTTTTGACCTCCCGTCGCGGCGCAAGCATCGTCCGCATGAGATATGCCAACCGAAATGTCATGGATGATTCTGATTCGCGTGCGGAAACGCCTGCCATTTTTGCGTTCTATTTTTCTGTGGTTGTCTGATTTCTTGACGTGGAAAGCAAGCGTGTGCAAACTCGACTCCTGCTTTTGACCTCCTTTGTTTTGATGATCCTGCCTATCCTATTTTTCTGACGATCTCAAGAAATGATGTATGAAGGAGCCTTTGACACCTTATTTATTTAGTTGTTTTATTGCTTATTTTCGTTTCTATTTCCTTTTCTCCTTTTCTCTTTTTCCTTTTTCCTTTCCTATTTCCTTTTCCTATTTCCTTATGTTTTCCTCACGAGACGGACGGATACGACTTGAGATGGAATTACTTTCTTATGATATGAAAAAAATCGGAGACCTTGCAAACAAAAAAACGAAGTGACAGAATACGATGCCATTTGAGAAAA
Organism: Dryadomyces quercus-mongolicae; assembly: GCA_002215975.1. NCBI lineage: Eukaryota > Fungi > Ascomycota > Sordariomycetes > Ophiostomatales > Ophiostomataceae > Dryadomyces > Dryadomyces quercus-mongolicae. The sequence goes on along the minus strand of NIPS01000006.1, from coordinate 665,160 downwards.
AAGGGAATTCAAGACGACAAGCGCAAAGCTGGCGGACAAGAGACGGGAGGTGGGCATCCTTGCAAAAGGCAGAAAAGACAAGAAACGGGGGGGAGGACGGAAGAAATGTCTTGACATGTGCGGCGATGCACGAGGCGAATTGGCGTTCTCATACAAGCCTTTTTTTACACGAAGAAAAAGACAGACGAACGGAGCCTTCGCAGATCAGTCCATGTTGTGAATTATTTCTCTAGTTTATTCCATTTGTTAATGAGCCTTTTTTCCCTTCTGGCAAAGTGAAGAAGCCAAACACATATCAAGACATGTCCATGCAACAAGCCTACTATCTAAGACAAGCCCGTGGTTTGTGGAGCCAGCCGCTTTGTGTAAGATCCGGTACTTCGGTACTTTGTAGTACGATCCAAAGAGGTGTTTGCTTAGTTTGGCACTTCGGCTGAGATGCTCCGCAAAGTACTCCGTATTCCGTACTCCGCACTTGTACAGAGTACTGCTGCTGGACCTGCGCGTACTAAGCGGCAAGGACCGCCAAGGGAAACCCCAAGAAGACGGCAAACGTCATGTTCTGTTAGTTCTTCTCTCGTTCTTCCTTGAAGCATCAAACTGTTGTTCACTCTTATTGAGTCTCTTCTCAGATAAAACTCATGTCGTGAAAACTGTTGGGATGCTGCTTGATCTGGTATGTTTCCGAGTTGGGCAGTGCAAACGGAGTACAGAGCCGAAGTCAACAGAATACGGGTGAACTCCGGCTGGCCGTGCCTAGGTTCGGCCATGCCTAAGTTCGGCCATGCCGTACACGGACAGGTGAGAGAAATGGGTTGTGTCTCATGCGGGATCTCGCCGTACCCGGTGCACGGGCCTCATCTTCCATACTCTTCGTCACATGATTGTCTTTCTATGATCGCGAACGATGGCCCCCGGCAGCCAGGTGAGAACGCTAGTATCGTGTTGTCATCGCTATGGTGAGTGATAAGATACTCCTCCAGATGGCGCTATGGACGCTTAGGAGACCCCACTTTCGATGACGTCGATAAGCATCTGATATGGTGTAAACAGAATGTGCGGTCAGGCCGTGTGCGCGATTTCAGGCACTGCTGACGAGGTAGGGTCGCAAGGAAAATTGTGATGCTGAAATGACCGAAAAAATGAAGTTTTCTTGAAGCAGAAAAAAACACGAAAAGAAAAAAATTCATCGTTCTTGCCTGACGGAGTAATTCGGGTGCGAGATTTGTCAGATCCGGAAAGCGCATCTAGACCACGGCTACTCCGTATACTACAAAAACGTCGCTTTCGTTCTCGTATTTGGAATGTTATTGGTTGATTGCTGCCTACAAGGCGTTTGCGACCTGATTTGACACTAGAAGTGCCGTGCGGTGGCTGGGGCATTGTGGCGTGTATAGATACATGGATGTATACGAGGCTCGGGTGCCAGTTTTCGTACTAGTACACATCGCTTGCGTCTCTCTACAAGGTACTGGAAGGTACGAGCTAGGAATCGCGATATTTGATTGGCCAGAACCCTTTATCTGTGGGACTGCGCCTCCCCACCCCCACCCCGCAGCAACACCGCCTGATGCTTGCTCAGCAGACCGAAGGCGGCCGCCTTCGTTCCTGCCCATTCTCTTGCCTTCCGAAACACAGGTATTTAAGCACGTCACCCACACATCGTCTCTTTCCCTCCCTTCTTTTCTTTTTGCTTCCTCCATCTCCATCCTAAAACCCATCCGCTTTCTCTTCTGACAGCGACATCCATCAGCGAAACACTCTGAAATCATTTCCTCCCATCTACGATCATCTACTTCTCCCCTTCTACTCGCCCATCATGCAGATCTTCGTCAAGACGCTCACCGGCAAGACCATCACCCTTGAGGTCGAGTCTTCCGATACCATTGACAACGTCAAGTCCAAGATTCAGGACAAGGAGGGCATCCCGCCAGACCAGCAGCGCCTGATCTTTGCTGGCAAGCAGTTGGAGGACGGTCGCACCCTCTCCGACTACAACATCCAGAAGGAGTCCACCCTCCACCTGGTGCTCCGTCTCCGCGGTGGTATGCAAATCTTTGTCAAGACACTCACCGGCAAGACCATCACTCTCGAGGTCGAGTCGTCCGACACGATCGACAATGTCAAGAGCAAGATTCAGGACAAGGAGGGCATCCCGCCAGACCAGCAGCGCCTGATCTTTGCTGGCAAGCAGCTCGAGGATGGCCGCACCCTTTCCGACTACAACATCCAGAAGGAGTCTACTCTCCACCTGGTTCTCCGCCTGCGTGGTGGTATGCAAATCTTTGTCAAGACACTCACCGGCAAGACGATTACGTTGGAAGTTGAGTCGTCTGACACAATCGACAACGTAAAGTCGAAGATCCAAGACAAGGAGGGTATCCCTCCCGACCAGCAGCGCCTGATTTTCGCGGGCAAGCAGCTGGAGGACGGCCGGACACTGTCTGACTACAACATCCAGAAGGAGTCGACGCTGCACTTGGTGCTGCGTCTGCGTGGTGGTATGCAGATTTTCGTCAAGACCCTGACGGGTAAGACGATTACGCTGGAAGTGGAATCTTCGGACACAATCGACAACGTCAAGTCGAAGATTCAGGACAAGGAGGGCATTCCGCCTGACCAGCAGCGCCTGATTTTCGCGGGCAAGCAGTTGGAAGATGGCCGGACGCTGTCGGACTACAACATTCAGAAGGAGTCGACGCTGCACCTGGTGCTGCGTCTGCGTGGCGGCCAGTAAGCGCAGTGACGACACGATGATGAGATAGACGGTGGAGCAGACTCCCATGACTCCTATTCTGTATTTACTAGTTTTGATGGAAGGAGCCTGCCAGAGCGACCGGATCCGAAAAGCGAGATCTGAGCGTTTCCTTGGGCCCTCCATTTTGAGAGATATCCACCACAGCATACAATAATTGTTGCTGAATACAAGTACTGGCGGCAGCCAATTTGCCGACCACCAAACAAATTTGCCACTTTGTCGTGAAGTATGACTCTTTGTAGAAGCGTTGTTCGTAGAGACGGAATGTTGCCACTAAATTTAGCCTCATGGATCCACATGGCGACGGCCGAGCCGCAAGGCTTTTTCAAGATCCTCCTAGAAGAGCCCACTACGAAACTGCGTACAGTCGTTGTTGCCACTGGATGTTTGGAATGAGTTTGCTGTACAGAGTATAATACAGAGTATACGAGCGCTGAGACGTGGGGGAACCACGTGAACGACCGCTAAAGAACGTTCTTTTTTCATTCGACCTTTTTGCTGCCGAATATATCGCCAAGTTTTCCGCGCATGACGAAAGCATTTCTGTCTCCATCGCATCGTACACCCAACAGTTCTTTGCGGCTTGCCGACTGAGGCTATGCCTCCTTCCTACCATTTGAAATTCGAGCTCTATCCGACGCCAGACCCAACAGATACAACCGCAAGCAACGACGAGCGCGTCTGGCAGCCCGGACCTGGAGCCAGCATCTTTGACGATCTCCCGTGGCATCATTCACAGGCGGACGAGGCGGCAGACGAGACAGACAGTTTAGACGGAACCGCCGCAGCGACAGGAATCGAGTGTGGACCCGGGGCGGCCGCGCGCGACTGGCGCTTTGGGCGCGTGCGCATCGCCAGCTTCGACATGTCTGCATCGACAACGGTGGCGGAACAGGGCGTCGATAGCCATGGCAAGGCGGTCCAGTCGACCCATCAGTCAGCCCCGTCGGCCATGCCGGCAGCATCGCTCGGTCCTATGCTGGGCGGTGCCGGCCAGGCGACACGGGCTCGCTACAACCCATTGACGGCCACCAAGACGACAGATGCCGGCTGGGGCATTGTGCATCTCTACCGTGAGGGCGGCAACAGCACGCTCAGCAATAACAACAACAACAGCAATTCCAGCGAGAATGGCAGCGACGGCACCATCCTGTGCATCCCGGCCGTGCCGAGTTACCTGACGCCACGGGACTTTCTGGGGTTTGTCGGCGAGACTTGGCGCGACGACGTCAGCCACTATCGCATGGTCATGACCAGCCGTACCAACCGCTACATGGTACTTCTCAAGTTCCGGGACGCCGCACGTGCACGCGAATGGCGTGCGGCCTTTGACGGACGTGTCTTCAACAGCATGGAGGCCGAGATCTGCCACGTGGCCTACATCAAGTCGATCGGCCTCGAGACTCCCGGCCAGCACCGGCGCATCAGCGGTGGCGGCAGCATCGGCAGCATAGACACCACAGGCACAGGTGCAGGCGCCAGTTCTGGGTCAAGCTCTTTGCGGCCGTTCCCGCCGCCAACACCCAGCCTCATCGAGCTGCCAACGTGTCCGGTCTGTCTGGAGCGCATGGACGACACTGCCGGGCTCATGACTATTCTCTGCCAACACGTCTTCCACTGCACCTGTCTGCAGACGTGGAAGGGATCGGGGTGTCCCGTATGCCGGGCGACAAACCCGTTGCCCATGGCCGAGGGGAGCGGTGGCGGCACTGGAGCCGGCAGTGGTGCCAGTGGCGGCGACACAGCGGCTTCGTCATCGGCAGTGCCGTATGACCCGAGCAATCCGTACGCGCGGCCGTTTGGGGCCGGCATTTCCAACTTGTGTGAGGTGTGTGATTGTGCCGACGACTTGTGGATCTGCCTCATCTGCGGCAATGTCGGCTGTGGGCGGTACAAACGCGGACATGCCAAGGACCACTGGAAGGAGACGGCGCACTCGTTTAGTCTCGAGCTGGAGACGCAGTATGTCTGGGATTACGCGGGCGACATGTGGGTGCACCGGCTGATCCGGGACAAGGGCGACGGCAAGGTTGTGGAGCTTCCGGGACAGCGGCCGAGTCGGCAGCAGTACCGGGGTGTGGGACGGCCGAGTCGGCCGCGGCGGGAAGAAGACGAGGAGGAAGAAGAAGAAGAAGAAGAGGAAGATGTTGTACCGCGGGCCAAGCTTGACCGCATCGGTCTTGAGTACACGCACCTGTTGACGAGCCAGCTCGAAAGTCAACGCGTGTACTTTGAGGAGATGGTGAACAAGGCTGCCGACAAGGCAGCCAAGGCGGCGGGAGCAGCTGAGGCGGCGTCAGCACAAACGGCCGAGGCCATGCGGGAACTACGGGCGCTGCGGGAGGCGCACGAGACGCTGGCCGGGACGACGGTGCCGGCACTGGAGCGTGACGTGGAGAGAGAACGGCGGCGCGCCGACAAGGCGGCGGAGCTGGCACGCGGGCTCGGCCGGTCTTTACAAGAAGAAAAGAAAGTGTCGGAGGGACTGATGGCACGGATCCGACACATGCAGGAACAGGTGACGCAGGCGCAGGCGCAAGCACAGGCAGCACAAGAAGCGCAGGCAGAGCTAGAGGAGACGAACCGAGACCTGACAATGTTTATTTCAGGACAGGAGAAGCTGCGGGAGTTGGAGGCCGAGGGGGCAGTGGAAGCGGGCGAAGTAGAGGAAGGGACGGTGAGCGTGGCAGAGGAGAAGAAGGGCAAAGGCAAGGGAAAAGGGCGAAGGCGATAGGAGGTGTTTTGGCAATATATGACGATTCCCTACGATACCAATAGAATGCACAGGACGATAGGATGACTGCGGAATTGGTAGAAAGTGGGTTTGCATGAAAATGATGTTGACAACTCGGCTGTTATTCAAACAATGCACATTGACATTCAGATATAATTCAGAATTCATTAACCAAGTCACTTTCATCTAGACTCTCAGACTGAGCAGCCTAAGTGATGCTTCATGTTACCTGTATCACTATTTCGAGTGATTCATTCGAGTGATTCCCTACTCTCTATACTATGTAAAGCCCTTCACCTCCCTCGAGCCTCCGCATCATTCTTCACTACATCTTCAGCTCTGCCTATCAACAAAGAGTCACTGTGTCAACTTCGTCTTGAAGGAAAGAAACACGACAATGCATATGCGAACTTCGCTTCGATAACTGACGAGCGCCCGAAATAAAGAACAAACATCACTATCATATTTCTTCTCCCCGCATGCATGAATTCTCGCAGGCGGTGTGTATCAGCGACCGCTGTACTTGCAAATGGAACATGACCTCGATATTGGACATCCTCCACTCCCTATGCAGAAGATCTTTCGCAGTCGACGCTTTCATGGGCTACGACTTCTTTTGCAAGACGGTATCTCTCTGTCAACTATCGACCGTTGGGGAATCTTCCAGCTGAATTCCATGACGGACAGAGAAGGTGTTGTTGCATGGCCGTGTTGTTTCCAAGATCGACAACTGGTCAGCTAGAAGGATCTACAAGCAATAACGCACATGTCGACTGGACACTCGACTATCTCGAGCGATCTTCCGTGAGTTACAGACGAAACTCGAGGAGGAGCGTCGTGGTCGACTAGAGGAGCGTCGTGATTGTTGCGAGAAAACAACAATGGCCTTGAAAGGAGAAATGAGGCATGGACGATTGGTTTACGACAAGGCGACAGTGCCAGATCATGGGCAAGACACTCGACAATGCGCAGGGAGAAGAAACAGACGTGCATATCAAACTTTGTACAGACGTCCATTCTTATTCTCTGGGGACTCAATGAGAATGGACAGTTAATTACTAGCGATGCCTAGAGGAGAACAATGAACAGCCATCCATTTAAATATTTGTTTTCATAGAACTATCACCGTTTTTGATGGCAAGTTTCCATGTAAACTGGCGTTTACAAATTGCTCGTTGAACCTATTCTTAGATTTTGACGAGAAGTATTTTACGATAAACTTGTTACCATGCGATGCATCTTACTCCGTACTCCGTAGTACTTTATCATCCACTTCAGCCGGGTTCTCAAAGATTGACATGGATTTCGTTTTGCAGATAGTCGGAGCAAAACGAAGAAATTATTCGCCAAACCTCGAATTCACTGCGGTGAGACATGCAGGAAATGACAAGATTGGCCCGTGGATCCTGCCAAGAAAACGTGGCCTCTCAAACGGGGCATCGCGGAAAGTACGGAATATGTCTCTGCATACGAAGTACGAGAACACGCTAATCACAGTGCGGCTCGAAATTCCTTGGAGTTGTCTCCGAGTCTGTGTGCTCGTAAATGTCGCTTATCCTTCAACCCCGCAAGACCCGACAGCTCTTGACATCGCCGATCTAGACCGCCGCCAAATCCAACAAAAAAAAAATACTGCTAAACCCAACAAACAAGTCGACTTGGTCGGCCCTTCTTAACCGGTTACCGGCTATTCTTTCCATCTTTCCATCTTTCCCTCATCCTTCTCTCCGTGCTGTTGATGGCAGCTTCCTTCCGCCACTTCCCCAGACCAGGAAGGAAAAAAGCGGAGCTCCTGCCGGAGCCTTTTTGCTTTTGCACATGCTGTCATTGTCGCTATCTAATCGGCCTAAGCCAAGTTTTTGGTATTAATCCTTTTCCTTTTCTCTCCGCCAGAGAATCTTCCAGTCTTTTTTGCACAACCTTCCGCCGCCATCCGCCCCAACTGACACAGCCCCCGAGCTTCATCATGATATAAGGTCGCCTCCCCAGTGCCTTCTTCCCGCACAAAGTCACGTTTCCAAAAAAAAGCCGCATAGCGCAACCTCGAAACGGCGTCTCCTGACTCGCCATATTTGTTAGCCGATCGAATTGCGACTCGACAATCGACAGCCGTCTGTCCGTTTCTTTTCCAGACACTGTTTCCCAAATATTCAGTTTTTTGCCCAAACATCCGGATACTCCGAACATCATGGCTGAGAAAGCCACAAATGGCGCCGCAACTGCGGCTCCTGCCGACAAGAACCACAGCGACGAGCAAGTGGCGGCCAAGCAAGAGAAGGATTTATACCCCATGAGCAACTGGAAATATGACACCTTTCTGTGGACCATGTCCATCCTCGTCGACCTCTTCTTCCGTGAGGTCCACCCACGCGGAGCTTGGAAGATCCCCCGTAACGGTCCGGTCCTCTTTGTTGCGGCTCCGCATGCCAACCAGTTCGTCGATGCGTTGATCTTGCAGCGCACGCTACACATGGAGGCCAAGCGCCGGGTGTCGCTGCTGATAGCCCAGAAGTCAGTGCATGGTTTCATCGGTTGGGCATCGCGCCAGGTCGGCTCCGTCCCGGTTGGCCGCGCCCAGGACACAGCCAAGCCAGCCGCGGGCACCGTCTTCTTGCCCGACCCTATCAACGACCCTACTCTGCTGCGTGGCGTGGGCACTAATTTCGAAAAGGCTGCTGCTGTCGGTAGCATGATCTTCTTGCCGTCCGTCAAGGGCCAGAGTGGTTCTAGCGTGGACATTGCCGAGATCCTGGGGCCGGATGCTGTGCGCCTTAAGCGACCCTTCCAGGGCAAGACGGCCATGGTGCAGCTGACAGGCTGGGCACCAGGCACAGACATTGACGATGACGGAAACTTTGTGCACGAAGTCAGTGGCCCGGTACCCAACTACGCCGGCTCCAAGTTCAAGCTGGCAGCACACATCGACCAGACCAAGGTGTACCATGCCGTGTTCAACCGGCTGCGCAACGGTGGCTGTGTGGGCATTTTCCCCGAGGGCGGTAGCCACGACCGTACGGGTCTGCTGCCACTCAAGGCCGGCGTGGCCATCATGGCACTGGGAGCACTGGCAGAATCGCCGGACTGCGATCTGAAGATCGTGCCGGTGGGTATGAACTACTTTCATGCACACAAGTTCCGATCGCGGGCCGTGGTCGAGTTTGGACCGCCGTTCGCGGTGCCTGCGGAGCTGGTGACCATGTACCAAAAGGGTCAGCGACGCGATGCGATTGCACAACTGCTCGACATGGTGCACCAGGCGCTGGCGGCGGTGACGGTGTCGACGCCGGACTACGACACGCTGATGCTGATCCAGGCGGCGCGGCGGCTGTACAACCCGACGGGCAAGAAGCTGCCGCTGCCCATGGTGGTGGAGCTCAACCGACGACTGGCCATGGGCTACGACAAGTACAAGGACGACGAGCGGGTACGCGCAGTGACCAAGGCCGTCAAGAGCTACAACCGGCAGCTGCGGTACCTCAACATCCGCGACCACCAGGTCATCTATGCACGCATGCCGTGGTGGAAGGTGGTGGCACTGTTTGTGATTCGGCTGGGCCAAATCGTGGTACTGGCGGTGGGCGTGCTGCCGGGGCTGCTACTGTTTGCACCCGTGTTCGTGGTGACAAAGCTATACAGTCGACGCAAGGCAGCCGAGGCACTGGCCGGGTCATCGGTCAAGATCCAGGGCCGTGACGTCATGGCCACGTGGAAGCTGCTGGTGGCTATGGCGTTTGCGCCGATCTTGTACAATGCATACTGTGTGCTCTTTGTCATCAAGTTTGGCTCCGACCGGCTGTGGGGCTACGTGCCAGCGTGGGCGAGCGAGGCGCCGTGGTGGCTCGTCTTCTTGACCGGCTGGATCGTCTTCCCGCTCATTACGTTTGCGGCACTGCGCTTTGGTGAGGTCGGCATGGACATTGTCAAGTCGCTGCGGCCGCTGGTGCTGTGCATGAACCCGTCGTCGAGCTACAACATCCAGAAACTGCGGGAGCGCCGTGCTGAGCTGCAGGCGCAGGTGACAGACCTGATCAACACGCTGGGACCCGAGATGTTCCCCGACTTTCCCCACAAGCGGCTGGCCAGTGGGACGGTGGGCGACGAGGCGGCCAAAGCGAAAAAGGCGGCCAAGGCAGAGAAGGCGGCCAAGGTGGAAGAAGCTGCCGCCGCCGCCGACCGCCGTCGCCGCGACAGCGAGCAGTCCAGCGTCAGCTCTATCAACATGGGCGCCACGCTGTCTGGGCTGGCGGTGCCGCGCAACGAGTCGTTCAGCAACATTGGCGCTGTCGGTATCTTCCCAACACGGCCGCCGTCGCGGGAGCGGTCACGCAGCAGCAGCAGTGGCGGCGCATTTGGGTCAGGCAGCTTCCCTGTCAGCGGGTTTACGACGCTCGACTCCAAGGACGGCTTTGACCAGGCCAGCCAAAAGATTCGCGAGGCGATGCGGGAGCGCGGCGAGCTGCGGCGGCGGCAGAGCCAATCGACCAAGAACTTTGAGCTGGCAAACGATGACGACGACGACGAAGACGAATACGACGAGGAAGAGGACGAGGAAGACGAGGAAGACGAGGAGGACAAGAAGAACATGTGATGCTGCGATTTAGTGGAAGGATACCATTTTTGTCATTGTCTCTTTTGATTTGTTTCTGATTTCCCATTTCCCATTTCCCATTTCAGGTTTTCTCATTTTTCTTTTGTCTCTTGGCATAGCCGTGTCATACGTGGATCATATTGTTGGACAAGAGGTAGATAGAGGCTGGAAAGCGATGGACAGTAATTGGGTTACATTATGTTGAGAGGTAAATCCGTGTCGACGGATGAATATTCCAGTCAAAAATACATTGAGGCAGGACTCCTGTCCCGAGTTATGCTACTTGGCTTTTCGTATATCTACGTGAAAATTTGGGGTTAATACAGGCCTTGCGAAGAAGTCTGACTTCTATTAATCAAGTGGATGAAAGATGTATCTGTAGTCTGATGTATATATTTGTAGTATTACATCGTTGATCTGATTGATAAATCTTGTAATATGTCGCGATCTGATAACGTCTGGCCAAATATTTCTCGGTGCATATTTGCTGTTAGTAAGATAAAAGACATGTAGTCTGATGTCTGTAGTCTGATGCACATGTGATTGTAGCTGTTACAGACCCTTTAGTTCAACTACTATCACAGGATCAGATAAGATCTGTGCCAAGACCGGGTGGCTGCCGCATCGCGGCTCTGCTATCATGCCCTACGACGTCAGAGGTTGTGTTTGTACGGTTAGGAAACCGCACTGGCTCGGGGATAACTGCAGTCTCTGCCGAGGGTACCTTCTCCAATCGGCAAGAGGCCAGTCATAGGACAAATATCAGCCGCTTATTTCCCGGCCAGATGCTATCTTGATAGCATGCGGAAGGAGCAGACGGGCGATGCTGTCATGTAGGACCAAAGGCCTCTTCCGAAACACCGACTAGCTCCGAGCTTGTATTTTTAGGCTGCCACCAAATTGGCGGGCAGGACATTTTGCCGACTGCTTGCTAATGTGGCAGCAAGAACTGGCCCCCAGTTGCGTAATACCCCGGCGCAAGGACTCGCCACAGCCCGCATTGACACTCGTAAAAAAAAACGAGAAAAGGTCAGATCCGCCATGATGCTTGCCAGGTTGCGGTAGACAACATGGCTTGAATTGTTTTCTATATTGGTCCTTTTTGATTCCCTGCCAAGCCCTTGCGTCGTCTTGTTTGATCCATTCAGGCATTGATTTGTTGTGTTGCGCCGTTTCTGTTAACTCGCGATATCTTCATTTGCCTCTTTTCCTATACCCATCCTATTTTTCTCGTTTTCCCCTCTCCCCTCCCCCACCATGTCGCTCGGCTTCCGTTCCCTCCTTGACAGCGCCAAGAAGCTTGCCATCAACGGTCCCGGCTCCAAGCCAACGTCCCTTGAGACCATCTTCACCAAGACCGATCCGGCCGTTGATGGCGACGAGTGTCTGCACGATTGCGACTCGTGCACGATCAAGTACCCGCGCAACTTCAAAGTCGACCTCGACGACAGTCTCTATGGTGCCGTTCGGGGCTGGAGCACGCACATGCTCGTGGCCACCGGCAAGACCGACTGGGTGCGCGACATTGCCCACGAGAAGGGCAGCGTGATGGAGGCTGTCAACAAGGTGGCGGCACCTTCGAACGGGGTGCGTCTGTGTCTGCGTCTGTTTTACTTTTAGCCATTTCTTCTTGCTAACTCTTCCCAGAGACTTATGCTGTCCGCCTCCAACATTCCAACTCCCCACCATTCGTCCGACTATGCCGATCCTACACGAGTTCTCCTGCTTCCTGCTTTTGTCGTCGTCGACAACGTCACTCCGGACCAGGTGCCGGCTCTCATCGACTTTGTGAGCCATACGCCGACCAACCAGAGCCGGCTTACAGACGGGGGCGAGACCGACTCTACAGTCCCAGCCGACCCTCCTCTGCTACCCTCCATTGCCGCTCCCCTCTCCGTCTCTCCTTCGCCACACAGTGTTCTCGTCCTGCTGTGCTCCCAGAAGACGCGCGACGCCCGCTGCGGCCAGTCGGCGCCGCTGATACGACGCGAGCTTGAGCGCCACCTGCAGCCGCTCGGCCTCTTCCGCGACCTCAACGATGAGCGTCCTGGCGGCGTGGGCATTTATTTCATTTCCCACGTCGGCGGCCACAAGTACAGTGCCAACGTGATCATCTACCGGCGGCCGAATCCTTTTGGTCTCGACCACGTGCAGCGGGGCACGCTGACGGCAGAGGAGCGCGATGCCCTGCCGGAGCGCGTGCGTGCTGCCGTGCGTGCGCGGCAAGCCGAGAATGGGACGAACGAGAAGAGTGAAACGAACGAAAAAAACGAAACGACCCCCCCTGTGATCGACGCCGGCGTCGCGCAGGGCCTGTGGCTGGCGCGTGTGCGCCCTGAAGACTGCGAGAACCTCGTGCGGTACACCATCCTGCAGGGCAAGTTGGTCAAGCCGGAGAGCCAGCTGCGTGCCGGGTTCGACCGGAGTCGAGGAGTGCTGAGTTGGTAGTGCCAGTACAAAGTACAAAGTACGGAACCACCTGTACTATTATACGCATGCTTGTACGAGTGTGAATAAGATAGACATCACAGGCACACGGAGTGGCCGAGGGGGAAATTCCGACACAGGGGATACATACAGGGTACAGAGCACAGAGTACTACATAACAGGGTTGGGGTGCCGGGTATCTTACGCGCACAGAGAACAGGGTACAGGCATGGCAGAGCACAGGGCAGCACAGGGCAGGGCACAGGGCAGGGGAGGGTGTGCTCAGGGAAGAGACTACAGCCGCGGCGGTTTGAGATCTTGGGTTCCAGGCTATAGAAGGGGCAATAGAAGCACGGCCGATGACACCTCGCGTCTTGTGTAGAACATTGGAAGCCATCTGCTGGTCAAGCAAAGCCAAAACAATACCGAAACAATAGAAACATTTGTAACTCACCGCAATGCAAAAGGCCCATCGAGGAATGCCTGTTTGCATTTTTTTTTCTTGCTGCGGAGGGGAATCCCTGCCGCCTGCAACGGTGTGTCGATCGGGTGGGCCGTATCGTCTGTGTGCTTTATCCATCCCAACCAGAGGCACAACCTTATTAGATCGTGCACTGTTGCCCCGACAACCCTTATCGGATAGCGTTGCCTATTTACATTCCTTCTCCGCTGCACATCACCGACCGGATTGTCTCTCTCTCCTCCTCTTTTTTCGCTCTTTTCGACCACCACCCGAATTTCCTCCTTCTCCGGTCTGCGACGTTATTGTCCCGCACCGACAGGCACAAACAGACGGCAGCCCCCCAAACAATGGCCTAGAGTCCCCACGCCTGGCAGCTATTGGCGTCAGGATACGAGAATTCCTCGCGACCGCCACTCGTTTGTGGCCCCCTGTTTTTTTGCCCTTCTTCTCTTCGACCTTGTCTCTTCTCCCATTTTTGCATTCCCTCTTTCCAAAAACCTTTTTTAACTTTTTTTTTCTCACCTTGTACTTTATTCATTTGCTCATCTATTTTGGTCATCTGCTACGACGATGGTCCCTGTCAACAGTCCCATGCCGACTGTTGCGGCCGTGGCAGCTGTGGCAGCCGGTCTCCCCCCCTGCCAGCAGCAGCAGCAGCAGCAGCCCCACAACAATCAGAGGAACAAGTCTTCTGTTCTGCGTTCCTTTGTGATGAATCGATGGAATGCCTCCGAGGTCGATCTGGCGACGTCGCCCACTAGAGCTTCCGGCCCCCTCGAGGAGACTTCTCACAACCGTCAACAAGAGCAGCACTCACCGGCCAAGAGCGTCATCATCACCAACAACCAGCATCGACGAGGCTTTTCGGCCTCGCCCAGCAAGAAATCGCGGATTGCCATGGACGTGTTTGGCACCCAGGACCTCAACCAGGACGACTCGAGTTCTGCCCAATCGAAGAAGAACCGATCGTCTGGCCATTTTGTCGGCCTCCTGACGCGTTCCAAATCCGTCAAGGGCACGTCGCAGACACAGACGGACGCGAGCGGTGCCCCCGAGACCGACGAAACCACGACAACGGGGAGCGGCTCCAAGAAGAAGAACAAGAGCCGTCGGGCCAAGGACAAGGAAAACTGCTCGCCGTCTGGCTGGGACGTCTTTGGCCGGGACGGTCACCCGTCGCCGGTGACGCCCATCTTTGCTCAATTTTGTAGCAACAATAACGGGAATGGAAACAGTAACAGTAACAGTAACAATAACAACGACAACAGCTCGGCCGCCGGTAGGGCGACAGCCAAGTCGGTGACGTCTCGACCGTCCCAGGAAGACCCGTCGGCACGCGGCCGTCAGCTGGCCAACAGCACGCGGCCCAAATCCATGCACCCGATCCTTTCGAGCGGCAGCAAGGCGAGCACGGGCACGCCCGGGATACGGTCGCCTATGGCGGCGGCCTTTTTGACGGCGCGCTCCATGCGTCAGGGCAGCGGCGGCTCGGGCGGCGAAACATCGGATTCCTTTATCGACCCCAAGGAGATTGACACCCATCTGGAAGCGCTCCTGGACCGGCGAAACATTCCCGAGAACCAGCGCTACAAGATGCGCAACCTGTCGAACACAATCAAGATGGAGTTTATTCGCCAGGACTGGGCCGAGGACCGGGCCAAGAAGAACAGCAACGAGAGTCTTCGGCCGACGGTCGGGTCTACGGAGGCGGTGGCGGCGGCTGCGGCGGCTGCTGCTGCTGGTGCTGGTGCTGCGACGCCGGCCTCCCCGTCTAAAACGAAGTCGGACTCGACGGGGAAGACGAGCAAGTCGAGCAAGTCGAAACATTCACGTGTGCGCAGCATGACCTTTTCCAAGGTGACGCGTGGCCGCAGCCGGGACCGGGGCGAAGGAGACAATGGCAACAACACGTCGCGTCGTCACAAGAGTCCTGGACTGGGACTGCGAAAGAAGGCCGAGGATACGCTGGGCCGACACTTGCGGTCCAAGTCGACGGAGAACATTGTGAATCCGATGCAGGCGGAGTCGTGTGACACGACAGCTGTGAGCAGCAGCACGACGGGCGGCGGCAATGGTTTTGTGGCGCTCTTTAAGGCGAAGACGCCGCATCACACGCCCGGAGACTTTGTCCATTACCTACGCACGGCGCAGAAGCCGGAACAGGTCGAGGTGGGCAAGCTGCACAAGCTGCGTCTGCTGTTGCGCAACGAGACGGTGTCCTGGACGGAAGAGTTTATCGTGCAGGGAGGAATGGAGGAGACGGTTGGGCTGCTGCACCGGATTCTGGCCATTGAATGGAGGTAAGACCCTCGCTCTCTCTTTTCTTCTCTTTACAATTCTAACACTACCAGGGAGGAACACGAGGATGCACTGCTGCATGAAAACCTGCTGTGCCTCAAGGCTCTCTGCACGACAGAGTTGGCACTGCAGTATCTTCACGCGACGCATGCGAGTCTGCTGCCGGCATTGATCCATATGATTTTCGACCCCGAGAAGAAGGGACCGAGCGAGTTTACTACACGCAACATTGTGACGTGGGTGTTGTTCACGTATATCCAGAGCGCAGCGGCGCCCGAGGAGCGCACGATTCGTGCCCAAACAGTACTCGGGTATCTGCGTGATCCGGAGGGCAACGAGGCCGACCGGCCGGTCAGTTTTGTGCTGGACATGCGAAGGGAGCGGCCGTACCGCGTGTGGTGCAAGGAGGTGGTCAATGTGACGAAGGAGGTGTTTTGGATTTTCCTGCACCATCTCAACGTGATTGCACTGCCTTCTGCGCCGAAGAAGCGTGTGGTTTCGGAGAACTGCCAGCCGCTTGGCGACACGGACAGCGAGGACGAGGAGGCCTGTGGAGGGCCGCCGGTGCCGCCGGCACACGCGCCTGGAGCCGCAGCAGCAGCGGCTTCGTACATGGTGCGGAACTTCCCGCAGGAGCGGCCGCCGGTGCCTGCGGCTCCGTATGTGGGCGGTGTTGAGTGGGATGCGACCAACTACCTGGCATCGCACCTGGACCTTGTGAATGCGATTATGGCGTGTCTGCCGACGGCGACGGAGCGCAACCATTTGCGGCTGCAGATGCAGATGTCGGGGTGGGAGCGGTGCATGGGTGGCAGTCTGCGGCTGTGCAAAGAGAAGTTTTACGGTGCCGTGCACGATGGACTGCGAACGTGGGTGGCAGCGGCCCACGAGGATGGCTGGGACACACGCGACGTGCGCTATGGGCCATCGTCGCGTGCGCGTGCGCCGTCGACGGATCGACAGGAGCGACAGGAGCGGCAGGAGGAGGAGAAGAAAAAGGTCTCCTCGGGTGTGGTGGGCGGCCCGCTGGCGGAAGTGGCCGCGCCCAAGATCGACATTCCGAAGATTGACTTTATCCTCGATGCCGAGGGTATCTGAGGGGAAAGAAAACGAAGAGGAAACGAGGAAGAACGAGGAAGAAACAAAGAAGAAACAAAGAAGAAACAAAGAACAAACGAAAGAACGGAAGAACGGCGAAACGGTGCAGACAATGGCGACAAAGGAGACACTGAGCCAGTCGAATTGTTTGATGCTTCCGGAACGCTGATGGGAGGGTTGCTTGGATGTCTGTTTTTCTGTTCCCATGCTCCACTGGAATTGGTGTTCTCTGCTTTTCTCATGGTCACTCGTTTAATGGGTTCTGCTTATGACACATGTATAATGAAAGTCACGAATTATAGCCAAAATAGGAAACTCGAATGGGGGTACTCTCCACCTAGCCCGACGGGCTCGCGAAAGATGTGACCATGATGACCATGATGAGACTGGCTGTTGACGGGAGGGGTCTGTGCGTGGGGATTTGCTTCTGACCGGGAAGCCGACGTACAGCAGTTGGTACTCGTACAGTTGGTGCAGTTGGGCGAAGGAATCCAGGGAGACTCCACCAGGCCGAACCTGCATGTAAGTGTGGGACGTTGGGTGGATACAGGATTCGTATTCGATTCTTCCTCGAGGGCCCAGAGGGAAGCATCTCACATGCTTGGCGCCGTTACTGGGACTCTTGTCGGGAGCACCCATTGCGATGGTCGGTGGACACGATGGTGGGAGGGGTGGGCCAGTTGGACAAGGTCTGCCGACGAGCGAGCACGGAGTGCTCCGTACTCCGTACTCCGTATGTGTGGTTAGAACAAGCATGTTTTGCCGAGCATCTTATGCGTCTTGGGAGGATTCTGGTGCATGGTTTCGGTTTGGGCAGCCGTCAGAAACAGAAAGTTCCGTGCGGGCGGCGAGAGTGGAATACGAATGGTCCAGTGGTTGAGTGGTCCAATGGTCCAGTTGGCCGGGGAGAACGGGGAACGGGGAACGGGGAGAAGGGAAGACTGTAACCGCATGGAGTAAGACGGACAGGGGCAGCGGAGTGTTGTCTGGTATGGAGTACCTCGTAGTTGTAGTCGTAGTAGTAAAATCTCTCACCGAGCCAAGAAAAGGATGAGAAACATAGAGGAGGGGGGGGACTGGTATGATGGATCCTCCCAGAGAAGCGGTGTGTTTGGCGAGCAGCTTCGTGATTGCACTCCTGTCTGCCGGGGTTGATGCCAAGTAACCCTCCACGGGGGCCGTGCTTTTGCGGCCCGCAATCGAGCAGCCAGCAGCGAAAGAAAGGGACAGGATGCCAACAGGGCAGCAGGCCAACAGAGATAGGAAGCCGTACGACGTACGGAGCAAGGTACTGTTATCGGCCTGGGATGACGTACGAGTTGCTCGTAAACATGTTCCCGCAATCGGTGCTGCCAGCTCACGGCGAGTCTGGCTCGCCATTCCCCACCGTGAAGTGGTAAAGTGGTAAAGTGGTGAAATGGTGAAGTGGTGATGCAAAATTTGGAACTTGCGATACGGCGCGTCTGCGATGCAGTCCAGAGCATGACGTAACAAGTCCTTGTTCTACGGAGTACGGAGTACGGAAGGAGTAACCGGCTGCCGAGCTACGTAGTAGCAGTGCACCAAACGAGCCATACATTGTATACAGAGTGGCAGCAACGGCTGTTCCTGCCTGCTCCTGCTGCTCCTGCCTGCTCTGCCTGCTCTCCTGCGCTTCGCTCGTATACTGCGTCTCGTGGCATCCGCCTACCGTGTCACCCCGCCTGTATTTCTGGAGACTGCAGCTCTGAGCTGCATGCAGCCCAAAACAGACAGAACCAAGACATGTCTCAGCGGTCACACGATCTGTTAGGAGGATGAGGAGGAGGAGGAGGATGAAGGAGTAGAAAGAAGACCAGCACTAAGAGCAAGGTGAAGATGAGCAGTGCATCAACGCAGAAACTGACACAACCGACACAACCGACGTTACCAACGACGCAACGCAACCAACGCAACCAACGCAACACAACCAAGCCCTTGTTGATCGACTCCTGCAACGGCCCTGCGCATATGTCTAGAGAATACCGTTGTGGCGGAAAGACTGCCAAATGCCACTAATGTCACACTAAGCGTGGTGCGGTGCAGATCGTCCAGTGAGAAGGCTAGCCTGCAGGCCGCCATGGCCTTACCACACTTGACAGCACTCGCCAGGTCGGTGCTCGCCAGTGCCAGAGCTCACCAGTGCCAGCGCCCGTCAGTGCTCCCCAGCTGTCTACGCCTACACCCCATTGGCCAGACGTCGACGCTTCTTTTCGCTTCTCTCGTTTGCCTCGTTTGCCCTTTCTGCCTTTTCGCCCTTTCTCTTTTTGCTCACGCGCCCCGCTTGCCTCGCCAGCCTCTCGTGATCGCTGCCTGCTGTCTGCAGCCCTTTTGCCTTTTGCTTCTTGCCTCTCTTGCCTCTTTTGCCTACTCTCTCACCCGGCTCCATCCGGCTTGCACCAACTACTACTCCCCTATCTTGCAGCTTGCTTCTTTCCTTCGTTCCGCACGCTTGGCCTGGCGCCGTCCTCTCGGCCTCTCCACCTCTCCGTCTCTGGCCCCTTCCCACTACGCGTCCTCTATCTACGTACGTCGTATCTTACCTTCTACACACCCTGGACCCCCCCGTCTCTCCGGTTCTTTGTCCTCCACTAAATTCTTTTAGACAAAAATCTTCCACTCACCAGCCACGCCCACCGAAGCAAGTACTCCGTACTCCGGGTACACCTGCCCCGCCCCAAAGGCACACCATCCGCGATATTCTTCATCCTTTTCCGCTTCGTTCATCCTTCTGCTCCTCTTCCTCCACCTCCCCTCCCCCCCTCCCCTTCCCCCTGCTTGCAGCGTCCCGTCGTGGCTTGTCTAGCCCGGCCACTATTACTCTCTCAGCCGACCCCTTCGTCTCGCGTTCCCGTTTCCAGCCAATAACCTGTACCTCCATCACTCCGTCTCCGTCCCAAGACATTGAATCGTGCGAACAGACTGGCAATAAGCACACCGGCCCACATTTCTTCCCAGCGTATACGCTACCCGGCTGATCGCTCTGCACTCTCTGCACGCTCTGCACGCTCTGCACGCTCTGCACGCTCTGCACGCTCTGCACGCTCTGCACGCTCTGCACGCTCTGCACGCTCTGCACGCTCTGCACGCTCTGCACTCGGCAACTTGCTGCAACTTTCTGCATTCTGCCTGCACTCGGGCTACTCTCGGGCTGCATTCTGCATTCTGCACTCTTGACGAGCTCTTCTTGCCGTTTGCTCCAACTCGTCCCGTTGTCGACAACCTCACGCCCCCCGGACCACTAATCCTCTCTTGGCCGAAGTGTAGACGTCGGCAAGGTTGGGGCTGACCGACCTGCATCGCCAGTAGTAATCAGGAGCACGCTGGCAAAATGTCAATAAAGTGAGTCCGGCTTCCATCATCCCCACAACGCCTTTATACACATCCTACTCCCCCCCCTCCTCTCTCTCTCTCCTCTCCTCTCCTCTCCGCTGCCGCTTGTTCTTCCTGTCACCACTACTCCGTACACAGTACTCCGTACTTCCCTCTCCATATACGTCTTTGCGCCGTCCGCGTCGCCCCCCATTGCTTCTTTGCTTTCGCACACACACTCTCTCACACACACACACCTCTTCTGCCTCGACGGCTACTCCCCCCCTCCTCTCCCCTGTCTATGGATTTCTACCAGGAACAGCACAGCTACACCCTTGCCCGCAGTGCCAACATCGACACAGATTCTGACGAAGAAACCAGCTGGGTTATGCTGAATCATGAGGGTGATGTCGTCAAGTTGCCCGGAGAAAAGATCTATTACAAAGTGCGCTCGCGCATTGCTCTCGACATCAGCACCCCGAAATCGCTGCCAGGCGCCACGCCCTTCTCCATCAAGAGTGACAGCGGCATTGTCTACATTACAAACAACCGGGTACGACGCGCACTTTCTCTGTGTCCTACCGTCTGCTTTCCCCTACTAATGGCGCCGTAGGTAATCTACCTGCCTGCCAGACCAACGGAGACCTTCCGGTCCTTTTCTGCCCCGATCCTGGACTTTGAAGACACGCGCGTGGCTTCGAGCTTCTTCGGCCCCTGGTCGTGGAACGGAATTGTACGGCCTACTGTTGGCGGCGGCATCCCGACTAGCGTTCCTCGGTTAGAGGTCAAATTGACCTTTAAAGAAGGCGGCCACGATGCTTTCCAGAGCAAGTTCGAGGTCATGAAGGAACGGCTCAGCTATGCGCGAACGTTGCAACAAGAAACGGGCCAGGTCATTCCCACGGGAGAAGATCTGCCCAAGTACGAAGCCACTCAGTCTACAGCAGGACTGCGACCCGCCGCACCTCCACTAGCAGGCACAGGTACAGGCACAAGTACAGGCGCGGGCGCAAGAACAGGCACAGACACAGGCACAGGAACAGACACAAGAACAGAAAATTCCACTGCGCAAACACCCTCAATACCAGACCCAACGACAGCATCCGACCCCGACCGCGGATTCGCACAAGGAACGCCGGACGAGCCGCCCCCAGACTACGAGGAGGCACAGGCGCAGGCCATTGGGATGCAGCTTGAGGAAAATTTGCGCGAGGCAGCTGAACGACAGTAAGATAAGCGGGCGTGGGATTTCATGCGGGGGGAGGGGATACTTTGTCATGGATAGCTCTGCGTCGACCAGCTTTTGGTGTCTGGAGGCGCCGGCCGTCGGCGGAGACCCCCACTCTTCTGGCGTTCTTGTTCATGAAGCTTCTCGCATCTGGGAATTTTGGAGGCTTTGTGATACCCTAATGTTATGATTTGATTGGAGGCCGTGCCGGGGCTGTTGCTGGTGTACTCCGTACACGCGTACCCGTTGTACTCTGTACCCCTCGTAGGACTCGTACTCCGTACGAGTAGCTGTGTGCCAATAGCACTGGTGGTGCCGCCATGGTGCGGGCGCCAAAAAAAAGCCGAGGATGAGTCAGCAAGCGGTATAAGTCACGTGAATCGGATGAGGCCGGCTTTTCGAGGAGTGTGCGCGCCCAATCAAAATCGCGCAATTTGCCATACGAGCAAAGTGACCCGGGAATTTTCTGGACGGCCGTGACTCGCTACGATTTTTTTCACTCTTCCGCTGGCCCTCGTCGTCAAACCACGCAATCGTTCCACCGAGCCACACACGCACCATCCGCCGCTACGCACCTGCCCTTCCCACCTCCCCCCTCTCCAGCTCGATTCCTTTCTTTTCCTGCGACAATGGGCATCTGGGACGCGATCACGGACCTAATTGAGGCGGCAACGCCCTGGAGCGTGGCCGAAGCCGAGGCGGTGGCTGAGGAGCCGCAGGAGGACGCTGAGGAGAGCAGTGCCGACGAGGAGGAGGAAGAGGAAGAAGAAGAGGAAGAAGAGGAGGAAGAGGAGCTTGTTGACCCCAAGGAGACTCTGGAGGAGGGTAAGTGCAGAGACCCCGGTCGGCCGGCAGCTCGGCCGCCCGATGAAGAGGGGCGGAGCTTCGGAGCTTCGCAGCTTCGGAGCCTGCGCGTTGTTCCAACACATGCTAACGGACGCAGAATGCCGGAACTCCAAGGAGTGCGCTCCGGCGAAGCACCACTTTGAAGAGTGCGTGGAGCGCGTGGAGAACGGCAGCCAGGAGGACTGCGTGGAGGAGTGTAAGTCTACGAGTGCCGAGCACCAAGTACGGATACTAACAATTCAGTCTTCCACCTGACTCACTGCGCAACGCAGTGTGCGGCGCCGAAGCTGTGGGCCAAGCTCAAGTAGGTGTCACGATCCCGATAGAAAACGAATGAAAAATCAAAAAGCCGCACGCACGCAGCTGTTGGCAAGCATGACGACACTCGAGAGAGAGGGAGAGAGGCCCAGGGCTCGGGAAGAGGAGAGCAGGAAGAGGGCAAAAAGAAGGAAGAAGCGAGGTCTAGAGAAGCCGGTCTAGGTCGTCTCTGGATGCGACCTCCTTTTGTAGGATAACGTCTTCTGGAGAGGGCAAGGGTGATAGCATATGTTTCCCAATCCGAAATTTTGAGAACAGGGCACGGTGCACGGTGCACGACCATGGGTGCATGACCATGGCACACACACACACTTGTAGAGCATGGATACTATCTTCATCGGTCCCCCAGACCGGTGGCTCGGGAGACTGCCTGCTTTGGGCGCCATTGGCACTTCACATGCTTTTGAGGATCTCGTTTGCGGGCCGAAATGGTTGGCTTATCTTTCGACCAGCCGGCAGTTGGGCTCGACGATGAGGCGAGCATCTGCGGCTCTTTTTGTTTCTGCCTGTGCCGGTTTCTGTCTTTGGAGTGTTCGGCTAGAAAAGTGGTTCCGTCAGTTGAGTACGACGAGGAGTGCTCCGTACTCGTACTCGTTACTCTGTACAGAGAACTGTACGGAAGTACTTCTCTCCGTACGGCCTTCCCCTCCTGCAGGACAGAGCGGGCTGACCCAAAACGGCAGGCCCTTTGGCCTTTGGCCTTCTCTTCCCCTCCCCCGCGACAGCGGCCATGATAAGTCGATCGTCAATGGTCGTCTTCGTTGCCGGCGCTCGGGTCTTCTTATCGCGTCCACTCTGGCGCAATATATCCTGCATTTGCATTCTCGCATATCTGTGGGATGCGAACCCTAGCACGCAGCTTGCGGAGCCACTGACTCGGTTGGTTCGACCGGCTCCTAGGGCACCTGCGGCTTGCTCGTAAGATACTGTGTTCAGGTGTGCGACAACAGGTGCGAGCTTTTCGCTTGTGAGGCCAAAATAAATCGGGCCCTGGCCCCCTTCCTTCTTGGCGTTCTCTGGTGCCACGGCCACGGTTCATCTGCATTTGTTGATTGTAGAGTCGTAACGCTCGTATTATTTTCTCGTTCTCCTCGTCTTTTCTTCTCCGCATTTCTTAGCCGTGTCATCTTTATTGTCTTTTTGAACCGTTGTTTCTGTTTGTCTCTGTCCCCTCTGTCCTCTCTGTCACCTCTGTCACCTCTGTCCTGTCTTCCTCCTCTCTCTTCAGTCGCGTGACAGGTGACACCTTAGCGCTGCGAAGAACGCGGATTAATTCGGCACCGCCACGCGGCCTCGCAATGGTTTCTCCTACCAATGGTGCCGAAGACGGAGATTGGAAAAAAGAAGATGCTGTTGGTGTCAACACTGTCAACAACATTGTCGTCGAGGTCGACCAGATCCACTCGCCCTGTTCCCCATCAACAGACAACCATGCAATTGCCCATGGACTAGCATCTCCAATGCGCCTCGGATCGCGAACCACTCAAGATGACGATGCTGCCAGCGGTATGGCCGCTACCGGCGTGCCGACATATCGCGTGTACAAACGGCGATGGTTCGGTCTGGCGCAGTTGACCTTGCTCAACATTATCGTCGGCTGGGACGTACGTGCTACTTGCGCCTCGAAAACTGTTCCCTCTTTCGTTCGCTGACCTTTTAGTGGCTCACCTACGCCCCCGTGGCGTCCAGCTCGGCCGCTTTCTTTCGCACGTCCGAAAGCAACATCAACTGGCTCAGCACTTCCTTTCTGTTCGCCTTCTTCTTCATCACTCCTGTCGTCATCTACACCCTACACTTTGGCCCCCGGCCCTCCATCATCGCCTCCTCCCTCCTCATCCTCGTCGGCAACTGGGTCCGCTATGCTGGCACCCGCGCGAATCTCGCCGCCGACGGCGCCTCTGGTGGCCACTTTGGCCTCGTCATGTTCGGCCAGATCCTCACCGGAATGGCCCAGAACTTTATTCTCGCCGCGCCCACGCGCTACTCCGACCTCTGGTTCACCAATCGCGGTCGTGTGGCTGCCACGGCTCTCATGAGCCTGGCCAATCCGCTCGGCGCCGCCCTGGGACAGCTCGTGGTGCCTTTTTGGGTCAGCGGACCCAAGGACATTCCCAACATGGTGCTCTATGTGTCCATCATGGTGAGCGATCCTTGCTTTTTGCGGGTTTGATCTTCTCTCCCCCCTCCCCACTAACAGAGCAGTCGTCTGCCATCTGCATTCCCTCCTTCTTCGTCTACAGCCGGCCCCCGACGCCCGTGGCGCCTTCGTCCGAGTCTCCCAAGACCAATTTGATGGACTCGATGCGCCTGTTGTCGCGCTCTGTCGAGTTCTGGCTCATCTTTATTCCCTTTGCCGTCTATGTCGGCTTCTTCAACTCCGTATCGTCTTTGCTCAACCAGTTCATGACGCCCTACGGCTACACGGACGACGAGGCCGGCATCGCTGGCGCTCTGCTCATTGTGGTCGGCTTGGTGTCGGCAGCGGTTACGTCGCCCATTCTCGACCGCACCAAGACCTTTGTGGCCACCACGAAAATCTGCGTGCCCATCATTGCCATCTGCTACCTCGTCTTTATCTGGCTGCCCGGCACCCACGACACCGGCGGCCTCGTAGGGCCGTACGTGGTGCTGTCCGTGCTCGGTGCTTCCTCGTTCACGCTTGTCCCCGTCGTCATCGAGCTGCTTGTCGAGCTCACACATCCCGTGAGCCCCGAGGTCACGTCGGCCATCGCCTGGAGCGGCGGCCAGCTGCTAGGCGGTCTTTTTATTATAATTTCCGATGCCCTGCGCGAGGGCGACGACGCCTCACCTCCCCATAATATGAAGCGCGCACTCATCTTCACAGCCATTGTGTCCATGGTCACCATGCCGCTGCCGCTGGCCTTGGGCCTGTTTGGCCGCGCAGAGGCCATACGTTTGCGGCGCATCGGCGCAGACATGCTGGCTGTTCCGGACGAAGAGCCGAATGGAGGCGCATGATCGGCTCTGGAGGATTCCTTTTCTTCCCGCCAACTGGCTCTTCTCATCTCTTTCCTTTTATGGTTCTAATCATGTCCTTATTATGTCCTTGGGTTCTGTATTGTAATGGAAGGCTGGCGGGTGTTTAGGACTTGGGACTCTAATGTATACAGCATGACTGGACGAGA
Organism: Dryadomyces quercus-mongolicae; assembly: GCA_002215975.1. Taxonomy (NCBI): domain Eukaryota; kingdom Fungi; phylum Ascomycota; class Sordariomycetes; order Ophiostomatales; family Ophiostomataceae; genus Dryadomyces; species Dryadomyces quercus-mongolicae. The sequence continues at coordinate 639,926 of NIPS01000006.1, read as the reverse complement.
TGACTTATGTGGAATAATCAGTATGATCCTACTTTTGGTCCTTGCTGCCGACAGCCAGCCGGCTTTCCCACTTGTGCCGCAGCTGTTCCATCTCCTGCCAGCATGTGCGTCCAATGTCCTCAAACTCTTGCCGCTGCTCTGCCGTTGTATCCACGACGCCCTTGCGCCGACCGACTGCCTTGCTCAGCACGTGTCCATAGCCCGCATAGTCCGAGACATTATCATTTGCCGCCGGCTCTGGCGTGCCCTCCCAGCCCCAGCCCTCGACCTCTGTCTTCTTGACGAGCGCACGTCCACCGCGGGTCGCGCTGGCTCCCCACTTGATGCGTGTCGCCTCGGCCGCGTCCAACGCTTCGGCCGGCTGCAGTGCCACCCATACGGCGGCCGTGGCGCCCTTGTAGGCCGAGACCACGTGCCAGGGCGAGCCGAGCCAGCGGGCAATGTAGAGGACAATGTGGTAGAGCTGGAAGAAGAGCAGAGGCACAGGGAAGAGCGTCGAGCAGACGATGCCGGGGTGCGTGACGTACTGCCGCGGGGCTACCGTCTCGTCCTTTTCCGAGGCCGTATCAGTGCCCACAAACGGCGCCGCCACCCGGCGCACGCCCGGCAGTTCGCTCGTCAGCGACAGCACATCTGTCAGGCGCTTCGAACTCTCGTAGGGCGCATCCGTGCGCACACCCTGCAGGTCGTCGAGCGACAACGCCTCCCAGCGCATGGCGTCGACACTGCTCTCCCAGACAATGCGCGCTGGCGGCAGCGTTGAGCCGGCCGGCCGGCGCAGCAGCGGCAGCAGTGCGTGGGCCAGCAGGTAGTGGCCAAACACGTTGGCACAGAACACCTCGCCCAGCAAGTTGTCGAGGTCGGCCTGGGGATCGGCCGCCGACACCTGTCGGCCGGTCAAGGGGTCGACCAGCAGGCCGGGTGTGGCCATCTTGAAGGCAGGGTAGGACGTGGCCTGCTTGAGGCCGTCGGTGAGGATCTGCTTGGTGATCCCGACCCAGCTGAAACCCGTCCAGCCGCCTATGCCGGCATTGAAGATGACGGCATCGAGACGCGGCACACGGGCCTGCACGAGGGTGCTGCGGCCGGTGGTGCCACCACCCGTGAACACAGCAAGCGTTCCGGCCGCCAGCTGCTGGGCAGCCGCGTAGACGGTGGGCAGGCGGCACAGATCAAGCTCGATGCTCGACAAGTGAATGCGGGCACTGGCACTGCTGGCCATGTGGTTGGGGTTGCGGAGGTGCTCACGCAGGACGTCGACGGTGGCGCGGGACTTTGCCGGCGACCGGGTCGTCACGATGACGGTAAGGTGAGACGCGGCTGAGCGCTGGGCGGCGAAATTGTCCATGAGCAGCTGGGCAATGCCGAGGCCAATGCCACTGGAGGGAGTCAGTAAGAAGAGGTCGTGGAATCTCAAAATCCCCCAATCCCCAAATCCCAACATTCTAAAATCCCAATTCCCATTCCCAAAATGGTCTGACAAAATACAAACTCACCTATTGGCGCCAGTAACGAGTACAAAGAGCTGGTCCTTGCTGGGGACGACATCCCAGGGTGCAGCAGCAGCCATGGTGAGCAGAACAAGGGAATTGACAAGGTGATGATGCGGCAATGGCGAGCAGGAAGACGAAACGGCCAGGAAAAGGACATGGGATGACAAGGGAAGAGCCGTTGCAAAATAGAACGAAGCGCTAAAGAGCTCCAGCTCAGGGTGGGTCCTCTACTGATTGGCGCAAGTTTTAGGCATCCCTATATTTACCGTCTTAGTGTTTCTGGAAGACTTTACAGAGTATTCCGTATTCCGTATTCCGTACATCCATCTACTATCTTCATCACCACCGAAAGATGTAGCCATGGGTCGAGTGATCATTTTGGCTGGCGCACCAGACCCAGACACAATCGATTGGTCATCGGCCGATCTTCTCGATCATTTCATTGGGGCCGTGGCGCGGTTTGCCGGCCTCACAGAAGAAGAGGAACAGCCTCGAACGCAGTCGGAGGGTCCACGATGGCGTGCGCTGCCTGCCGCAAACGGGCCGTCGCTGTACCAGGACACGGCCGCCGAGAGCCGACTGGTCGAACTGCCAGACGGCCAGCAGAGCAGTCTGCCGTACGGTCGGGCCGAGTTCCTCGTGACGACGCAGAGCCAGTCCTTTCTCGAGGCGGCAGCATCATTCAGACAGTCGGAGGTGACGTCCCTTCCATCCATGCCGATGTCTTTTCAGCTTCCACAAGCTTTGCCGGCTGTTGCAAGAGGAGGAGAGGCCAGCCAAGATATGGAGCCCACGTTGCCATTTGACGACGAGACCACTTTGTCCGCATTCCTCGAGTACTCTTTGGCCGCTCACAACGAGCTGCCCTCGTCGTTGCCAGACCTCTCTGAGCTGCAAGGCCGCGGAAAAGACACCGAAGAAGAGGACGTGAGCCGGCACGAGAGCACGTTCTACGACGAGACCACGGCCTCGTTTGGCGCACAGTCCGATGCTAGCTGCGTCCCGTCCACACAGTCACAGACATCTCGGCCGGCCCTGCCCGCTCGCTGGGGCCCTCTCACGGATCTGGAGGCCATCCCTGCCGCCGCTTACCTCGTCTCCATCGCTCCACAGACGGCCACCATCAGCAGTGTCGTGGGCGTCATTTCTGTGGCCGAGCCGCGCGAAGTGCACACGCGCTGGGGCAGCACGTCGTCTCTCGTGGAGATCGTGGTCGGCGACGAGACACGGGCTGGCTTTGCCGTCAGCTTCTGGGTGGCCACGTCGGGACCGGGACCAGGTCTCCCTCCGCTGCAGCCGCGTGACGTCATCCTTCTACGGCACGTCGCCCTCCACGTCTTTGGCGACCGCGTCTACGGCAGCAGCCTGCGCAAGGACCAGACCAAGGTGCAGTTGCTGTGGCGGGCCGGGGACGAGACCGAGGCCGTCTTCTCGTCGGCCGAGCTGGGGCGTGCGAGCCGGACGATGGCCATGTCACGTGTACACACGCCCGATGCACGGCAGGCCCTGCTGGCGAAGACGGCACGCGTGCGCGCATGGGCGCTGCGATGCATTGCCGGTGGGCCGCGGTGGGAAGAGAGTGCAGACGACCGAAGGCAGCGGACATGGGACATGCCGCCAGCGGATACGCAGGAATAAAGACATAACATATCTTAGATAATCATGAAACACACTGTTTATGCAGTGTATTATTTCCCATAATGGCAGGCACAAAACAATTCCAGTCCTTCCGTTTTCACGGAAACGGTCCGTTTTCTCCGTTTCTCGCTACTTCCATTGCTCCTTCTCCTCTCTTTGGCTATTTGCTGCCGTTTCCGTTTCCGTTTCCGTTTCTCGTTTCCTTCTCTGCCTCAAACATAAAACATGTCGTTGGCAATGTCGGGATGTACCTGGGGCATTGCACCCACGCCCGCCGTCGTCGTGCTCGCCTGGCTGGCCGTGTCATCGACGTCACTCGCCAACACACGATCAAACCCACGGTTTTGGTACAGTCGAGCACGCGTGCACACGATATCGGCATAGTACGCCGGCGGACAGATGCTGACGGCTTTGGTCGCCCGGTTGAACAGATAGCACATATTGTGTGTGGCCGACTCGAGAGCAGCCACGGCAGCGGCACCGTTGTCCTTGAACCGCGGACGGAAGATCTCGTCATACAGCACGGTATAGTGCGCTGGACGTGCCGTGCCCTTGATGGCCGTGTGGGCTGTGAGATAAAAGTCCCAGTACCGTTGCAGCGTCACGCCGCGGTCGACAATGGTGCCGCAAGAAATGTTGCCCGTTTCGTGGCCGGCCTGTGTGGGGAAGAAGCGTGTGTGATGGCGCTTCACCGACACAATGATGGAGATGGCCGGTGCTGACGGCGACTTGTACAGACCTTTGGCACCTTCACGAATCAACGGCAGCTCAATGTCGAGTACCTGGGCGAACTGGCCTTCGGACACGCCATCCCGGTACACGAGGACGTTCTCGGGAAGTTTACCAGAGTTGCGATCGCGCCACAGCAGAAGACGGCTGCGAATCGCCCCCGACAGCCGATCACTCGTCATCTCTTGTCGGCCGCGCTGCTCCCAACATACGGCCGGCCACTGCGCGAAGTGCTGGTCGACACTGGCCACGAGACCGACGTGGCTGGGAAGGCTTTCTACTCCTTTTCCAGCACCCACATTTGTGGGATGGATCACATCGTATCCGATAACCATAGTCTTTCCTTCGGACAGCAGGCCCAAATCCTTCTTGTCGTCGCCCAGACGGTGGTTGATGCCTCCCAATTTCAGGTTGAATTTGAGTCCAACATTGGCAAAATACTGCGGATCGAATCCGCCAAAGTTGCCACCTGGGCCACGCGATTTGGTGAACTTCCTACTGATCACACAGACCGTGTGAATGCCGATGTCGGTGTCGCCCAAGAGCTTGATCGAGCCGTAGAGGTCTTTATCCTCGTTGTTCGGCAGAATAAACAGCACAATGCGCGGACGGTTGGCAATGGGCATCTGTTTCGCCTGCGTCAGGGCGTGGCGTACGGCCGAATCCCCATTGGTCGGATCGCCACTCGTGCGGTATTCGTGACGGCCCATCGTCTCTGGTTTCTCTCGCACAGGCACGCCTAGGTTGTTCCGCAAGAAGCGGCCAAACTCGGTCACAGCCCGCTTCACTTCGTCAAACTGAGCAGCTTGCGTGCCCTCCTTGAAAAGCTGCACAAATGTCCAGGGAGCTCCACCACCAGAACCACTTGTGCCGGGCTTCACCACGCGTTGTCCGTTGAGATTCCACGAGGCCTTGCTCACCTGGATCGGCTGGGCCTTCTGGTACTGAATACGAGGCGAAGGTAACACGCGGGCGTCCACGGCGATCATGCGATCGGCCACGACAAGCCCAAACTGGCGGAAGAGTGCTTCGCTGCCGCTGTCCAGCTGCAGCACCTTTCGTCCCAGGCCCGTGATGGAGCGGGCATTTTCCACTGGCGTGCGGCAGGCGAAGAGGATCATGGCCGATGCCTCGCCGGCGCCGAGACGAGCCTTGACCGGCTGTCCGGCCACCAGAGTGCACCATTCGGCCGGGAAATATCGAGGGTTATCAGACCGTCCCAAGTTGATCAACGGGATATTCTCCAGTTTGGCTTTGTATTCTGTGAAGATCAGCATATGAGTACGACGTTGCTTGTGGGGGTATCAGGGGCATAAACTTACTTTTGCGGAAATATTCTTCCACCGTCACCATCTGGCCGTTTTGCAAACCAGCCACGGGTGCTTGGCTCTCGCTATACCTGAACTGGACGTCGTGCGGAGTGGCATAATCCGCCATCACACGGAGATCATTGGCAGCAGCACCGCCTTGGCGTCCACGCATGTTGTCTCGGCGACGGGCCAATCCACCCATTGTGTAGTCCTGTGTTCCTACACCTGGGATTTCAACAGTCACGCGCATGGTCTTGAGCATGTCGTGCAGCCGTTTGCTTGGACGACCGGCCCGCTTGAGGATCTCAGATAACTTTCCGGCCTCGCGGAAGACACCGTGCGTCACGTTGACATTGAGCAGGAGTCGTCCCGTGGCAGGACGCACGCTCTGGAAATATCCGCGTACGGCCTCGAGGAAGTTGCCCAACGACTTGCGCTCTGTCTGCAGCTGCGTCGGGAAAAAGCGGCTGTTGCCCACCGTTACTGTGCCGGGGGCCGCCATGCGTGGCCCGTGACCCAGCAGGATGCCGACAGCATCAACGACTTCGGGGAACTTGGGGAAGACAACATCGTTGACGTCTCGGTCGTCGCGCATCGTACGCAGCCAGTGCTGTAGGCCGTCCAGCGGCAGTACTATTGGTCCATCAAACTGCACACGGAACTTTTTGCCCTCTACTTCGACGTTGTCCAGCACCGGCGGACTGCCCAGAGATGGCGGCAGTGGCGCCAGCGTCACGATGCGGCTCTTGAGCTCGGTGGCCGCCTTCACGCCCGGCACAGCCGATAGCACATTGACGACCACATGGCGTAGGACCTTGCGCAGGAGGGGACCCCTAACTTCACCACCACCCTGAGCACCTCCCGGACCGCTACCACCGCCACCGCCACCGCCAGCAGCAGCAGCAGCAGCAGCAGGAGCTTTCCCCTTGCCACTACTCTTTTTTTCGACCGGCTCCCCTTCTTGTCGCTGTCGGGTCACCTGGACGTTGTATTGCATGAGCTGGCCGAGTTTCCCAAAACTCAACTCAAAGAAGTTGGCCCAGACGACAACGGGCGTGCCTGCGGTGCCGTAAGCCGGTCGTCGAGGGAAGCGGGCGAGGTCTTGGCCAGTAGAGGGACCGGCCCCCGCTGGAACAGCAGCAGGTGCAGGTTCAGCAGCTGCCTTGCTTGCACCACCTCGGCCACCTCGGCCGCCTTTACCGCCTCTGCCTTTGCCTTTGCCTCTTCCGCCGGAGCTGATGGCTACACTTTCCATTTGCTGTGTGACACCGGCCACAGACGATGTGGATCCTGTCATGAGCTGGTCTTCGAGATCCCGGATCTCATTACTGGGTGTGGCCTGGCCATCGGGGTAGCTGTGTGTGTCAGACGGCATCAAGAGGGTCCAGAAAAGAGCAGAAGATCGAAATTCACCTGAAGGCACTGAAGTCGGACGGTGCAAATCCACCACGACCACCACGTCCACCACGGTAGCCGCCGCCACCACCACGATCGCCTCGATAACCACCGCCACCACGGTCTCCGCGGTAGCCACCACCTCCGCCGCGGTCTCCACGATAACCACCACCACCACCGCCACCACCGCGGTCTCCACGATAGCCACCGCCGCCTCCGCGGCCACCTCCACGGTCTCCTCGATAACCACCACCTCCTCCGCGGTCACCGCGCTGGCCGCCGCCGCGGCCTCTGCCTTGATATCCTGACATGAGTGTATGATGCGTATGCTCGAATGGACTGGGATGAGTTTGACTGTCCCTTGAAAGGACGGATTGGACACCCAGACGGAGCTAGACAAGCTCGTTTGTTTGCTCTTCGAAGATGCGGTCAGAGTGGGTACGAGAAATATGGGGCCGCCTTCCTTTTGGTCTTGGGCCTCAACAATTCAGTTTGGAGAGAGAGGAGAAAAAGACGGGAGAAAAAGAACGGCGACTTTGTAGTCTGGGGAGAAGCTGGGGAAGTCCCCTGCGCTCATCTAGCTCTTGCTAGGCTCACTTGTCTACCTCGAACTAGTCCCCACTGCTGCAAGCAAGTTGTTGACCACCTGGCTGTGTGATTGCGTCGGTCGAAACGCTCCTTTGGGAAAATTCACGCACGGCAAGAAGTCTTGGGATACAGACTGTTGCCTGGTGATGCTGTGTCCTGTGTCATCCCATGACAAGCATGGCCAGGTCGTCATGGCAAGACGGGATGCAGGAAAGAGGGCCCTTTGCTGGCCATTTAGCCAACCGGCTGTTCCGATATTGCTTCTACGGCACCAAGAGAGCCCAATGCAAGGCATGGTTGTGGATCGAACGAGTCATGATTCGTTGATCCGGGTTTGAAATTCTGCTGGCAGTGTTTGGAGGACTTTTTTCGGGCTTGGGTGTGGGATGCTTGCCATGCAAGACAGATTGCCAGTTTTTTTTCATGGCTGCATGGTCCGGATCTCGAACGGAACCATTAGCCGGTCTTGGCCCAGGAATCAGCCACAGCGAGAGAAGCGAGAGACAAAAAAAAAGGCCATCCAGCGGCAAGAAGCAGTCAGTTGCTGTCAATGGTAGCACGAATCTCACACCGACAATCCACAGACGCAGCGCACGAGCAAGACACAAAAATCTGTACGGAGTACGGAGTACGGCGTACTGTATATTTCTATTACTCACTCCTGTCCTGGCAGAGTCGTGCTACTCTGTACGAGAGGGTTGCATCAGTCTTTCATGCAGCTGGTTTGGAAGGACCTGCGCTAACGATACGCTGGGAGACTCTTGAAACCCTGGACCAGTGACGTATCCGCACTGATAACCAGATACGGCTCAAGATACGACAATACATGGGGAAAAAAAATAGATGCCCAACGTTCTGGGCTTGAATTTTCCGTCTTTTCCGTCTTTTCTGTCTATGAATCGTGTCATGCAATGTGTGCCATCTCTCATTGGAGCGGGACAAGTGACAAACGCTTAATCGCGGCCGAGAAGCACCAGGTTGGCCACGTTCATGGCCGCCATAATCAACCAGATGATTCCTCCCAGAATGGCCACGGGCCACGAGTTGGCCATCTTCACAGGGACATCATGGCCTTCGAGATCGGCATTTCCCGATGCGGTATGACCGACAGGGGTGGTGGCGGCGGGAATTGGGACGTCGTGGTGAGCGCCGTGTCGCGGGCTGCGCTCAATGCGGGCATTGCCGGGCTGGACGGTCATGTACTTGTTGCTGCAGGTGAACCACAGAAGTGGAGCCGTGACAAACGGCAAGACGATACTGAGGGCGACCTGCGTGGCGTTGAGAGCGGCATCGAGACCGGAACGGCCGACGGCGCCGGCAATGATGATGCTGGGCATGATGCTGATGGAGCGGGTCAAAAGGCGGCGCAGCCATGGCGGCAGGGTCCAGTGTAGGGCGCCTTCGCTGACCATCTGGCCGGCGACGGTGCAGACGACACCAGCGGACAGACCGGAGAAGAGCAAGGCCAGGGCGAAGATGGTACCGGCTGCCGGGGCGATGCTGGAAGCCAGCAGGTCATGAATGGCAAAGATGTCGGCACCTTCGGCATCGGCATTGCCGTAAAGTGCGGCGCCAGCGACGACGAGGATGGCCGAGTTGACAAAGAGCGCAAAGGTGAACAGCGACAGGGCCAGCTCGGCAATGGAGTACTTCATGGAGTGGCGGATGGCAGGCAGCGAGGGGATGTAGGTCTTTTCGTTATTGTCATCGTCGTCGTCGTCGTCGTCGGCCTCAGCGACAGCCCGTGGCAAGTAGCCCCGGCGGACATCGAACTGGCGCAGCCGCGACTGCACGATACCGGAGCCCAGATAGATGCTGTGGGGCATGACGGTGGCGCCGAGAATACCGCAGGCCTGGTACAGGGCCGTGGGCTGAACGAGAGTCGACGAAGGCAAGTAGCCGCGCAGGACTTCGGAGGCGACGCCGGCGCCGGCCGTTCGCTGGACGAGTGACAGCTGGATGCAGAAGCAGACGACGACGGCGAGGACGAGTGGTGCGACGACCATTTCAAAGGTGCGGATGCCGGGATTGAAGCGCCAGCGGCGACGAGGCGGGGAGGGGGGTGATGGCGGCCCAGAACTCTGTCGTTTCCACGGATTCAAGCGACTGAGGAAACGCCATGGGCTTTTGCGGGTGGTTTGGCTCTTGTGGGCACCGGCGGTGGTGGGACAGAAGAGGAGGACAACAAAGACATCGACGATGGAGATGGCGCAGCCAGCCAGCAGAGGAATGCGTGGTTCGAGCAGGTTGAGAGCAATGGCAGTGCCAATGACCTCTGCAATATCGGTGGCGATGATGGCGATTTCGGCGAGAATGTAGAGGGCGATGTTGAGCCAGCGCGGCAGAAAGGCGCGACAGGCCTGGGCGAGGTTGCGGCCGGTGATGGTTCCGAGCTTGATGGAGAGGCTCTGCAGGAAGATGGCAAAGATGTTGCTGAGGAGAACGATGAAGAGCAGTCGGAAGCGGTACGAGGCGCCGGCCGAGATGTCGGTGGCATAGTTTCCGGGATCGACTGACGATTAGCGGACGAATGGTAAGAGCCAAAAGAGAAGGGAACAACTTACTGTAAGCGACAGCGACAACGAAACCCGGACCCATGAAGCGAACAAAGGTCACCAGAGTAGTGCCGGAGCGACGGAAGAAGTCGAGGATCCGGACACCGACGGGGGGACGCCGACCGGGCGGCGTTCCGTCCCCATGGTCCGGACGGGCAGCCTGGACTGTGCCGTCCGTCCGGACGAGACCTCGCGACGGTTCTGACGGTTCTTCTGGACGAAAAACAGAGGAATCGAGTCGCGAGGGCGCCGACGCCGGGGTGGTCGCAGAGACCCGGCGGCCGGCAGAGGTGCCGTCGTTGTCGACTCCGGCCTCTTCGAGGGCCGTGTCGGTCAGCGGCCCCGCTGAGGCGTCGTCTTGGGCCAGGCCGGCGCTTTCAAGAGTCAGCGCAGCCGTACGGCGCAGGCAACGCGAATTAGCGAGGCCCTTCAAGTCTTGGTTGGTCGTCAGATCGTTGGAGAGCGGATTGGGGCTCTGATTGTGGCCGTCGCTCTTGGGCGGCTCATCTGTGCGAGACGGACAGTTCATGGTTGTGGTCAGGGCACGGACAGGCAGTGCTTTGTACTCCAGAGTCCAGGGGAGAGTCAGGTGATGCCAATCTCCAGGTTGGGCAGGCGACGAGATGGTTTTGAAAAGTCGGCACCCTTGTGGCCGCTCCACCGAAAACTGGCGTTTACGTCATCCGTCTGGAACGGAGGAAATCCACATTGGGAAATTGGTCTTACGACAGCGTCACGAGAGGACAGCATTACGATGACGAACGAGTACGAGTACGGAGTACTATGACGAACGAGCACGCTGCGATTTATGTGTACGGAGTACACTTTACGTAGAACTTGTAAACTCCTTCTCTCGCTCTCTCTCCAGTCGAGGCTGAAACTAACTGTTTACAGCTGGAAGTTCACAAAAATGCTAGCTTTTGTTTGGCTGCCCTATTATCGCTCTAGTCCCATTCATTCCGATATTCCCCATTCTTCGATCCTCGGCTCTGTTCCGGCTTCCGGCTTCTAACTTGGCCATGTCTTCCCGAAGTCTTTGATTCTACCTTCTGTCCGCTGCTCATGTGTTGAACCCTGCCATGCAACGCCTGTCATGCAATGTTGAAGTCCTGTTCTTCCTGTCCTTCCTGTCCTCCTCCTGTCCTCCCCCTCCTTCTCCTCCTTATGTCCTTCTCCTCCTGCCCCCTCCTCCTCCTTTTCCTCTTTCTCCTCCTGCCCTCCGTCCCTTTACCGCTCCTTCTTCTCTTCTGCCCGCTCGGCTTCTCGCTTCGCGTAGATGCCCGCCGTGAACGGATTCTCCAGCCGCAGCGCAATCAGGTACACCACGAGCACCTCAACCGTCAGCAGCAGCCCCGCCGGCCGCCCGTATACTAGCGCAGACCCCAGGAAACTCATTGTGCTGCCGTAGTACATGGGTGCATCGGTCACGTTGAACGGAAAGCCTGTCACCATGCTGTCCATGAGGATGCCAAAATAGTCACCCAAAAAGGTGCCCGTGATGCCCAGCTGCCACGTCGACGAGACCACAAGCACGTTGCCCAGGGCCAGCAGCGCATAGCCAGCATAGGCTACAGCGGGCGTGTCGGTGAACAGCGGCAGCGTCGGCTGGTCACGCAGGGCATGCTCGTAGAGCAGGTCGCGGACGATACCCACGGAGAAGATGGTGACGGCGAGTGCGTAGCAAGCGACGCGGGCATTACCGCCAAAGAGGCGTGTGAGGAAGTGCGTGCGATATTCTGCAAGTCAGCGACGGCCGTGGTCAATAGTCAATAGTGAAGCCAAGCATACCCTTTCTCGCGACGATACTGTCCAGTTAGCAGAGAACTACGGACACAGAAGGAATATGAATACGTACTTCCAAAAGGTCGGGTTAAAGGCAATGGAAAAGGCCGAAACTATGCGGTCAGCAGCTGTGAAGGCAAGAAAGCAGACAACTCACTGTAGAGGCTCTTCTGGCTGAAGTCGACCAGCTGGCCGAGATCGATAGAGTCCATGGTTGAAGGAGATGTATGAAAGACGAGCTACAAAGGTGTGAAAGGGTGAACGAGGTCAACGAGGTCAACAAGGTCAACGGTGAGAAGAGGCCAGACATACATCCGCGATGGAAACAGAAGGAAGCTCAACAGTTTGGGGAAGACCACGTGCGATTGGCCCGCCAGGTGGGGTGTTGAGCTGTCTTACAGGATTGGCAGCATGTGACAGCCGCTACGGAGCTACGGAGTAGGGCTGCTGGGCCCAAGCGACAGGGGTCGTTTCAGGCTGGAGCTTCTGGCCAATGACAGTCAAGCTGTGTTTTCCTGAAGCTCTTCTTGTCGCAAACGAAGCGAAACGGGGGCATCGCTGAATGTGCGTGCTGGTCGCGTTGCGCACATCTGGCCGTTGTTCTTGCGTTCTTGTTTCTTTAAATTCTTGGCTTTTTGCTCTTGCTTTTCTTCTTTGTCTTTGATTCTTCCACCACATCGCCATCATGCCTCCTAAAAAGTCCAAATCTCGAGCAACGCCTCAAACTTCTTCCTCCTCCTCTCAGACACCCCCAATTAACCCAACCTCTTCCTTCACACCCGAGAACTTTGACGCCGAGCTGCGCTCGCTGGCGGCTCAGGCGCGCGCCGATGCTGCCGTTCCCTGGACCACTGCTGCCCGCGAACAAGCCGCCATCTATGGCCGCTCTCTTCTTCTCCTCGTCCTCGCCGCCGCCTCTGCCAATGCCTCTCGCGACGCCCTCTCGCCCGTCTACGGCGGCATCCCGGCCGATGGCCGACACCCCACTGTCGTCATAGTCGCCTGTTTCTTCGGCTGGTCCGCCAATCTCGTCCTCCGCCACATCGTCGAGCCTCGCTTCCGATGGCGGCCCTGGGCTGCCTGGACTACTTCTCTGGCCGCTTTCCTGCCCTTGATCGCCGCCTACCTCCCCGTCGTCCAGTACTACCTCATGCGTGTCAGCACACTGCTGGGCGCTCGCTGGGGCCCTGCCCTGACCGAGGCGCTGTCTCTGCTGCCCCTTGTCGCCGTCTCGGCCGCCTGTCTGGCCACCGAGCTCGACAGCGCCGCCGGCCTCGAAGAAGCCATGCCTTCGCTGCCCCGCTGGCTCACCGACGCCCTGCCCGGCATGCTGTCCTGGGGCACTTTCCAGCTGGCCACCCGCTGGACGGGCGCGCTGCTGTCGGGTGTTCCGCGTCTCGCTCGCCAACTGGCTTTGGCAGCTGTCTACGCCGCCATGGCGCCCTCGGGACTGCTGCGGTATGCGGCGCCGGCACTGACGCACGCGGCCGTCCTCAATGTGCATGTGGATGTGCCAGCACTCGAAAATCTGCCGAAACTGCCCTTTCTGCCGTACGGGTCCGTCAATGCATCGCTGGCCCATGCCGTCTCGACCACGGCCGGCCTCGACCACTGGACCCTTCTTGAGCGGCGCGAGTCCATCACCGGCTATGTGTCTGTGCTCGAGAACACGGACCAGCACATGCGCGTGCTGCGGTGCGACCACAGCCTGCTGGGCGGCGAGTGGACGGGGTTTCCGGCCAACCCGGTGGCCGAGCCGATCTACGGCGTCTTTGTGATGCTCGAAGCTGTGCGGCTGGTGGAGAGTGCCATTGAAGCGAAACCCAATGCTCTGGTCATGTAAGTCCTTGTCCTCTTTCTGTCACTCCTATCTTCTCTTCTGACCACCAGTGGCCTGGGCATCGGCACGTCTCCGGCGGCCCTCGTGGCCCATGGCATCGACACTACGGTTGTCGAGATCGATCCTGCTGTCCACGACTTTGCCTCGCGCTACTTCCATCTGCCCTCCAACTACACGGCCGTCATTGAGGATGCCGTGACCTATACGGACCGCGCTGTCCAGGAGGCGAGCCGCTACGACTACATTGTGCACGATGTGTTCACGGGCGGTGCCGAGCCCATCTCTCTTTTCACTCTGGAGTTTCTGCAGAATCTGCACGACCTCCTGAAGCCGACGGGTGTCATAGCCATTGTAAGTTTTCTTTTGCTTATTCTCAAAGTTCTCTTCTGACCGCTAGAACTACGCCGGCGATCTTGCCTTGACGCCCATCAAGGCCGTCGTCCACACCATCCGCACTGTCTTTCCCTCTTGCCGCATCTTCCGCGAGCACCCGCGTGACCCGGACGACCTCGACGACCCGTCTGGCCGCGACTTTACCAACGTCGTCATCTTCTGCACCCGCAGTGGTGCCCCCGTCACCTTCCGTCGACCTACTGAGGCGGATATGCTGCGCAGTCCCACGCGCCGACACTTCCTCATGCCTGTCCACGAGGTCGTCGACGCCGACTTCCGCGCAGAGGCAGACGTGCGGCTTGTGCGCACCAATGATACCAAGCAACTATCCAAGTGGCATTACGACAGTGCCGTGGGGCACTGGCAGGTTATGCGCCGTGTTTTGCCGGCGCCTATATGGGAGCTGTGGTAGAGGTAGAGGAAGAGAAAAGAAATGTATGATTACCATTGGCCATAGACGAATGATTTACGCTTTCTAGCTCAAAGTCCTATGGATCCTTTGCAGAAGCTGCGGCTACGGCATGTTCGGCCGCCTCTGCATTGAAGTCGCGGTGGAAGTCTGTTACGTGATCCGGCAGAGCGGCCATGTTGTACTCTGCCGGAATGGGCGCGCCGAGAGTTGTGTGCACCGGCAGGACACCGACCCAGACGCGCTCACGCAGCGCCTCGTCTGCCATGTCGCCCGGGCTATCGTTGGGCGGACCGACGCGGATCTTGGCGCTGCCGCCGGCAATGCGCACGCGCAGCACTGCCGTGCTCTGCATCTCGCCGGCGTTGGGCGGCACACGCGTATGTTTCCAGCGCCCAGGAACGATGCAGTCGGTGATGAGCTGCATGGCATACAGACGCTCTTCCGTGTCGGTGACGACGTTGGCGTGGCCGAAGAGGACGGCCGAGCGGAAGTTGAAGCTGTGGCTGTTGGGCGTGAGGGAGAGCACGAGCCCGTCGACGTGGCTGGCCGAGATGGACACTGGCAAATCTTCGAGCCGTGCCCGGTTCACAAACCGCGACGACACGTAGCCATGCAGATACAGGTCCAGCACGTCGCCCAGGTCGGCGCTGGGCCGCGCAAACGAACCCATCTGCCCGATCATCGGCAGGATGGCCGGAAAGGGCGAGTCGGGCTCCTGGAAGGCAACATGCACGAGCGGTGCACTGTTGATAAGGGAGTGGATTGTGCGGAGTTCATAAGATGCTGTATTTGGTCAGTATTAAAGAGACAGAAACACTTGTAGACAGGCAGTCACCTCGCGCGCTGTATCGATGGACCGTGTTGAACGGCTCTTTGGGGTACTGCAGTGCGTAGCGAGGCATATTGTCTGAGTTTGCTTGGATATCATTCTCTTTGGATCCCTATGGAACATCCTGCTGCCATCTTATACTGCTCTTTCTAATGTGTCATGAGTCATTGGTTGATTGTTCTTCTCCATGGAGTACTTTGTAGAGGCCGTCAGCCCTGGCTTCCCCAACACCGGCGACTAGGCTGCATGAGGAATGTCCAGGCGAGGCCACCGACATCCTCTTATCAGGAAAGAGCAACTGAAAGCAGAGTGTGACTCATTTCATTCCATTAAACCTCTATTGGATTCCATCTATAACAATCTAGTCTATGTGGTATATGTCTGGTATGTCTGGTATGACTGGTATGACTGGTCCCTCACAATTTGAACCGCTGGGCCTTGCGCAGGCGATCGCCATACTTGTATATCAGCATCGGCACCGGAATCATGCCAATGCTGATAAATCCCAAGACCGAGTTGCCCCAGCCATAGCCGAGATTAGCATACAGAGATGGACCGGCCAACGGCAGCAGGGCGCCCACGAGACTCCGCAGAACCACGTTGGCGGCCAGAGCCGACGCCGCGTACATGGCATACGAGTCCACGAGGTAGGTCGTGATGGGAATGAACAGGCCCATCATGCCGAAGCCAAAAGGCATCAGACTCACAATGGGCGACATCCACTGTACCTTGTACTGTGCTGTCCAGCCGTACCAGAAGAAAGTAATGGGCAGCAGCGTGCCAAACAAGACGCTAATGGCCAGCCGCATCTCCGGCTCAAAGTGGCCGTTGTTGGCCTTGGCCAGCTGGATGACCGACTTGTCCGAATAGACTGTAATGACGAGCCAGCCGACAATGTTGCTGAAGCCCAGCGACAGGTACACGAAACCCGTGTAGCCGACCGAGAAGCCGTATGTCTGCTCGAACACGTCCGGAATCGTCGTCAGCAACAGATACATGACACCGTAGACGTAGGCCATGTACAGCGACAGCGAGAAGATCATGGGCGACAGGAACAGCATCTTAGTTGGCCGCACGAGACCGTTGAGCAGGATATGTATCTTGCTCTGGCTGGCGCTGCTGCCCGGCGTCGCATAGCAGCTGCGCAGATCGTCACGGCCCAGTTCCTTTCGGAGACGGGCCATCTTGTACTGGATCAACACGCGCGGGTTCGTCTCTGGTCCCAGGATGTGCAGGGCCAACGAGACGAGCACACCGGCGATCAGCACGATCCAAAAGTCCCATCGCCAGCCAATGGTCTCGGTCAGGAAACCGCCGAGAAGTGGGCCAATAGTCGGGCCGACCAGCGGCCCAAGGTTCCAGATGCCCATGGCAAGACCGCGCTGGTCCGTCCGGAAGAGGTCGCCGACGACGCTTCCACCGAGTGTCTAGACGGTTAGTGATAGTCAATAAATAGAAGATGAGCTACGTACCATGGATCCAGCGCCGCCGACGCCGCCAAAGAAGCGGAAGACGATCAGTCCAGGCATGTTGGGAGCCAGCGCACAAGCCAGCTGCCAGCAGCAGAAGAAGGCCCCGGCCGTCGACAGGACCGGCTTACGCCCGTAGATTTCCGAGAGTGGCGCCATGAACAGCGGTCCGATCACGTAACCCAGCAGGTACACACTGACAGTCATGGATCCGACGGTCGAGTTGCTGTTGTCGAACTCTTCGTTGAGACTGGCGATGCCGGGCGACAGGATCGACGATGCAAACGTCGTCAGGAACGTGGCAGCCGCCAGCACACCGACGTGTACCCATTTGCGGCTAGGCGGCATGTTGAACGGCATGGCCGGGTCGTCAGGGCTGTCCCATCCCACAATGCCCTTGTCCAGGTCGCCCACCGGCACCATGTCGCTGAACGGAATGTTGCGGCGGTCGCCACGGCTGGCATTGCTGAGCGCCCGCGACAACTTGAACTTGATGCTGCCGTGGCTCTCGATGCGGGAGAGCGCCTTGGTACTGCGGATCTGTGCGTGTTAGCATCAACACTCCTCTGCAACTCCAGACATCCACGCACTCTGCCGAGTTCAATATCGAGGGCGTGACCAGACGTGACGGCCTCGACCTCCTCGTGGTTGATATCCGGCTCGCCATGGTCTATGCTGTCGCGTGTTTCACCGTGTCCCTCGTGGATGCTGCTGCTGCTGCTGCCGCCGTCGTCGTCGGTCTCGGCATCGTCCATTTCGGTACCGTCGTCATGGCTTTCATCTGCCGCGTCCGGCTTCTCCAGGACACTCAATGGCTGGTCTGGCTCGGACGCCGACTGGTCGCCTGCCGGTTGGTCCTGGTCGGACACGCTCTGCGTCTTGTCCATTGCCTCTTCTTGTACGCGAGCCATGGTTGAACAGGATACGGTCAGCCATTCTCTCCGGCCCCTGGACGACGAAAACAGGTTGCAGACATGGCCTACTTATCGGTCCAGCGGGTTTTCTTTGTCCCGCCCTGTTCCTTCGTCTGCGGAGTGTTTTCCACTAAAATCACGCTCGGGCTCCACTGCCAGCAACGGCCCGTCGTATCCCCAGCGAAGTCTGCAAGCCCTCCTGCAGCTGGGGAACCACACCTACACTATAGTTAGGGACGGCCAAGTCCTTGGCCAAATCGAGAAAACTGTCCGTCTGTACATAGTAATATTGTCAGCTGCGGCTCCGCAGCGTGGCACGCAAAAAAATGTCCGAAATACTGCACGACTGCACTGGGTCTGCCAAGATTCGGTCTTGTTGTTGACATTACTCGTGTACGGAGTAATCCGTACTCCATACGGAAGCATGGAGCCAGCACGAATTATGTCGTATTAACGTTTTCCCCCTTTTTGTGGACCGCAGCCTTGCTGGCCTGTCATTGGCCGTCATGTAAGTGGCCAGTGCAGACAAATCAGGAAGGAAACCGAGTACGAGGTCTCGGGAAGATTTTCCTTTGACGGCGGTCTGCTCTTTGCCTTCTTTACACGGAACTGGTTCGCAGTATCTTGCCAAGTCCAATGTCGTGCATTCCGATGCATTCTGATGCATTCTGATCGGTTCCTTGCAGAGACAGCCGTTTTGGTGCACGCGTCATTTCTTGCATCCCGTCAGACATATGGATGGTACGACGGCTGGCAACCATTGTAGATCATGATCGGCCTAGGAAATAGCAAGAATAGCCAGCCAATCACGCAAGAACGGGGCATTTGAAACAACTGAATCAGCGACCCACCACGTTGCCGTTGCCGTCCATCCATCAGACATGTGATGTGCACTTTGTACTCCGTACTCGGATTCAGACAATTTATTTAGATATGATTGATGGTGCATGGAGTAATTATAATCATTTATAAGCGAACTATGAACATGCATCTTGATCTCCTGTTCTAAAGTATAATTGCTTTCTTTTTGAATATGCATCAACATATTGTCATAATTAGACACCCAGATATTTATCCCACGCCTCCTGTTTGTGCATATGAATCAACATAGCATTTCGTGCCCAATAGACACTGTTAATGGTTTGCAGGCCTTTCCGATTCAGAAGAACTTCTGAGCACCCCCACAGCCATGCATTAACTCTGGTGTCGAGTCCATTTTCGCTCCAGTCCTCTGGCCTCTTCACATGCTGCTCTCGCGGCTGTTCCAACCCACCAGATTCATCCACACTTGCCAGTTGGACCATGAAGACTGTTGCAACAATACTAACGTACTTCTCGAGATGCTCGAGAATTTGGTCCACTCAACTGTGATCCTTGCAATAGAAGGCAGCCACGTGTACATGTCACACCGACAATTGTCGGGGTTTCTGTAAAATCAGAAATGCCGAATCTTGGGGCAAGAGGGCAACTCTCTCCGCTGACTTTGGAAGAGTTTTGGGAACATCATCCCAGGACTTGTCTGTGCATAAACAATCCACTCTCTCGGAAGTGTCAAAGGCAAAGAACCCCGACGCCGGGTAGTCAGGGATTTCAACCGGGCCGACTTTGCAGCTGGTATTTCATATCCAGTAGTATCTGGAATACCGTCTGCAAATTTGAAAAATAAATCCCAGGTACACCCTGGGACTGTGGGACATTGGCATGCAAGCAAGTTTGTGACGGCAAGGGGGTTCTCACTTTTTGGTCTCCTATCTTGACCATGACAACACTGATCAGAATTCTGTAGAATCAGAATGTACTAGACACAGACATCCTTTTCAAACTCGGACATCCTGTCAATCTGCGCAAGGCCGAAATGACATCTAGCTTTGTAACGCGAACGACTCCGCCACTGGTGTCTGCAGTTAGTAAAGGTCGATGAAAAAAAAAAAAGAAACCCGGTAAGGACTCACTGTCGTATCGCGGTATCATCACGGCATGCAACATAACAAGCAAGAAATAAACACCACCTGGATGCAGTGGTGATTGTGCTCTTGCCAAGTGGAAGCCCAGCTTGAAAGAGGAAGAGAGAGGAAGGGAAGAGTTTTGTCGAGTAGGGAGTGGGAGAGGGGTATTTATAGGTGAAAACGAAAGGAAGCTAGGCCACGAGAGTCCTCGTAGACACCGGTGGAAAGAAAGAGAAGACATGATTCACTGCTCGTGGCTGCAGGAAACTGCCTTTCTCGGCCTGCCTGGCAACACAAAAGGCAGTATGGCCAATGGGATGCCTCTGTTTGGGCCGCATCGACAGTGACGAAGTAGATGGCCGACCACTGATTTGTAGCAGTGACCTCCGAGTCATGGATATTGGAAGCTTCTGGCATCCTCAGCCGGACGTTGTACCGATCTTTGATATTGCATCACTCGCGTAGAAATATGGAGGCCTTTTGTTGATGGTTCGACATGTTTTCTTTTTTGGGGCAGCGGGCTCTCGATAACAATCTAGCTATTAATTGACAGTTCTGGTCACATCCTTCATAAATACAATCCGGCTATCTACGGCATTGGGGGCTGATGGACCTCAATAAGAAACCTTTATGGCTGATGATGGGGTTTTTATTTATTTATTTAATTTTATTTATTTGTATTTACTATTGTTATTATTTCACACCTTCAGATGGTTCCCCACCCGTTGAAGTCTTTGTTGGGCAAAGGCCCACTAGCCTTGCCTTGTCATGGTCTTCTGGGCTCGCCTGTGAAAAAAAGCACATTTCTGACATCAATATGATAGGAAAAGTCATTTTTCTCTGCTTGCACTCCGTGTTTTATTTTCTTGGAGGCCCACTTCCATCGCAGTTTCAGCCAATGTGGCCTGTTGTGGCCTGTTGTGGCCTTTGGACTTTTTGTCTCTTTTTGCCTGACAGAAATGCAGTTGGGACCTTGACTCCTGTGCTCTCGAGTTGCAATAGGCATTGCTAGACTTCATCTGCCTACAAACTGTAGTTTTTAAAGTTTTTGGCTTTGACGATCTTTCATGCCGCGTGGCTGAATCTGTGAGAAAATAACGATGGAAGCCGCGATGGAACGTCGAGGCTCTTTCCGAAAACAATTTCGGCGCGGAGTATCTTACGGAGTACGGTGCACGGAGTATAGCTGGGTGGGAAGGTGCTACAGAGCGCTTATAGGCCTGTGGGATGTCCCTTCCTATCCGAGCCCTGCCATTTTTGCTTTTGTCATCCACGCCAACAAGCATCTTCCTTGTCTCTCCAAAAATAACATCACCGATTTCGACTTCACCTTTTTTCTGTGGACAGATGTTGCTACCTACGAATACCCCTGTACGTTTGTCTTGCTTATTTGCCCCCTTCTCCGCGCGTGCCCCTTTGTTTACGAAATACGACACGTATCTAATGGTGCAATTTACCTAACCTAGGTACTTCGAGAATATTGCTCCGTACGAATACGACGTTTGAGCTGTCTTGTTTTTCGTCTCCACCACCACTGCCATCCCCCCGATCACTGACGACGGATTCTTCTTGCAAACAACCGCTTCGCGGATTGTAACAGGGTCATTTCAGTCCGGTGACAGATTGGC
Organism: Dryadomyces quercus-mongolicae; assembly: GCA_002215975.1. Lineage (NCBI taxonomy): Eukaryota > Fungi > Ascomycota > Sordariomycetes > Ophiostomatales > Ophiostomataceae > Dryadomyces > Dryadomyces quercus-mongolicae. Next base: position 619,005 of record NIPS01000006.1, on the reverse strand, counting down.
CTGACAACAGCACACAAACATATGCCATGGCTCGATTCTACCTTTGCGACCACCGTCGGACGATACAGTTACTCGTATTGCGTAAAGCTATTTTACGGGGTAGATCTAAGATGATCTCGCTACAGGCCCTGAAGAGCCGACGGAGGGGCTAAAAGTGGCCGGCAATCCACGGGCAGCAATATTAGCCTTTCAAGCCGCCATTCTGGGCACGAGCGTCTACAAGATTTTACGAGCACCAGAGTATTGCGAGTGCGAATGTCTTGCCACTACGGAGTACAAATACAGAAAGATCCACATAGGGTCTTCTTGGGCGTGCCTTTCTGTCTCTATCTGTCAGAGTGGCCAGGGTTGTGCGACGTCTCGGGTTTCAGCTGAAACAGACACTGGACAGGGGTCTCGGGTCCACCCTCACTCTTGAGAAGCAACCCCAGAGGTCGGGCTACCTCCAGCCTTGCGACTCGCCCAATCAACGACCTAGCCGGTGGTTTCTCCTTTGCAACAGGACACCCCCCACCGTGTCCCACCTGGCACGAGGCCTTGGTTGCGTCTCCTCTGCCTCCATCCGGCCTGAGACATCAGCCCGCCAGCAATGTTTTGGCAGTTCCTCCAGTCGGTTGGCAGTATTCCTCGGGAAAGACGTGTGGTTGCGTTCGAGTCCGGACATGTCAACTTCGCCGTTGGGCCTCCCGCCACTTTATCTGCTCTCTCGTATGGCAGTGCTACACTTTGTTGTCGTGGAATATTTCTAGTTCCACTGGTGGAGTCAGTCTGGTGGGAGATTCTGCTACCGTGCGTGATCCACCTACGAGTACACTCTCCCGTGCTCTCCGTTCTTCACCCCCTTCTCCTCTTGCGTTTCGTTACATTCGTTTTCCCTATTCCGGTCCCCCTTCCCATTCCCCCCTCTCACTCTTTCTTTCCTCTCTGTTGACTTTTCCCGCCACCCTGTCAAGTGACAAACTCTGTCCAAGTCACTCTGGGCTGTTTGCTATCTTTTTTTGCGAATAGCTTCATGTGCCTTTAATCATGATCTAGCTTCGTTTACGGTCTTTTTCTTCTTTTCACAATATCCCTTATGTCCCATTGATTGGGGGTTTCTTCATTACGGGCCGGTTCCCATTCTTTTGTAGGTGGCGGCGCCACCATGTCGACTTCAGGTTCTTCCCTACCGGTTCTCATCTCGGCCTTCACCTTGTACGTCTTTGCAACACAGTCTCCGGGCTTCACGATTGCCCTTTTACTATTTGCTAACTAGACAGTGGTATTGTCGTTACCGTGGGCTCTGCTTCACTTTTCCTTCACATCAGCAACCATGGTAACAGCGTATTTCGGGACGGCCAGAGGCTGGTCCTCGCTCTTTTCTTGCTCAGTGCCGCTCTCTGGGCTCAATTCGATTTCATCTCCATCGCTATAAACACAAATGCTTCTACGGCATGTCAGGTCGGAGTCATTGCCAACACTCTCTTTGATCAATTGGGTCGGTTTTCTCTTGAGTTGTTTCTCGTATGGGGTACCGACAATGGGACCCCATCCGGCATCCAACACATGATACCCCAAATCATCATGACGGCTCGATTTATTCTCGGCATTGTGTTTGTGGGACTCTCGCGGCCTCAGTTTCAGCCCGTGTGCGTGCCCAAATCTTCGGTGTTGGCTCTTGCCATTGTCGTCATTATTTTTGACGTCATTGTCATCACCTTGATCACAATCCGTGCATTTATGTCCGGGCTGGTTGCAGCTGTCAAGGCTGGTCACTCTGACGCCGACCGAAGCAAGGCAATCTTGTTTGTCCTTGTCTCATTTGCTGTGTGGACAGCGGTCAGTAAACTCCAATGGAAATGTTATATGTTATCAACTAATGCTGATCAAACCTTCAGATGAGTATCGTTATGCTTTTGGGAACACAAGGGATCACTCTCCTTGTGCGGACGTTGCTCCCGTCAATCGGACTCATAATTCTTCTTGGTATGTCGTCTCTTTTCCAACTAGTCCAGTTTGCATCTACTAACACGAATAGCTATTGTGACGTTGTACAGCGAACAATTGACTACAACCAAGACTCGGTCTTCGCGAGCGCCCGAGTCGCCCGTCATTCGCGAGATTAGCACAGGCCAGACTGTCAACTCATCCGAATATCCTCCAAGCCGCTTTGAAGATTTGAAGGAAAACGAGATATTGGCTACCTCTGCTTTTGAACAGCCACGCGAGGCCCCGAGACCAGATGCCCCCAGACAACCAAACCACTATCAGGCGCCCGATGCAGCCAGCACAATCCTTCCCGTCCCACCAATCCCACAGACGGCGCAGCGGACAGTCCGACCACAGGCCGCCAAGGGCATGCGAGGTCTCGCGGACCTGAACGGTGGACCTGCAGCGGGCATTGCTTCTGGAAGAATTAAAATCTCCAATCCTATTTTGCAAGCCAACGGGGACCAGAATCCATTGAACAAGATCCCTACCATTAGCCTCAAAGATGCTGTCAAAATTGAGCAAGAGAGACGGGCCAACGATCTGCTGCAAGATTTTGGCTTGTCCACGCAACGTCCTACTACGCAACAATTTTCTGCTGAGGAGAGCATGCGACGTGCCTCGAGCCTTAAGCGGAAACTCGTGGCCGCTCCCGTGGAGTCTCGCAATACAGTCTTCCCATCTGCCTCGGATTTGGTACCGGTTGCTGTGACCACATCTTCCCAGCTCTCTCCCGGAGCAGAAGATATCCGAAGACGATCGCCGAGACAGCAAGCGATGGGCAACTCGACTACAATCCAGGCATTTGTTCCTTCGCCAATAGCACCAGAACCACAACAGGTGCTCCCACAACAGGTGCTCCTACAACAAGAACAACAACAGCAACAGCAGCAGCAACAGCAGCAACAGCGACAGCAACAAAAACAAAAACAACAACAACAGGGTCCTGCAGAATCGGTTGTCGTGCAGGAATCGAGTGTGCCACGGCCACCAATTCGCCCGTCACGACAATTGCCCCCGTCGCCCAAGCTTCCTCCCGCTTCTGAGACGCTTCTCCAAAGACGGCCAACACATGGCTTGCCTGGCAACCCTCGGGCTGCTGCTTTTAGAGCCCCGAGAGCCGACACCACAGAAAACCAAAGACAGCAGACTGTCATGTTCATCAACAAAATCGTGTATGACGATCCGAGCGCGGTGGAGAATATCATGCAAGATGTCAATGTGAAGGGCAGAGATCCAAGAGCGTCCGTTGTCTCTATCGTCAACCGGCCCAGACCGATTCCGCGGAAGATAGAAGAGGACCGGAACATTTTCCCTGCAGAGTCATTCCCATATGTCACTGCCCATCGGCGAACAAAATCTGGTGGCTCTATCTTGGAGCACAAGTCCATTCTCAGGGCGACTGCGGGCAAACCTCCTCAACTGCCGCCGTTGCCACCTCCACCGAAGATCATGGCGCCCCTTGTGCCAGGGCGGGATGCAAACAGACCGCACCCGAATAACACGAAGAGCATGACGTTTGAGGAAAAGATGACACTATTAGTTTCATCTCGCCCCGCTCCTACTCCTGACATGAGAACTCGACGACGTTCATCGTCGATGCCTGAAGTTCCTCGGTTACCAGAAAAGATTTTGGTGCAAGCCATGTCAAACATGGCTGGTTCTAGCCGAGTGGAAAGAAGCACATCGACGTCTGGGAGGAGACCATCGGAAAAAGAGGAGAACCTTCTCAAGGTTGACGAGCGGCCGTCAAATGGCGGGCAAGCAGTCAAGGAACGGCACCAGAGCGCAGTTGATGACGCCCACAGCAAACGCAATACTGATATCACGAGTGATAAACGCGCCTCATCGCCGGTTCTTCCGCCAGTTCGTGATTCAATCATGACAACGAGCACAGACTTGCCAATACAAGACAATGTCACACAATGGGGCTCGTTCCATTCGTCTGCGGTGGTTATACCTATCCAGGCTAATGTGAAGGTGCCGCCTCCGATGTATGTTCGCGGCGATCGCAATGGTGCAACACAGAATCCCCCCCAGGCACCTGCCACACGCCCGAGCGATATTGCCCCGACACCGGCCCAGAGCAAAGTCCGGGACGCGAAGACGGATGAAAAGCCAGTGAAGGAGAAACAGCAGTTACAGTGGTACCGCCGTGTTGGAGATGAGCTACTTACGTTCTCAGAACGCAAGGACAAGATGCGGTCACGGAAAATGCCACCACCAGCACCTCTAATTCTTGGCCGATCGGTCAGCGTAAAGCGGTTTCAGACGAGAGCACAAGAGCCCTCTCCACTGGAATCACCGGAACAAGCACTCGCACTGATCCAGGCACAGCTGAAGAAGTTTGAGGAAGCGACCATGGCATTGAATGATAGCCCCGGCCAGCGTCTCGAGCTCCTCAACAACCTTGAGAAAGAAATGAATGTACAGGTGGATCACTGGCACGACATGCAACACGATCTGGGAAGGGACTCATTGTCGACAATGCAAACTCTATCGCCCATTGAAGAATCCCGTCGCCAATCCCTAGTCAGCAATGGGACCATGGATAAGACATTCTTTTCGCCGTCTAACAGATCGAGTCTGGGTATCAGCCGCCGGAAATCCCGCCGTTCTGGCCCTCCCGATTCGATTGCTGAAGAGATGTCTCCTATCGGGACAACGGGTATAACTGCAACATTGGCTGTAATGCCAGAGTCTGCTGCGGCTGCTGGGTGGCAAAGGAAATTGGCTGAAGCGCAAGCACAATTTGCCGAGAGAGCCAGCTACGATGGTATGCCAGAAGGACGCACGAACTTCCTGAGCAAGTTCAGCCTGGGGAGTCCGACGCCACCAGAGTCAGACTGCTCAAGCGACTCGGACGCAGAAGAACGGCGGCGCCAGTCGGAAAAGATCGATAGTGTAATTGCCACTGCGGCCGAGGCTGCCAAGAAGATTGTGACTGCGCGGCAATCACTTTGGACACCGCCGTCCTCGCTGACGTTGACACCGTCGACGGCCATGCTATGGACACCCGCAGCACCAACAATGCACGAGTCCGCGGATCTACCGGTGCTATTTGCCAAGGCAATGAGCCTGACTGGTCGGCCTTCCAGCGGGATGTCATCCCACCGCAGCACGGTCAAGAGGAACACCACTTCCAGCCTTCCAGAGATTGAGACCTTTAGCCTCTGGAGTAAAGAGGAGGCGATGGCAGTTGAGAAGACACGGCCGAGCACAGGTCTGTGGGAGGCTCAGGTGTCGATAGCAAAGCCTGCTGCTCCCCCTGTCCGTCGGACGTCCGAGCCTGAGATTGTGCAACGTACTGTGCAACCACAAGAGCAGATGGATGAATTCGAGCTGGAATTGATCGAGACGCCAAAGATACAAAAAGCGCCTCGCCCACTTACGCAACGGCCGCCTCGACGTAGCCGACGCATATCGGCTCTTCCTGATATTATCGAGAACCCGGAGCCACTGCCGAACAAGCGTGATACACTCGGGATTTTCCAGTTTGCGTGGGGCGAACGGTCGGACACTGCGACCATACAGCCTCGCAACGTGTCCCGGGTGCCGATGCCTGGCACAATGTCCTCAGGAATTGGGTTGGCAATCAGCGCGGCCTTGGAGGCTCGTTCGAGACAGCTCGAGTCCTCGGAAAACTCGACATCCTTCTTTGACGAGTACGACGAGGAGGACGAGCTCGATCTGGAGGTGCAAGACTCGGATGAGGAGATCCTGTCGGACAGCGACGATGACTTTGATGAGAGCACCTTGTGGGAGATTGCCAGCTTGCTGAAGAGTAAACAAGTGCCGTCCAAGCTGAGCTTGCTCCCACCGCCTCTGCCGATGGAGCCAGTTGAAGAGGAAGAGGAAGAGCTTGGCTCAGACGAAATTCTAACGGATGATAGTTTTATGGTTGGCGAAGATTTTGGGGACACGGAAATCTTCGTGGCCATGGACCCGGACATGATTGACGACCAAAATGAAGAACCGGCCTCCTCACTTCTGTGGAACAGCCCAGAGGCTGAGCTGGAGACTGCGGCCAGGAAACATGTGTCCCTTTCGCAGCCTGACGATGCAACATGGAAATCCTACGACAACATCAGCGAGGCAGACACGGTACGATCGAAGCCACGCGAATCTGAGCTAGCGACTATCGAGAGAACTGAGCTTTGGATGGCCGAGACTACTGAAGTTGCGACGAGCTCGCAGGAATCTTCTCAGCTCTGGTCTGTTGCGCCGGCCAAGACTCGGGAACTGATTCCGAAGCCGACAAAGATCCCCGTACTTCAACCTGGCATGCTCTGGTCTCCTCTCCCCAAGAACAGCTTTACTGCTGGCAGCAGTGCCAGCAAGATCCCCAGACTCTTTGACAAGAATGCCGCCGCTGAAGCAAACATGGAGATGGCAGTCGTGCGCACAACCGACAAGGAACCGGCAGCTCTGTACATGTCCCGAATTCCGCGCGCGCCCAAGATTGTCTCCCTGGACAAACTCACATCGGCAAGTTTGTGGACGGCCACGATTGGGCAGACGACACTGCTGTGGGCACCTCGACCGGCGCCTGTTGCCGCTCTGGCCAAGACTGGATTCCTGTTTGATGTGGAAGTTGCTGCAGCCCAGAAGCTGCTGGCACCCGTCCGGACGACAGACAAGGAGCCGGTGGCACTTCACATAACCCGCAAGCCTCGCACACTCAAGCACACTGGATTGGACGAGCTCAAGTCCACCAGCCTGTGGAAGGCCCCTAGCGGAAAGAAATCGTTGCTGTGGAAGCCCCGACCCAAGTCTGCTACCATCTTCATCAAGGGTGGACTCCTGTTTAACAAGGAAGTGGCCGCTGCTCAACGACGACGGGCTCCTATCCGTACTACGGACAAAGAGCCAGCAGCACTTCACATGATTCGCAAACCGCGTGCACCCAAGCATGTTGGACTGGACAAACTGAAATCCACCAGCCTGTGGACATCCCCAAGTGAGCGAAAATTGCTGCTATGGAAGCCCCGGCCCAAGTCAGCCACCATTCTTAAGAAGCATGATTTCCTGTTTGACAAGGATGTGGCCGCTGCTCAAAAACGACGGGAACCTATCCGTACCACAGACAAGGAACCGGCAGCACTTCATATGCCCCGAAAGTTTCGAGTATCGAAGCATGTTAGCTTGGACAAGCTCACGTCTACTAGCTTGTGGACATCCTCAAGTGAACGGAAGTCACTGCTATGGAAGCCTCGGCCCAAGTCCGCCGCCATTCTCATCAAGAATGGTTTCTTATTTGACAAGGAGGTGGCCGCTGCCCAGAAGCTGCGGGCGCCTATCCGCAGCACAGACAAGGAGCCCGCAGCACTGCATCTGCCGCGCAAGCCGCGCAAGGTGAACCACCAGCCACTCGAGCAGTTGATTTCCTCACAACTCTGGCAGCCGTCTCAACAGGGCCGCGTTGTTACGATGCTATGGACACCCAAGGCAGTAGTGGCTGTGGTTCAACCACAGAATCATCTATTTGACCTCAAGGTTGCTCTGGCCGAAAAGCAACAGTTGCCCATTCGAACAACGGAAAATGAGCCGGCGGCAATGCAGATGGTTCGCAAGGCACGGAAGACCATCTCGGCGCCGCTGGAGGAACTTATCTCCACGACCCTCTGGCAGCCGCTACTCCAGAGCCACAAGACGCTGTGGGCTCCGAAGGCGAAGATGGCATTGGGAACAGTAAAGGGACAGGATCATTTATTTGACCTGCAGGTGACACTGGCAGAGAAGCAGCTGGCTCCCACTCGCATGACAGATATGGAGCCTGTGGCTGTTCGGATGGTGCGCGTGAAGCCGCGGTCTTCGGCACGGCTCTCCATGCTGCAGTTGACGTCGAACAGTCTGTGGAGTGTTGAGACAGTCGTTCAGAAGCAGCGACAGCACAATTGGATTACAGCCGGGACCGTGACTGAAGTGGAGAGGGTGGTTGAGGTCACAGATTCCGACGAAGAGGAAGAAGTCGACACAGCAATTGTCTCACGAAGCGTTCGCAAGACTGCCCTGGTAGAATCGACCGAGGACTGGGATACAGCACTGCAAGAGGCTATTCTGGCTAGCTACCCTCTGCGACGTCGGATCAACGCAACATCCAGCCAGTTGCAGGCAGCTCTGTCTACGGCTCTGGCACGCAGCTATCCATTTGACGCGGCACGGAAGCACCCGGCATTGGCAGGGTCGACTGTGTACGAAGATTTGGAATGGGATGCCTCCAAGGTGCACCCGGCATTTTTCTCCATGGCCGAGCAGACCGAGCAAGCAGCTGTGGAAATTGAGATTGTCAAAGACATGCCGGAATTGATTTCGGAGATGCCGGAGCCGATCGTCGACGAGGCACCTCTGTTCATTGTTCAGGAGCCTGTGCAGACGATCCAGCAACCGCAGGCTATTCCAGTCCAGGAAGCTGGTTATTACTCGTACATCCAGGCCATGGAAAACGAGGCCATTGTGCGTTTGCGGATGATGGAGGGTGGAGCTCCGTGAATGTGAATGTGATGCCGAGGAGATGAAACATACTGATGTTTCTTTTGTTTGCTTTTAATGTTTGTATCCTGTATTTTTATACTTCTTGGCTTTATTGTACTTTAACTGTTTTATTGAAAACTCACGAAAACCAGACAGCATTTGATATTACAAAAGAAATTAATAGCCATTCTATCCACGCGTAAAGTATCAATCTTTGCCTCCCGACTCCGTCCATGCAATCTATGGCTGTTTCTGTTTTGTATCTTACCTTCTCTAGCTCATTTGGCTTTTCTAATTCTTTTGTCTTCTACTCTCGCTTGTGCACACGCGTGCCGAACTTCCAGACTTCATCAATGTGCAGCCGCGTAGTAGGCGAACCGCCCGGCGAGGAGGGGCCGTCTTCTTCGGCGAGGACGACGAGATCGGCATCGGCACCCGGATCCAACGTGCCCTTCACACCCTGCAGCCCCAGCATGGCAGCAGGCGTGGCAGTGACGGTGCGCAGCGCCTGCGGCAGCGTGGACCCAGTCCAGTTGACAAAGTTCTCGACGCACTCGATAAGGGTAATGGTGCTGCCGGCAATGGTGGTGGAGTTCTCCAGCAGCAGCACCTTGCCGTTCTTGACCAGCCGCATGTGCCGGTCACCATTGGTCCAGTCATACAGCCCGTCGGGGCAACCCACCATGTGCATGGCATCCGTAACGAGCAGGAAGCCTTCAGGGTGAGCATTGTAGGCGATCTTGACCGTGGTCGGGTGCAGGTGGATGCCGTCGGAGATGACGCCGTAGTAGGGGCGTTGGTTCTGGCTCTCGGAGAAGCTGCGGCGTTTTGTTGCCGGCGCCTCGCCCAGCACGCCAAAGACGCCTGGGTTGCGGTGGTGCAGCGGTCGCATAGCATTGAACAAGTGCGTGATCATGGTGGCGCCGTGGTCCATAGCTGCTGCTGCCTCTTCATAGTTGGCATCTGTATGACCGATGGCACAGATGATACCGCGTCGGCTGAGCTCCGGGAACACCACGTCGGTCATGTGGCCAAGCTCTGGGGCGGCCGTAATCATGCGGACGGCCGGACGGCGGTGAATAGAAGGAGTATCGGTATCGTCATCTCCATCTTTTGCGGGAGGAACCATCAAGTTCTCGGGTCCGTACATGTCCTCGACATCGGCAAGAGTCTCGGCGACGCGGAAGACTTCCGGGTTGTGCACGCCATTCTTAGTAGGGCTCAAGAAGGGGCCTTCGACGTGAGCACCCAGAGTCTCAGCACCATCTCCAGACTCGCGAGAGCCGGTAGGGGCCAAGAAAGGGATGACCTTGCGGTACAGATCGCTGGTTTGGCTGGTGACAGTCGGGACATAAGAGGTGACACCGGTCTGGATAAGACGATGGTTGAGCTCGCGCAGGCGGCGGTTGTACTGGGCCTTTTTTCCCTCATGTTCATCGCCAAAGAGTGTTGAGAAATTGAAGCCAAAGGCGCCATTCAGTTGGCATTCGATCAAGCCGGGAGCCAAGATGCGGCCGTCCAAGTCGATGGTCTGATCGGGCAACACATGCTCGTCATAAAAGGTAGACTGGCCACGCAGGATCTTTCCGGTAGCAGAACTGACCCAAAGATCTTGCCAGACGAATTGATCGCCACGGACGAGGCGGCAATTTGTGAATTTGGTGATGCCGTGAGCGCCGGCAGGCGAGATGGGTGAAGTGGGGACAGCGGCAGGCATCGTTATCGACTGTTCGGGACGAAGAGAAGATAAGAGAAGAGTAAAGAATGGGTAGAGGAGAACGGATTGCTGTTTGCGGTGGTCTCTACGTAAAGCAGCAGCAGAAGGAAATCAAAAAAAAGGAGAAAACAAAAGAGTCCAAATCGTGAGAAGTAAAAACTGATGAGGAAGGTCTTTCGGGATATACGGAAAGGACGCGCACTCGCGCCTTCTTCCACATTTTTCAAGTCCCGAACCGAACGCAACAATCCAGTCAATTCCGTTTACTCATCGCCACTTTCCGGAGGCAGGCACACCCAGACCGGGCTCTTCTTGCCCTCCCTTCGTAGGCTTCGTCAGCGGCTTGGAACAAGGCTGTACAGTGCGGGCCACGGTGAACCTGGTGCAAAAGAGATGCCGGGCGCATCAAGGCTAGCATCCCGGTCACATGTTGAGTGTCTCCATCCAGATTCGTCAGGAAACGTAACAAGGTCTCTTTGCCACAGTGCCCCCGAGGACTTCTGGCGCCGGGAAAACATGTAACGTTGCCGGCTGCTGGTGTCCGTCCGGCGTCCGTCCGGCACAGTGTTTGACCCACTTCGCTACTGGAGGACGCTAATCTGTATTGGGCTCCTGCCTCGTCTGGCATTGGTCTTTTGAGGGCCTTTGAGCACTATCGCAGCAGTTGCCCCACTAGCCAATCACGATCGTCGGTCCGCAGAGGAGCCGTTGAGGCAGGTACGAAGTCCTGGCCACGACCTTCTCCGACTCGTTCTTTCCACACGCACACCAACCTGCAGCCTCGGACCCGACTGATCTATTTGCGACTTCCCCTTTCCACTTCTCCTGCCCAGGCTGGTCATCCGTGCATCAGCCACACGCAATCTTCCGTCCTCAGCCACGTCGCCACGGAGTCACGCAGCCGCGCCTTCCTGCCTTGTGTCCTCTGCCCCCTCTCCTCCCCTCCCCACAAGGCGCCCGAGACCACGTGCAGGCGGATAGGGGGTTGGCTTCCCCTGTCGAGCATTTGTCCACTACGTCTTCCGATATGCCGTAATAAGATACCACCACGCCTGCAGCAAAAGCGTCACCTCACTGCCCCAAGGAGCTGTTGGTTTTCTGTTCCTGCTACCCTCCCCCGGGAGTCGGCTGTTTGCTGTTTATTCGATTCGATTCGCCATGTCTGCTTCATTGGATGGTGACTTGGATCCACTATGGGAGGATCTCGACTGGTGAGATGTTGTGAATATCAAGATTTTTACGGCATGAGAAGCTGACAGCTGCAGGGCCATCGGCCAGATGTTGATTATGGGCTGGGACGGCACCGAGGTGACGCCCCAGATCCGCAATTTGATTGAAGAGCACCATCTGGGCTCCATCCATCTGACAGCCAAGAACTTGCGATGTGCGTACAACGTGTTAATTTGCTTCTTCCATGGAACGACGTCACTGACCAACATGCTTAGCGGCGAGTGAGACGGCCAAACTCGTGCAGGAACTGCAGACGATCGCACACCAGGCCGGTCACCCATATCCGTTGCTGATCGCCATGGACCAAGAAAACGGCGGCGTCAACAGTCTGTTTGACGAGGACTACATATGCCAGTTTCCGAGCGCCATGGGCGTTGCCGCCGCCGGCAGCCCCGACCTGGCCTACACGATAGCCAAGGCCACGGCCACCGAGATGTCGGCATGCGGCATCAACATGATCCTGGGACCGGCCCTGGACGTCCTGACCAACGCACGCTACCAACCGCTGGGCGTCCGGGCGACGAGTGACGACCCTCAAGAGGTGTCGCAATATGGAATTGCAGCGATGAACGGACACAAGGACGCGGGCCTGGCGACGTGTGGCAAGCACTTTCCGTCGTACGGGAACCTGGACTTTTTGGGCTCGAACATGGACGTGCCCATTATTACACAAACACTGGAGGAGTTGAGCCTCAGTGCTCTGGTGCCGTTTCGCAACGCCATTGCTACCGGGCGACTGGACGCCATGTTTGTGGGCGGCTGCGGTATCACGAACCCGTCAATGAACGTGAGCCACGCGTGTCTGTCTGATCAGGTGGTGGACGACCTGCTACGCAACGAGCTAGGGTTCCGAGGTGTGGCCATTTCAGAGTGCCTCGAGATGGAGGCGTTGAGTCACGAGATTGGTGTCAAGGGTGGTACAGTCATGGCCGTCGAAGCTGGCTGCGACATTGTCATGCTGTGCCGAGCTTACGACGTTCAGCTCGAGGCCATTGCCGGGCTCAAGCTCGGGTATGCGACGGGAATTCTGACGCGCGAACGCATCCTGACATCGCTGCGGCGCGTGCTGCAACTCAAGCAGCGCTGCACATCGTGGGCCAAGGCGCTGCAGCCGTCTGGCATCGGACTGCTGTCGCAGATTCACCCGGCACATTTGGCGCTGTCGCACAAGGCATACGATGACTCGATTACAGTGATGCGCGACCGCGACCATCTGTTGCCGCTGTCGCGGTCGATGCACCAGCGCGAAGAGCTGCTGCTGTTGACACCGCTGGTGAAGCCGCTGCCGGCATCCGCATCAACCAAGACCCTCGAGACGACGTCCGGGCCACAGACTGCCCACGACCGGTGGCTACAGCGAGACCGCAGCGCTATCATGAGCGGAGAGGGCGTATTCCGCGGTTTGGGACGATCTTTGGCGCGCGCACGCCACAGCAAACTGCTGCACACATCGTACACGGCCAACGGCGTGCGACCGGTGCACGAGAACTTGATTCACCGGGCATCGACGATTATCATTGTCACTGCCGACGCCAACCGCAACCTGTACCAGGCCGGCTTCACCAAGCATGTGGCCATGATGTGTTCGATGCTGCGGGCATCCGGCCAGAACAAGTCGCTTATTGTTGTTGCGGTCAGCTCGCCCTACGATTTTGCCATGGACAAGACCATTGGCACCTACATTTGCACTTTTGATTTTACCGAAACAGCCATGAGCGCCCTCGTGCGCGCGCTCTTTGGCGAGTTCTCCCCCGCCGGTTCACTGCCTGGCACCTTACGCAAGAGCAAGAAGGTGCTCAACAAGTCGCGTCGCAACTGGCTGGTCGAGACGTACAACCATGACCGTGATGGCCATGGCCTCGACGAGCTGCTACAGGCCATTGCGCGTGCCAGCGGACCCCACCTGCAGCATCTTCGCCACGCCAACGCCGCAGCCTTTGAGCTGCAGTGTCCGGGCGTGGAGGCGGTCCATCTGGTTGTGCGTAACAGCAGTACCCAGGCGCTGTACGGCTTCTGCGCCACATACTACGCATGCGGCACTGGCATTCTGGCCGGCCTCTTTGTCGATCCTACGAAGCGCAACATCTCGGTCGGCCGTTCGCTGCATCGCGGTGCTCTGCGTCTGTTGGCCCAGAAACCAGGCATCGTCAAACTACAGCTTGGCTCCTGCTTCCCAGGCATCTTCCCGGGTATTCCGGTGTTGGATGACAATGGAAGCAGCACGGCTGGCAGTACTGTGGGCACGCCGAATACGCCTGCTGGAGGTGTTCCTGCCAGCAATGCTTCTAGCAGTTCCAGCAGCCTGCGCGCGTGGTTTACCCGTGGTGGCTGGGACGTGTCCTTTCCTCGCCGCCTGACGAACATGGCCATTCACGACCTGTCGCGTTGGACGCCGCCCAGCGGCCTGACGCGCCACCTTTCCAGCGCAGGCATCAGCTTCGACCTCATCCAGGGCCCAGACAATGCCGATGGCGTCCTTGACCACGTCGCTGCTCTAGCCAGTCCAGATGTTGTCGAGCTCTACCGTCACGCCCTGACACAAGCAAACAAGACATGTGCTGTGGTGCGTGCCAAGATGACCGGCGGCGGCTCTAGCTCAACAGACATCAAGACGGACAGTTCGTTGGCCGTCATGGAGCAACTGCTTGGAACCGTCATCGTCTGCACCCCAGGCAGTCCTCTGGGCACATACTTGCCTGTGCTGCAGGCGTTCCGGCCTGACTTACACACAGCCATGGCAGCACAGGCAGCAGCAGCAGCCGCTGCTATCGGGGATGACGGCTTGGCAGCTGCGGTCGGGCTGCCGCCTCCAGTTGTGGAGGAGCACCTGGCCACGGGCGGCATTGTGGCACCCATTGTTGTGCCTGGGACGGCCCACACTACGACAGTGCTCCAAGGCCTAGTCATGATGGGCGTGCGGCAGAACAAGTCGCACCGGGCGATGCGGAGCATTTTGACATGGGTGGCGGACGAGGCATGCGAGGCGCTGGCGGCGATGCAGTTTGAAGTGCTGCAGTCCTTTGAGGAAATGAGCAACACGCCCGACAATGTGAGTGCTACTATCGCAGTTGGTAAACGACAAAGCTAACAACAGCAGTGGGCAGATTTGGGGTCAGGTTGAAGGTAAGAAGAAGAGGCGATTTACGGAGTATTCCAGGAACACGTGACCGTAGCGCACGTGTAAGGCTGTTTTATGATGATTTTACGTTTCTCGGGTTTGGAGTTGTGGGGACTGTTATCTGTGCGCTTATCTATTGCCCACATTCCATTCGGTCTTTTCGTCTTAAATTTAACCGACACGGTACTACGCCGTGCCAACATGTAGTAAGACATATATTCCTTACAAGTGCCGTGCCGCCCAATTTATAGGGTGTTTAGCGCTGTCTGGGCAAGAATGAGCGCCAAAACGCACTGTTCAGGCCTGTAGTTCAGCGGGGTAATTCCCCTAAAATGCGTGTTGGGGGCCAATTATCCAGGAGAACCCTGTAAGGCGATTAATGAGCATCATTTCCAAAGATAGGTCACCCCCCTTCTTGCAGAAATCAGGAACATACGGCACACGGAGTACTTGCATCCAGCATATCCGACAGATCAAACAAACCAGACATTACAGGCATACCGCATATGGCAAAAGCTGGGTGTGCAATTTGCGCATTCTGTCCCTCGACATCCGGCCTGCTATCTCTGGGCTGGCGCTCCACTTAGCGCCCGTCCCAGCCTTGGCCGCACTGACCGTTGTGGTTGACAGGGCCCCTCTTTTCTGCTCTCGCCGTAACCCAACAACATGCAGGCGACTGGAGCGCTATCTCTTGCGCTCACAGTTCGTCTTCCGACTGCCCCAAATCCAAATCTACACAGTACACGCCGTAAAATACCACCGACTACCACACCAAAATCCCATCCCCCCTCTCCCCCCCTGTGAGTCCCAGCGGCACAGACTACTCCTTCAGGCAGAACCACGAGTCCACGAGCCCACGAACCCACGAGTCCACCCATGAGTCTATGTGCCCATGAGCCCATGAGCCCACGAGCCCCTCTCTCTCTCAGTGACCTGCTTCGCTAGTTTATTTTGATTCGGCCTTCTCCCCTGTGAGCAGACTGCACATTCCGTTTCCGTGCTGGCTGTTGATCTATCGTCATTTCCAGCATATTGTTGGGATTTGTCATTTCATTCGACTGGCCGCGACGATCCGAAGGGAACAAAAGACCACAAGAAACAGGAGGAAAGACCTTGTTCCTGGGCATTTCTCCATCTTCGCTACCGACAACATCCTTGTTTAACCCGCCTTCGCCCTCTTCCCCGGACCACTCGCCAGACAGGCGCTCACCATGCGACAATGGCCGCTTACAATCCCATGTCGACACTCTCCGTGACGGCCACGTCCGGTCCCGACGTCTTGGGCCTCGGTGTGGCTGTCAACCAAGGCGCCGCCGGTTCCCTGAACCTCGAGGGCTTCGACCGAGATATGGCTTTCGACGATGTCCTCCTGTATGTTCCTGAGATGATCTGGCATGTCTCCAGATGTCCCAAGATCTCTTGTCTCTTGTTTCTCTTGGCCTTGCTGACCTGTCTTTTCCGCCCCCCCTCCCCAGCGATAACGTCAACAACCTGCCACCCCTGCCCTTTACGCCCTCCTACGACTTTGAGACCTTTTCTACTACCTTTGAAGACCCCTTCCCCTTCTCAGCTGGCCCCGCCGGCCGTCCCTACGAGCTGGCGCCCCACGACCCCGAGGGCTTCCACGAGTCGACCTCGCCGACCGAAGAGGGCCTCGACAACAAGCTTCTGGGCTTCTCCGAACCCGTCATCAAGGCCGCCGTCATCGACGACAATGGCCAATTCTCTGAGCCCGCCATGACCGCCGAATTGTTCGGCATGTTCTTCCTCGCCGAAGACGTCTACTCGGCCGAGAACACAGGCCGCCCCCTCGAACTCACCTGCTACCGGCGCAACCTGTGGTGGTGTTCCGGCCAGATCTCTCTGCCGCGCCAGGTCACCCATGTCGTCACTGACCAGGGCCGCCAGGTCGCCGTGCTCGAACTCGCCGCCTCCATCACAGCCTCGGAGAGCATCGAGGGCAAGCCCACCGAGATCATTTGCATTCCGTGGAAGAGCGCCAGCGCCGCCGGCAGCGGAAATGGTAGCAACAGCAACAGCAACAGCAACACACACAACCCGGTCACGAATGGCCCCGAAGAAGCCAGACCTGCCGGCTCGCCGCCGAACCTGCTCATCGACTTGGCCAACGGCCAGGAGCTCGACAACGGCCTCATCTCTGTGCCCATCTCCTGGAAGCGTCTGCAGTTCAAGCACGCCACAGCCAACAACGGCCGTCGCAAGGGCCAGCAGCAGCACTACGTTGTACAGATCAACCTGCTGGCGCGCGTCCGGCCTTCGCGAGGCAGTGTCAGCAACAGCACCAACGGCGCCGGAGGCAGCAGCAGCAGCGAGAACGGCGCGGCGTCTCCGGAAAAGACCGGCGTCGACGAGTGGATCAAGATTGCCGAGATCCAGTCGGGCCCCGTTATTGTGCGCGGCCGGAGTCCACGCAACTTTGTGAGCCGCCGCGACGTGCCGCTGACGAGCAACAGCAGCACCGCCAGCTTGGACAAGAAGCCACAGATGGAGCGACACTGCAGCTTCGACGCCTCGTTGCATCTGCAGCAGCAGCAGCAGCAGCAACAACAGCAACAGAGAACAGGCAGCCTGAGCAGCACCGGCAGCGATATCCAACAGACCTTGCAGCGGTATCACGGTCTGTCCGGCGTGCAACAGACGAGCGACTGGACCCATGACTACGGCCAGCAGAGTCCCCATCCAGCCAAGAAGGTGCTCATGTCGCCGAGCCTGACGCGGCCGCCGGTGCCCTCGTGGGATGCGCGGGCCAAGACGCCCGTCAAAGCCCTGCCACAACAGCAGAACCTCCAGCCATACCCCAACCACCCGCAAAGCCTCCAGAACCTCTCAAACATTCAGAACCTCCAGAACCTCCAGCCCCATCAAAACCTGGCGAATCTCCATCACCAGCAGCCGCAACCACAACCGCAACCACAGCCACAGCCACAACAACAGCGGCCTGACAGTACGGCTCGGCCCATCAGTCTCTCTCTGTCAGATGACGAACGCAGTCCCGGCCGCCCCAACAGCCGCAGCCCGCCCTTTTCGCATCTTTGCGGCATGCCTCCATCACTGGTCCTGCCCGGCAAGATGGCTCCAGTAGGCTGCGGCAAGATGGCTGTCGGCGGCAGTCTGGCCGGGGGCTGTTCTGGCAGCAACATTGGCACGGCGGCGGCGGCATCATCCGACGGCGCGTTCGAGGACAATGATTTGCTCTACGAGTATTTCCCGCTGAGTTTGGATGACTGGTAAGTTTTTCTTTGCTCCCTTGAGTGCCACTCCAGCCTCGGCTAACAGACAATACAGGATGCCACCCGTGGACGCCATCTACCGACCGCATGTGGTGCACCACACGCTGGTGCCGCCCGAGGTCAAGGCTCAGCAAGTCCGCAACAAGACGAAACGGTATTTTGCTGCGGATTAATCCCCCCGACTTACGGCAAGAAATCATGTAAGATACGATACCACACGAGACGGACAATTGGGTTGCTTCTACTTTTATTTTTGCCTTTGCTCTTTTTTTTTTTTCCTTTTCCGCTCTTTGAATTTTCTTCATCTAGCCTACACTCGTTACATGACACATGGGCGTTGGATCATTCGGTATGGATGAAATCATTGTATCTGACGAGCAATGCTTTTTTTGTGCCTATATTTATTTAGGTATGAGGGATTTGTGGGCAGTTTTTTTTATCATATATATCATGTCTACCACTCAACAGGTATACCGGCGTCTTGCTTTGTGGTTTATTTCAGAGCCACTTCATATCTAGCCAGATATTCTTCCTTTTTTTTCTTCTTCTTCTCCCCCCATTTTTTTGCTTTTCCGTGTTGCTCGCTGTTTCTCTTTTTTTTTTCTAGGCGTTTGAAAACATAAATAGTGGGCAGAAAGGGGAAAAAATGCTATGCTGTGGTAGAAAATACAAGAAGTATGTCTATTTACAGTTTCCAAAAATTAAATCCCGAGAAACTCCAAACCAGAAAAGTCAATGCCATCATTCTTGGAGACATGCCAGAGACACGGCTGCACCAAGAAGAGAGCTTTCTTGGGCTGGCAGCAGCTGAATGGCACCGGCTGGTTTTCCAGTTTTGGTACCGCTGAGAAGAAGTTGGTCCAGCGTATTCTGGCACTGCTCCAGATATCGTGGATAGCGCTCAATGACGGATCCATTAAAGGCCACCACAGCAGAGTCGCGCATAATCGCAATCTCGGCCCGGACGGCATCTGCGTGCCGTCGTGCAGGCGATTCACCACCACTGCTCTCCAGATCCTGCAGATACTCATTCTCTGCCTCAATCTTCAAGAGCCACAGCGCATACACCGCGGCCGATATGATGGCAGCGGACCGACGCGAGATAAGCGAGGCAAGTGCCCGTACTGTGATCATGTCTGCTTCTGAGGCAGCCGAGCCGTCGTGGCACGGATGCCGCTCGTGGAAGATTTTCCGCGACGCTTCCAGAGAAGGAGATTGATCCCTGCAGGAGGTCAGCATCAGCCACAGCGGTTATCTGTAGGGAGTGGACAACAATTCATACCCTTCAATCATCGACAGGATTTCTGTGTCGAGAGCGTATGGTTTCAGCAGAGACGGCGGCACGACACCACCAAAGAGGCCCAACGTGGTCGTCGCCTCAATCAGTGCAAATCGGCACACTTCGCCCAGGTAATACCCGGAGACCAAATGCTCGAGCGGCTGGAAGTCTGGCTTTGGATGGCCGGCATTCAGTAGTCTGTCCCAGCGGGTGACGGGCAGAATGCCGTGACCAAACATGCCCAACTCTGTGTTAATAATCACATGGCTAGCCTCGTCGAACCAGGCGGCTGGGCGGTCGCCATACTTGAACCGGCCAACCATGCGCACGGGAAGGTGCACAGCCATATTGACTCCGGTACCCAGAATCAAGCCAAATCGGGTAGATGTCCGCACATAGGCCTCTGACAGCAAGGCTGCATTGGAGTCATTCACAATAGCAGCCAGCTTTACGTGCAGACATTTGGCAGAACAGGCTGCTTGGATGATATCACCCAGGTCCTGTCCCAATAGCGAGTCTGCAGCGAGAAAACCTTTGCCCATGCCCTGGAGCAGACCGCCACGAAGGGATGTTTGCCTGACGTTGTTAATACAGATGACGAGGAGACGCGAAGACGCGAAGACGTCTGTCAGCAAGGGAAAACTCTTACTCGATGGGAAAACTCCAGGCCAGGCCCATGGGTAGAGGGGATTCCTCTGTTGCACAGACACCCTCAACGGTGCTCACGGTTTCCATAATGTGCACAGCCATCCAGTCAAAGAAATGCATGCCTTCGAGCAGCTTGACTTCCGGCGTGATCTTATAGGACTGAATGCTCAGGATGCTCATGCTGGCCTCTCCAGACTGCTTTGCTTGCTGGCCACGCAGCTCGATCAATGCCACTCGCAATGTCGAGCCGCCCACGTCTAGAGACAGAAAGCGACCGCATTCCTCGCCGTTTGGTAGCTGGTGGTTGTAGGATGGGAGCATGCATGCCGCATTTGTGAGCAAGCGTTCCCGGAACTGATCCTTCAGCTGATGGGAAAAGATGTTCAGGCTGTCTCCCTGGAGCGGATGAAGCAGCAACTCTTCAGCCTCGGCGAGGAAGTCTGATACGGACCGGTCTGCCTTGGATTCCTGTAGTCTTGCTGCTTTGCCTGTGACCAGTGTGGCCGTTGCTGATGGTATGGAGGATGGTGAGGATGATGAAGAAGTAGAGAGTGATGTGGAAGGTGATGCGGATGGTGAGTGCGACGAAGACGGACACGAGGATGGCGTAACGGCTGTTATTTCTGCTGATGGTGTTTTCTTATTATCCCGACCCTGGGCTGTCGGCTCCTCGTGGCTCCGGCCAAGACAAGCCATGAGAGAGAGTTTCCCTCGGCCCAAGGCCTTGGCGGTAGCCGAGACCATGTCACAGAGAGTCCTCATGGCAGAAACGAGCGGATGCACAGAGGACGGGGTGGTAGATGAGGAATGTAGAAGGCGGGGAGAACAAGAAGCAAGATGGTCATGACATTTAAGTGGATTATGGAGCAGCAGCAAAAGAGAACTCCGTATGGGGCAACAAGAAGAACGAAGACGAAAAGGGAAGTACGAGAAATAGAAAGCTTTCCGTGAAGGTTGGAAAACGCGGGCGGTCAGAGAAAATAGCAGGCAGTGACGATGATGGTAAACAAAAGGGGGGCATGAGTGATAGGTGATTGTGCGCTCGTATACGAGAATGGCGCAAAGGGTTGGCAGGTTGGTGAGATGGTGAACTGGTGGTAGCAATGGTAGGAGTAGGAAGAGACGAAATGGTATTAGTTGTCGTGTCGTGGGTCAGTTGGCAGTGGTCCGGGCGCAGTATGGGGCGGTCACAGTGGAGGCGATGGTGGTATTTGAGCCAAGTGCCCGAATCACTCGTTGCTTTCTTCAGCTGTGGAAGACGTGGATAAGACGTGGATAAGGGCGGTGGAGAAGGCAAGGTATACGAGGCCGACCTAGCAGGGAATATCAAGTTGAAAGTTGAAGAAATGGCAGATACATGGAAAAAGGATCCATGGAGGAGCAAGCAGGTCTGTGTTGGTCAGAGTGCAGAGTATGGAGCACCTCGTACGGAGTACTCGTACATGCTCGGATGGTTGTGCACGTAGTGTTCCATATGTTGCATGCGGAGGAGAAACTTTAATGACCAAAAGGAAAAAAGCTTGCAGACCAGGGGAACATGGGGTGCGGCAAGGGGGGTGGGGGGGTGGCTGGAAGTCTAGCCAGCGGCTTTGGGGTCGCAGCTCTCCCGTCAGCCTCACGATTGGTTGTCGTGTGACAAGATATGTGGTCCAATATGTGTCCGTCTGTGCCGTATTGGGCTCATGAGATATGGATTCTAGACGGATGCAGATGGATTCTGGAGGGGATCCTGGTTGCAGTGAACACGAGAATACGCGGTGAGGGGTTTGGGGGGGCGGTGATGAGCCGAAATGAGGCGGCGAGCAGGAATGGCGCTAACGAACGTGTAAGACGGAGGATAATGAGATCTTGAATCATTCCGGAATGAGAGGATGGTTAAAGTCTCGACGAGAAAGTTGAGAAACGAGCTGTGGAATATTTAAGGAATACTCAAGGAATATTCGAATGGCGTATAAGATGGCGTCAAGACGGCATTAAGATGGTCTACCGTCCGGAAAATAGCAGTAGATGCAGATAGCGTATGCATACGGAGTAAAGTGGACAAGCCAAGACGATGCAAGAAGCCTGAAGCCAAACAAGAAACGCAAAAGATCAAAAGAGGCAAAAGTCGATGACACAGCAGCCGTGGCCAAGAAAGCCAGGCAGGATCGCGTTAGAGAAGGAGCTAAGGAGAGGGTGTGTCAATCAAAACGGGGAGGAGCAAGCTGCGATTAGCTCATGCTTGCACATGCTTGCTCATGCTTGCTGACGCTTCTCTTGCTGGCTCTTGCTGGCTCTTGCTGACCACCGAGGAAAACGCAGGCACACAGGCACGCGGGCACGCGGGCACGCGCACAACCGTCGATCCACGCACCAGTTGGACAGCAGCTGCTGCGACGTAGGAGACCCGGTGGATGTCCAATCTGTAACGTTGCTTTGCTAAGGACCCTTGATACTAAGGACCCACTCTACTCGAATAGGAACATGTGGCTGGTGATTCATGCGCCACAAATAGCGCCAGGCTGCGAAACAAGATACAAAAGTGGGTCTGTCCATTTGTGGCTGGTGTTTGCGTTGCTTCCACCAAGGAAATGTGCCGCTTGGCTCACGCGCAGATGACTTGCAGTGTCTGTGGTCCCATCGCGCATGTCCCGATCAGATAGATTTTTTTTTCTACAGAAGCTCTAGACTAAGAACCTCCGGCATCTGCCGTTTAGTCCTCTCTTTTGTTCCATGTCTCGCTTTTCTTTCTCTTTCTTGAAGGCCCCACTTTCTTGACAGAACAGTGTCGACGGTTAGCACATGCACTGTCTCTCCATCTTGCTGTAACAGATGTCTAGGCCGGGCCGGACCTGGGCTACGTTCCATCATGCTCTGTGCAAGTGCAAGTATCTTGCACGCAGTGCCCGGCACTTTCCCGCTTTCCGGCGACTTTCACCGGATGGCACTGATAAAGCGAGAATGAGTGGTATGGTCAACCGCTTTGTCAGCACCAAGCAGGGCATGCCAAACTACCCGAGGGCAAGGATGACAAGTTTGCCACGGCCGCGACTGCCTTACACATGACCTCTGGACCTTCCATCGGAGGCAAGGGCTTTGTCCTTCTTTTCTCCTCCTTCCGTTTCTTTCCTCTGAGCTTCCATAGAAAATATACCCTCCAATTCCATCCGCCATCCTCCATTTTCTTATCTTTTTCCTTCTCTCTCTCTCTCTCTCCTCACCCGTCTCCTCTTGCTTTCTTCTCTTTACCCAACCCTACTGCCACCTAACAATCCTATCTTGTCTCCCCCCACTGCCGCCATCATGCGTCTTATCATTCGCCACGATGAGGATGCCGCCTGCTCCTTCATTGCCGACTATATTGTCAACCGCATCCAGACCTTTCAGCCCACCGCTGAGCAGCCATTTGTCCTGGGCCTGCCCACAGGCAGCTCGCCCATGGGCGTATACAAGCGGCTCGTGGCAGCGTACCGGGCGGGGCGGGTTTCGTTTGCCCATGTTGTGACGTTCAACATGGACGAATACGTTGGGCTGCCGCGCGACCACCCAGAGAGCTACCACACATTTATGTGGACCAACTTTTTCAGCCATGTCGACGTGCGCCCGGAAAATGTTCATCTGTTGAACGGCAATGCACCAGACCTCGAGGCCGAGTGTCTGCAGTACGAAGCAGCCATCAAGGCGGCTGGTGGCATTGACCTGTTCTTGGCCGGCATCGGCGAGGATGGTCATATTGCCTTCAACGAGCCGGGCAGCTCGTTGGCCAGCCGCACCCGCGTCAAGACGCTCGCCTATGACACCATCCGTGTCAACAGCCGCTTCTTTGACGGCGACATTGATGCTGTTCCGCGCTGTGCTTTGACTGTTGGCGTGCAGACCGTTCTGGATGCACGCGAGGTCGTGGCCATTGTGTTGGGCCCACGCAAAGCACTGGCGCTGCAGAAATGCATCGAGGAAGGCGTCAACCATATGTGGACACTGTCAAGTTTGCAGTTGCACCCGCACCCGATGGTGGTCTGCGACGAGGACGCCACGCTCGAGCTGCGTGTCAAGACGGTCAAGTACTTTAAGAGCATCGAGCAGGTCGGCCACGGCCAAGGTTTCGACCAGGTTCTGCCCACGCGCCTGCGCCAACCGAATGGTGTCCGGGCTCCGGTGGCTCCGGCTCGTGTATCGGCTCCGGCTCCTGCCCCGGCTCTGGCTCCGGCAGCAGCCACAGCAACGGCTCCTGCTCCTCTGATTATTCCGACGCCTGTCAAGCCGCCCGGTGTCATCCCGGCCACGCCGGTCGCTGCGGCACCTGCTGCTGCTGATGACTATGACCTTGTGCCCGACCGCATGGGCGACCGCATTCCCGTGGCACAGCAAGCCGGTCTGGGTGTTATGCCTGCCTACCGCCGACGACTGACGCCAAGCCCGGAAATGCAGAACCAACACCAAAATTTTGCATCTGTAGGTGCTTGAAGATTGCTGCTGGAAATATATGGTAGTTCAATTGCTTGTGGCTTACCTGTTTTTTATTTCGAATCACCCAAGACCGGACAGACTGCAAAACCGGCGAGGCGATGGACTGCTATGTGTGATATTAGGCGTTCATTTAAAAGGTTGCGTGCTCTTGTGAGTAGATAGCCAAAAAAAGAAAAAGTAAAAGTGGACATCCTCGTTACAAGAATGTGTAGACATTCATTAGGATGTCTGTATTCAAAGATACCCAAATAGATTAAGCAATTAAACAAATAAATGTCTGTTGAATGTTCAATGTATGGAGTAAATCAGTCCGATGTTTAAGATCCTGCATGTCAACAATTTCCTACTGCTTCTCTGCCTTGTATCTCCACTCGGCATGTCGGTGCAACTGCTGATCTCCGGTCCGCAGGCTGTACAAAATACCCAGAATTCCCCCTAATGGCCAGATGAACTTGATCTTCTCGCTCCACGGAAGCGGAGCGGCTGTCTCGCCCGCACTGTTGCGGACATGTACCTTGTCGAACACGGATGGCAGAGCCCCGGCAGCGCGGTACTTGGCCCGCAGGACGTCGTACCAGGAACGTCCTCCGTACAGATTCCAGAAGTCGTCCTCGGCAAAGTAAGTGCTGGCGTAGAGCCACTTGCGGCCGCCGAGACTGGTCAGCTTGGCCTCGAGGGCCTCGTTGCGCTGGCGGAAGATGCTGCGGTTCAGAGGACCACGACCCCAGAGACCGACATTGAGCATATGGGTTTTCGAGACGTCGTCCGGTCCAGTCTCAGAGGTCAACACGGCCGGGTGGAAGGTGAGTGAAGCACGACGCCGCAGCGGACACAGCCACAGCGGCCAGATGCCAAAGTTCTCGGCCGTGTAGACGACCAACTGGTCGGCCCGTCCAAACGGAACCGCCATGTCCTGCAGCACAAACGCATGGGCACCGCCACCGGCGTGCATGGCTCGGTACATCATGCGCGTGTGCAGTACGTCGTCAAACAGCCACCGCATCAGCCGCGTGAACGGAACCATGAAAAAGTACAGGAACGATGTGCGACCCACCCAGAAGCCGCCGCGGTCGTAGCGGAAGAGGTACTCGGCCAGCGGCACGTAGTCAACGGCTTCGGCTGTCTCGGCCGTCTTGTAGTATGCATGTATGTAGAACCAGGGGTCCCACGGGTCGCTGAATGTCTGCACGGCTACATCTGCTGGCTTGTCGTCGGTCAGTACGCCCGTCACGACGATGCCGTGCGACTGGCTGTACAGAATGCCGTCGACAAAGTCGGGCCGCTCTCCATTTGTTTCTTCCGACAGTCCGGCTTTCACGGCCGCCTGCACTGCGTCTACCGCCTCCGACACGCTGGACGTTCGGCGGTACGT
The DNA here is from genome assembly GCA_002215975.1 of Dryadomyces quercus-mongolicae. Taxonomy (NCBI): domain Eukaryota; kingdom Fungi; phylum Ascomycota; class Sordariomycetes; order Ophiostomatales; family Ophiostomataceae; genus Dryadomyces; species Dryadomyces quercus-mongolicae. The sequence goes on along the minus strand of NIPS01000006.1, from coordinate 593,502 downwards.
GGTGCGCACCCACTTGCGTGCCGGCACCAGCCGGATCTCCAGCAGAGTCACCGTTCCAAGGCTGCCGACAGCGCCGCCGGCCGCATGGAAGAGATCGCTATGCAGCGGGTCGGCGCCATTTTCCGTTTCGTCTGCGGCCACCACTACCGTCCCGTCGGCCAGAAGCATCTCGATGCGCGTCACGGTCTCATCAAAGAAACCGTGCCGGAACGACGAGCTCTCGCCGCCCGTGCCAGCAAAGCCACCGCCAGCCGTGATGCCGGGGAACTCCATCACCACCGGCGGCATGAGTCTGCCGGCACTGACACGGTGCACAGTCGATACGAGACGGTCCATGGGCACATTAGGCTCGACCAGCGCACGGCGGGCGGCGACGTCGACGCGGAGCACCTGGTCGAGAGCTGAGATGTCAAGCACGGCGGCCTGTTCGCTGCCGTCGCGTGGCCGCGTGGTGTTGCTGGAGCCGTGAAAGATGCGGTAGGGCAGGCCGCGGTCGTAGAGATCCTTGGCCTGGGCAGAGACCTGAGAGACAATCTGACTGTGGCGGGTCAGGCTAGCAGTCGTCTCCTCGCAGTCGTCGCCATGGGCCCACGAGACTGTCGATGCGGGCAGAGGAGTGTTCTCGGCGTCTTTGGCTCTGTGGCGGACGTTTTCTTCACCGACTGAGGCCGAAGTACTTGTAGCCATGCTTGGGGACAGACAGGTAGAGGAGTATTGAAAAATAAAGAGACCAATGTAAGTGAACAGAAAGGACTCTCCTCAACTCCCTTGGCGCATGCAGCCTTTAAATAGATGGGCATCATGTTTCCCTTCCTCCAGCCCCTTTTGCTCTTCCCTTTTTTCGCCCCCTCATTTGGTCTATCGTGTAAGAGAAATCAGCATACTTTTTCAAAGTATGGTGCAGTTGGTCATATTGCACCAAGGATGCCGTTGGTGCATCTCGAAAGGGATGACGGAAAAGGATGGACAATAGGAGCGCTAATAACACCGCAATGATTCCGCATTGAACGCAGAGATCTGGACTACACATGACAAAAGCTAGAGGAAGAAGAACAAAGATTCTCAGATAAAAGTAGGCCGGGCTAAAATTCAAATGTGACTGATGCAACATGAACCAACAAACAAATGCTCTATTGACTTGGGTTGTTCACGTGAAGAATCACCCGAATGGCGAGAAACGAAATTTTCCAAGAAAAAAGAAAAGAAAAGAAAAATGCACTCGGACTGCTATGGAAAGGTACACCCGTATAATCATTACATTAGACTATTGCCAATTTTCCGTCCATTCACCCCTTCTCACTGTGTCACCTGTCCGGTCTATCATGCACTGGTGCTGGCCTCCTGCTGCGTGTTGTCGTTGGTGCTGATCTCCTCTGCAGTTTCGGTCGTTGGCGTCGGCGTCGCCGGCGTCGCCGGCGTTGCCGGTGCCGCTGGCGTCACGGATGCCGAAGGAGCCAGCATGGCCCGCTGCCACGCCGGGATCGATGCCTTACCCAGCGACGAGGTCTGGCTGCTGATGCCACTGGAGCCCAGGTTGGCAGCCGAGTAGCCGTTGACAAATCCATTGTTGACTGCAGACACACCAGGAACAGATGGCTCCGTCTCCGTCTTGGCCACCTGGCTTGCGTCGCCGGGGACAACGGCAGCAGGAACAGAGGCCGGACGTGGGTACGTGCTGCTGATGGACGTGATGGGGTTGGCACCGCCACCGACTGCGCTGGGACCACTGGTGGTCATGCGCTGCCCAATCAGCGTTTTGAGACCCTTGAGCTCCGCGTTGACTTCGCGCAACCGCCCGTCTGTGACTTCGCGCTGCGAATCCATCGCTCTCGGCAACGCGTCTTTGAGGTTGCGCACATCGTCGCGGAGTCGCTCTGCATCCTCTTCCCGTCGCTTGCCCGCTGACTTGAGATCAGTCAGCGCCGTCTCCAGCATGGCCAGTCCAGCGTCAATGCGCGTCGACCGTTCCTGCTCAGCCGCCTTGAGTGCCTCCGTGTCCTTCGCTAGCTGGTCTACGAGCGCAAATGCCCGGTCAAATTGCTCGTTGATTTCCTTCTTGTCTTGTTCGAGACGGTCGGGCGTCGGTGGTGCCACGAGAGGGTAAACGTAGCGCTGCATGGCGTGTTAGCTGCGTGTCCCTCTCCCAGAATCTCATCCTCGCCCTCGACGCGATTTGCTTACCTTGGTCAGCGAGAACAGACCGTAGCCGACACCACCAACGACCGTGGCCATAATGAACCAATCTCGCCAGTCTCGTCGCGGAGACTGCTGCGATGGTGGTTGCCAGCCGTAAGGGGGATACATTGGTTGTTGTTGTCCGTAGCCATAGTATGGCTGCTGGGGTCCGGGGGCCCGTTGCGGCGGCGAAGGCTGTGGCACTGTTGCTACGGCGTAAGAGGGCGTAGGACCGTCCAGGTTGGCCTGAGCCAGAGCCGCCGTGATCTCTTCGGGCGTCAGATTCTTCGCCTTCAGAAAGGCCACCCGGCTCTCTGGGGGAGAGGAGGACACGCTGGGGTCCTGGAGGACTATTCACGTTATTAGTTGGTGTCGGGGATGGGAAATGCTGTTGTCAATTGACGTACACTTTGCCTGCGATATAGTTAGCACTCACGACACGCATTCCATCCTCTGGCGATGCCAACTTACCGCCGAAGCGACGAGATCCTCGCGGATCGCCATTTTGCAAAGACGCGTTCTGATTGCTGTGTCAGTTGTGATTATGTCGTCGGTTTGTGGCTAGCATACGGCTTTGTTGCTGGAGATGTCTCTCTTCGAGGATGCGATGCTCGAAGCCGAACGGGAAAGCGGTGATGTGTGTGAGGAATGTCGCGTTCCAAAGGTCTCAGGCGGAGTTGAAATTCAGGTGGCCGGAATAGACCGAGGCTACGCTAGGGGAAGGATTAGCTCAGCTGTGTCGCCTAGTCACGTGCTAATGGTACCTCGGTACGAATGATTTGTACATACATAATTCACACGTGACTTATGCTCTACGTAAGCATCAACGCTATACTCGTTTGGACCATCCCCTCAGCCAATCATGCCCCGCCATGTCTTATGTTTACATTTCGGCAGGGCAACCACCGCTTTTCTCGTCGCATTCGTTCACGTCTTTTTTTTTTTTCTTTTTTTTTTTGCGACAGCGCCCAATAATACTGCATCTAGCATCTAAAGCCTCGCGTCTACTACATCGCCATTGCATCGGCATCCACGAAAAAGAGCATCCCCGCCAAAATGTCCCAAGACACTGGGCATTGGAGCGTTCGGCGCACCCGAGAAGTGAGGCTTCTTTTATTCTCTTAACTCTTCCTTGGGCGTTTGTCATGTGCTAACGCCCTGTTTGTATTTTCCAGACTCTCGGTGGGCTGACACTCAACTCTGCCATCCCGCAGCCGCCATCGGCCCTCAAGCGCTCCAACTCCTCCATCGGCCAGGGCGTTCCCTTTTCCGCCAACCCCTCGCGATCCATGTCTGGATCAAGACACTCCCTCGCACCCACGCGACCGAGCCAGCCGCTTTTCCAGCGTTCGTCTTCCGGTGCCAACCTCGCCGATATGGGCCTTGCCTCGGCCAAACGTTCTTCCATGCGCCCTTTCACACCAGGCGTTCCAGGACGGCCATCCACCGATGGCGACCGTCGTAGTAGTGTGTATCGAGGAGGGCGGCAGTCGTCGATCATGGGTGGCGCCATGGGCGGCGGGATAACATCCGTTGGTGGTGGCGGTCACCAAAGCTTCTTCTCACAGGCCCCCGCACCAGCAGGCGCGCTGCGCGACCCACGCCCCCTCAGAGACCGTTCCTATCTGGGACGCATCGGCCAGGAACTTATCGAGTACATGACCCAACACAACTTTGAGCTGGAGATGAGCCACACACTATCCCCCAACGTCATTAAGTCGCCCACACAAAAGGACTTTGTATACATGTTCCAATGGCTGTACCGACGCATCGATCCGAACTACCGCTTCCAGAAGAGTATCGACCAGGAAGTACCGGTATTGATGAAGCAGATTCGCTATCCATACGAAAAGGGCATTACAAAGAGTCAGATCGCCGCTGTCGGCGGGCAGAACTGGGGCACGTTCTTAGGCATGCTGCACTGGATGATGCAGCTGGCCGTCATGCTCGAGCGGTATTCATGCAACCGATACGACGATGCGTGCGCTGAAGTGGGCGTTGACGTGGTGGCCGACCACATCACATTCGAATTCTTGGCACACGCATACCAAGATTGGCTGGTCATGGACGTGGATGAAGACGCGGCTGATGACGCCGACCAGCTTGCTCGCATGATGGCACCGCATATCGAGACGATGACCAAGGCGTTGGACCAAGCATATGCAAAGAGCGAAGAAGAATTGGCCATACTGGAGGCAGAGAACGCCAAGTTATTAAAGGATATTGAGGATCTGGAAAAGTCCACGCCCGACCTGGCTGTGCTGGACGACCACTTCAAGATCATGGAGGAGGACAAGGTCAAGTTCGAGGAGTACAACGAGCTTGCACTGCAGCGGTGTGAGAAGTACGAGAAGCGCATTCCGCTGCTGCAGGAGGAGCTGGACAAGTTGAATGAAGAGGTGAAGGAGGCCGAAAACGAGCAGCGCAGTCTGCGACAAGCCGTGGACGACCAGGGGATCAGCATGGCGGATATCGACCGCATGACATCGGAGCGGGAACGGCTACAGAAGGGCATTGAGGCGGCCTCGCAGCGGCTGGAAGAGTCGAAGAAGAAGGTGGCAGAGCGCGAGCTCGATGCAAGCCGGCGGCTAGACGACCTGGAGCGGACGGTGGATAAATACAACACGCTGGCCTACCAGATTGGGTTGATCCCATCTACGGCGGCCAATGCCAAAGGGAAGGACTATGAGCTGCGGGTTCAAGTCCATGACGGGCCGAGTTTCACAGCCTCGCAGATTGGAGGCGGCCCATTTGCAGGGAACGAGAGTATAGGACCTGGCAGCAGTATGGAAAAGGAGCGGTTACTGGTGGACCCGGTGACGGGATACCAGCCAGCGCACATCCTGAACCTGGACTTGCGAGGTACTGTTAAAAACAGTTTTCTGGCTCTGCGGAAGGACATTTCGGAGCGTCGCAATACGGCGATGGAGACGATGATGAAAGATCACGACCTCCTCGACAGCATTAAGGAAGCTATGGAGGACAAGCGCAACGAAGTGGAAGCCCTGGAGCATCGGGTGCGGGCCGCCGAGCAGGAACACGAAAAGACCAAGGAGGTCACGACGGCACAGCGGCTGGCGTCGGATGCACAGATCGAGAAGATGGAAAAGGAGCTGGCCAAGATGCGGGCGAATCTGAGCGAGTCGGTGCAGCTGATGGAGCAGCGGGAGATGAACACGAACATTGAGTATGTGTACTTGTTTGCGTATTGGTTTCTGTCCAAGAAGACAGGCAGTCTACTAACCACTCATCTTTTAGATACGAACAATTGACTCTGCGAGCGAGCGCTCTGCGGGAAGAGCTGCATACGGAAATCATGCGCATGTTGAATGACGTGATCAAGTTTAAGATGCATATGCAGAAGAATCTGGAGGAATACGAGGAGTTCGTGACAGAGGAGCTCGTCAAAGAGCTTGGAACCGAGGATGCCAAGGACCAGTCGCCATGAGTAGGAATGCCTCGTTTTCTGGAAGGGGGGTTTGGGGTTTGATTTTGGGTCAATGACGATCATGAGGCGGTTGGCGTTTTCATGTACCTTGAGATACTGTTGGAGACCCACTTGGTCATGTGACCTCGTGAAGTCTCTGCACTATAGCCCCACTGCCAGGAGCACACTAGATAGCTTCTTGATTGATTATGCTTTTCCCATTCATCAGGTTATGAGCCCTCCTTTCCGTCTCTATTACCGCACGAAGTATCAATACCATCAAAACAACATCGGCATGTTGCTCCCCTATATTTACTGATCATAACAGTACCACTTTTGTCACATTTGACACCCTTTTCACACTTTTTCACATTTTTCTTCCCTTTCTACACTGATCTGTGTAGATCTTCTACCTTTTCTGCACTGATCTGTGCAGATCCTTCGCCTCCACCATGGAGCACACTGTCAAGGGCCTCGTGCTACGAATCCCTATCCTAACGGAGAACAATTTCAAGGCATGGAATAGCTCCCTCCGCATGGTCCTCAGCGGCATGAAAATTCTGCACTTCATAGACATAGACGCCGAGGAACCAGACCCAGAATTCGACGAGACTGGCATAGAGACAGACGAATCTGTGCAGTTCAGAGAGGAGTGGGCTTTTCACCGCCAGTATATACAGAACATCATCATCAACACCACTGATGGACTGGAAGACCGCTTGATCGCGAGTGGCTTCGACTCCTCCTCCGAAAACCCCTACAATTCCTACCAATCCATCAAGACCGCTATGCAGGGAGTCAGCCCCTTCGTAGCCGACCAGGTCTACTTGCAGCTGATAGGCATGAAATTAGGCTCCTTCGTTAAGCCGTACGATTTCATCGTCGAGTTCCAGAAGACGTGCCAAAAACTGGCACCCACACCATTCTGCGTCTCCGACGAGGCGCAATACGCAATTCTCGCCCGTGAACTGGGTGGCATCTTCCCTGCTGTCATTCAGCAGCACAGCGTTCACATGCGTGAAGGCACTCTCAACCTCCCTGATATGGTGAGACAGCTCTCCGAAATGGCTAGTGCAGTGGCCCAGACATCTGCATCTACTACCATGATGGCAGGACCTTCCAAAAACGCGAATGTCAACAAGCAAACGCCCAAGAAGAAGGCGGTTGCGAAAATGAACAACAAGGAGCGAGTAGAGTATTTCAAAGCTCGCTACCCTGACACTCCAGAGTGCTCCACGTGTCATTACCATCATCCAGAAGGTGACCACTGGGCTCTATGCAGTAACTGCAAGTTCTGCCACCCAGGAGGAGAGGCACGATGCTTTCAATTGCATCCCGAATTGAAACGTGGCAAAGGCGGAGGCGGCGGTGCCAAGGGCACACAGCCAGCAAGTGGCCAGTTGGCCAACTTCACCTCCGGCATCAATCACCTCTCCTTCATGGCTCCTTCTACCCCTGAAGTCCAGGATTTTCGTGATGCGATTATGCTAGACTGTGGTGCAAGCGACCATACATTCAACAACCCCAAGTGGTTCATTGATCTGCATGAATTGACGGTCCCGAAGCGCACCAGCACTGCGAAAGGCATTGATGTCGAAATGCATCATCGTGGCACTGCCCGATTCAAAGCCTACAAAAGCAATGGACTATTGACAGAAATCACAGTCCCTCAGGCCTACTACGCACCGGAGTCTCCGTGCAACCTGATCTCTGCGGGAGCCCTTCGTGTGAAGGATATTCATCTTGACTCCGTCAACAGTCTCCTGAAAGACATCCACGGCACAGAATACGCTGCATTCACATGGATCAGCAACGTGCCTTTCTTTCGCACGCCGCCAGCATCAGTCAACACAAGTGTGCCAGAAGGCATCACCGCAGTCACGGTAGACTACGCAGTAATGCACGCGAGACTGCTTCACGCCTCGAAAGACGTTGTCGTCAAGGCATGCAAGGAAGCAGGCATCAAGCTGGTGAATGTCAACAAAGAATACAAGTGTCCTATCTGCATGAAGGCCAAAAGCACTGAAGTCATCAGCCGAAGCCATCCTGACCCAGTTCAGGCGCCAGGACAGATGATACGGATGGACACGGTGGCCACAGACGTCGGTCACCTTGGTTTTAAATACTTCATCCACTTCATCGACGTCTATTCCAACTACCACTGGGTCGCCTTCTTTGCCAACAAAAGCGACGCTTTCGAAGCTATAAAACGCTTTAAAGCTCACTTCGAGAAGCAGTCTGGATACAAAATACAGGCTTTTGGGTGTGACGGAGGCACTGAGATGGGATTTGCGGCAGCCCTCTTCAATGAATCCAAGATGAGAGCATGGGCCGCATCTGAAGGCATTAGCCTTATCGTTACGACTCCCTATACACCTCACCAGAACGGTGGACCTGAACGTGCAGGCAGAGACATCATGGAGAAGGGTCGCTCCTACCTGTTGCAGGCAGGACTCCCTCTTGACCTCTGGCCTTTCGCAACTGAGGCTGCCGTCACCATCATCAACCAGCTGCCTACTACGGCAAACCCAGACAACGAGACTCCTCATAAACGTCTCTTCACGGCTCTGAATCTTCCTGAAGAAGCCACAAAACCCTACATCAAGCACTTCAAAGCCTACGGCTGCAAAGCCTACGTGCACATCAAACAGCACTACCGCAAGGCTTCTGATAAATTTTCTCCACGTGCAGATGAAGGCAAGCTGATCGGCTACAGCGGCCGCCACGGTCACATCTACTGGATCTATCTCACTGAGAAAAAGAAGATAGTCCGCGTCACCTCCGTCCGCTTTGACGAAGCAGATGGCACCATGGATGGCGATGACTCTGAAGTAGACGGCATCGTCACTTTCGACGGTGAAGAAACTGCTGTGCATCGACCGAAATACATCAAAGTCAAAGTCAACCCTCCTCAGAAACGGGAATTGGCAGAAGATAGCGAAACAAGACAACAATCACCTCCTCTCCCTCAACAGACTCAAGGGGCGGTTGCTGCATACAATACTCCTACACCAGAAGAGGGTGAACATGAAGCTGAAAAGTCAGTCGATACTGATGATGAATTCGAACCTCAATTCATCACTCCACGCGCCACTCCTGAGGAGACCGATGAGACTATCAAGCAAGTGAGATTTGATACATCTCACTTCCCTACTATCCCCAATGAAGACGACTTCACCGGAGCCTCTACCTCCCATGAAAACACCGCCGATGACGACGATGAAGCCGAAACCCTTCCCTCCCCTGTCAAACGATCCACACGTGAAAAGCCTCGTCAAGACTACCGAAAATTGGCTGGATACAGAAAATATACCCCAACCAAGAAGCCAGTCAAGCAGGAGACTACACCTGAATACACGGAAGAAGACGAAGGATCGGAAGACACACACAGAGGTCTCTCCCACCTTCTCATGGAGGATTTTCAACTGCTTTTGATGAACCTCAGTCAGCGTGAAGAAGACGATACAGACCCTCTTCACTCCTATTGCTTTTCGGCACTTGATGTTAAGGTGGCACTCGCCGAAGACGCTGGCATCAAGGGAGATCACCCTCTGCCCCCATCCAACTACAAGCAAGCCAGACTCAGGCATGACTTTGAAACACGCTGGAAGCCGGCTATGCTCAAACAGGTTCACAGACTTCAAGACATGGAGGCCTGGAAGCTCGTTACGCCGCCTTCTGGAGCCTATGTCCTCCCTGGCAAATGGGTGTGCACAGAAAAAGAAGAAGAAGCCAAGGCTCGATGGGTGGTCTGTGGCAATTTTGAAGCCCCCTCCCAATGGTCTCAAGGAGGCACATTTGCAGCAGTGGCCTCTGTCGCCGCACTGCGCACGCTGTTGGCTTTCTGTGCAGTACACGATTTCGAAATCCAGCAGTACGACTTCATGACTGCATTTCTGAACGCCATGGTCCCTGAAGGCGTCGATGTTTACGTCCAGCAGCCTCAAGGCTTTCACGACGGCACTGATCGTGTCTGTCTTCTCCAACGAGCCCTGTACGGCCTCTCTCACAGCCCGAAGTGGTGGTTTGACACCATCAAGCCACTCATGAACAAGCTCGGCTTCACTCCCTTCAACGCAGACCTTTGTCTTTTCTACAACAAGTCTACATCCACATTCGTACTTGTTTACGTCGATGATCTCATCGTCGCCGCACCTACACTCGCCGGAACAAACACAGTCTACAGACAACTAGCTGCTCACTATAAGCTGCGTGCACTAGGAGAAGCCACTCACTTCCTAGGCCTTGATATCACCAGAAATCGTGCTGAACGTACGATATTCATCAATCAACGCCGCTACATCGACAAAATCCTGAAGAAATTCAATATGGAGGACCTCAATGGAGTCCTCACTCCCTGGCCCTCTGGCCATGAACTCCCTACCGCTTGGGAGCCCCAGACGAATCGCCAACATGAATACCTTCAAAACACAGGCAGCATCAACTACATCGCGGTTGGCACGCGCCCCGACATTGCCTATACCATCAATAAGCTGTCTGAAGGCAACAGAGGACCCTCCGACGCTCACTGGCTGCTCCTGAAGCATCTATATCGCTACATATCCTGCACCAGGGACTACGCCGTCACGCTCGGAGGAAAGCAATACCTTCAAGACATGCAACTGAAGGCGTACGGGGATGCTTCCTTTGCAGACAATATACCCTCGAGACGCTCCACCGGAGGCCACGTCATCATGCTAGCCGGCGGACCAGTCCTGTGGAAGTCGAAGAAGCAAAGTTTCGTCACTCTCTCCACCACCGAAGCTGAGTTCATCAACCTCACGCCCACCGCGCGTGCACTGGAGTGGATTGCTGCCATCTTGAAGGATATGGGAGTCAGTCCAGCCCAGCCACTGCTGATGTTTACAGACAGCCGAAACGCACTCATCACGGTCCTCAACCCAGACAAAAAGGCCAGAACGAGGCACATAGACGTGCGATACAAGTGGATAATAGAACAAGTCCAGAAGCGCGCTTTCGACCTTCACCATGTGCCTTCTGAGTCGATGATTGCCGACGGCCTCACCAAGGCCCTCAAAAAGGACAAACATGCGGCGTTTGTGGACCTTTTGCGCATGAATACTAGCTGCGTTTAGCTTTGTTTACTTCACGATGTTTTTCTGCATTTTCTTTACTTTACTTTCTTTGAGACGTCTTCATAACGCTCTCTGGGCCCTCTCGCAAAAAGGGTACCTTTTCCTACGGCTGAATGCCACCTCTTTTAATGTATCTAGTTTGTTTTGTGCCCTGGCAGTGTGTCTGAGGGGCGGTGTTGGAGACCCACTTGGTCATGTGACCTCGTGAAGTCTCTGCACTATAGCCCCACTGCCAGGAGCACACTAGATAGCTTCTTGATTGATTATGCTTTTCCCATTCATCAGATACCTGATGAGAAACTGGCGACAGCCAATAGAATCATGCATTTGTGCCGATTTGGAGATTTTTTTATGCTGACTAATCATGCAATGCGGCGTGCGGATCGGAGCCAACGGTCATTGAATAGAGGTTAATATGAATTTCTGCATGGCTTCCGATATCTCACTCGACATCACGCACCATCGTACACGACCAAACTCTGGACACGGACACGCCCAAAGCCACGTTGGCGGAGCCGTTGGCGCCCACAATGGACAGGAAACTCGGCTATGGCCAAGGCACAGACGTTGCTGCCGTCATCGTCGATCACGTCGGCGGCGCGCAGAAGCTGCAGAACGGCACAGAGGGTCTCACCAGTGGAGAGCACGTCGTCGACAATGACGATGGGGTGACCAGCAGAAAGAGCGTGTAAGCTCATCTCAAAATGACCCAAAGGCTCGCCAGAAGCAGTGGCCGAGATGTGCGACGGCGACTGGGCCACAGACACGGTGGGCGGCGGCAGTTTTCCAGCACGACGGACGAGTGTCAGGGGCAGGCTGTAGCAGGCAGAGAGGGCGGCAGCAAAGACGAACCCGCCGGCCTCGCAGGTGACGATGGCGGCTGTCATAGCAGTCTGGCCGATGACGGAGAGTAGACGATTCTGCAGCAGGCGGGCACAGAGGGCGAGACCGTCTGGCTGCTGGGCGATGTGCAGTACATGGACAAAGTCGATGCCTGGATGCGGGACGTCGGGGACGATATACGGCAGGCTAGCGAGGCGGATGAGGTCGGGATGGATAAGGGGTCGCAAATGGTGCTGGGCGAAGCGGACGGCAAGGTCAGGGCCATCTTCACTGTTGTCAAAAATCAAACAAGGACGCCAATCGCGGCCGTCGTGGTCCTTTTCGTCTCGACCGACAACCTGGACTTCGACCAGTCGGCAGTCGGGTACGAGTGGTGACAGAGTAGCTATGGGTGCTTTATCACGTAGACCCGTGACCAGCAGCACGTCTACCTCTTCGTTTGTGCTGCTGCTGCTGCTGCTGCGAACAACATCCAAAAAGTGTTCTTCTGGTAGCCGCGGGTTCTGACGCACCAGGTCCTCAAAGAAGGCCGTCAGCGCCGGGCGGTGCTGTTCCTTGTAGTCGCGGTCATGCAGGAGGCGCGTCAAGTCAGCACCGGTTGCGGCAGCGTAGGCTTCCTTGGTGGTATCGCTGATACTGACCACAGACGCACGAGGCAGCACGGACGCCCAGACAGCGGCGCTGTAGTCCTTTCCGGCGCCGTTGGCGCCTGTGACCAGAATGACAAGCAGTCCAGGGCCTGGATTCGGCTTCGGCAGAGTTGACAGCGGACAGGCGTAGGCCAGCACGCCTTGAGGATCGGCAATCTGCTTCAAGAGGGCCAACCTTGGACCATTGGGACCAAAGGCTTGCATGGCCAGCGGTGCGTCGCGAGGATCCCGTCCCAGATCAGCAGGATATACGCCGCAGCCAACAGGAAGCAACTCGTGACCGACAACGTCGTATACCCACTGGACGGCAGCACGTGCCATGACTGAGCCGTCCTGGCTGCGCGGCCAGACGCCCGTCACGACGGCCGCAAAGTCCCAGTCACGGCATCCAAAGGCTGTGGCATCGGCGGCGACGTCACCAATGGCACTGGCCTGGCCGCCGTGCAGCAGGTGGATGTAGCAGAACGGCGATGGCCGGGCATTGACGGCGGCTACCAGACGATCGACGACGTGTGACCGCCCAATGTCTTTTAGAAAAACGCACCGCTTAAAGGCTGATGTCTTGCCCCCGGCATGGCCACCGTGCATCGCTCCCATATACATCTCAGACTCAAAAACACCGACACCGTCGACATTTGTCTCGCTGTGTTGCTCTGGTCCCAAAAGGTCATGCATGTTCGTCCAGAGGTCTGCCGAAATGCCATCCGCGACCGTCTCGAAGAGGCCCACGCCAAGTTGCAGTTGGCCATTGTCAGCATAAAGATATGCGTCGGCCGTGCAGTGCCGTGGTAGCAGACTGGCCACCTGAGTCTGGAAACGATGCAGTGTCTGACGTGCCTTGTCGCCGTCACGCAGCGGCTGCACCCATTGGTGTGTCGTGTATGTCGGCGCGGCACAGGCCCGAAACGTTGCGCTGACGACGATGCCAATATTGGTCCCGGCACCGCGGAGAGCCCACAGCCACTCAGCCTCGTTGTCGGGGCGGATGGCACCGACTGGCCAGTGGGCTTTAGGCATGTCGCCGAGGCATAGGACCTGACCAGAGGCGACGCTGACAACCACAGCACCCACGACAGTATCACACGCGAGTCCGTGACTCCGTGACAGATGGCCGATGCCGCCCTGCAGCCAAAGACCAGCACCCACGCTGGGCCGTGCCCCGAGTGGCACTGTCAGTCCAGCTGCCATCGTTCTACGGACAATTTCACCCGATGTGCAGCCGGCACCAGCAACGACCAGTCCATTGTCTGGGAGGACGTCTATCTCACGGAATGCGCTCATGTCGACGGCCACGACGTCACCCCAGAGACACTGCCCGCTGTGGCTCCCGCCCACCACCGTGAGCTTGGTCTGGTGCTTCAGTGCCCACTGCACGCACTGCTGCACCTGCGGCAGACTCTCTGGCCGTACAACTGCTGCTGGCCGACGCAGACGCGCCTGGCGGTTCTTGATCGGCCGCTCCTCAGCCAGTGGCACCTGGGCCGTGAGCATGGGCAGTGCCGTCGCGTGCTGTGTAAAGGTCAGCATGACCTCGGGTGCAGAAAAGGTCAGCGTTCGCTTTCCGTCGAGCTCTTCGCCATGCTTCCCGAGACGCCGGCAGACCTGCCGCCACGCCGTGCGGACGTCGACATCTCCTTCTGTGGTTGTGCCCTGCACAGTACATCCAGCGAGAAACTGCGCAAAGTTGTCCAGCGCTTTGTTGTTGTCATCAGACACACAGACAGTGGCTGCTGGGAACGTCGCCGTCCGCTGACTCACGAGGCCATCCAGCTGCAGCACTCCCTCCCGATGGAAGACCACCACGAAGCTGCCAGGGTGCGAAGATAGCAGCCCCAGTGCCTGTTCCATATATTTCCGCTTGGGCCGCATGCCGTACATGCTGTGGCAGAAGAGGACAACGTCAAAGCAGGTCTTCTGGTTGTCTTCATTGTCCAATGAAAACACCCGGCGACGAATGTCGGGAGGGCTCGCGAGGTCGGGAAGCGGGGGGTCATGGGACTCGCCGTTCGAGAAAGAGGATGAGAGCCACGTCTCAAGCTCCGTAGCAAATAGTCTGTTGGGCTCGTAAGCCGTGTAGTGACCGATGCGTCGTCGCAGACGATCCGGCAGTCGACCCACCACACTCGCTGGACCCGGCCCAATTTCCAGCATCGAGATTTGGACGCGCGTTTTCAGAACTTTTTCTAGCAGCTGTGCAAGCTGCGGTGTCACAAAGTCTCTGTACACATGCTGGCCATCCCGCAGAAAAACAGAAAATCCATCACGGTATTGCTCCTCGGACAGAGGCTGCGTCATGACCGATGCGGGTGTGACCGTCTGCTGAAGTGCCAGCTTGAGGCACTCGAGGGTAGCCATGTGGGATATTTAAAAATGGCAATAGGAAGGGAAATGGTTGATTGTTTTCGAGAACAACAGTAGAGCAGATCGTGACGTTAAAGCGAAGTGGAGCCGTTTTTAGTAGATGTTAACAACAGCCTACCTCGACTTGTTCATGACGAACGAGGGTCATAAGACAGCCATACTCCGCGTTATCCCGTGGATCACCCGAGGGCGGGAAATATTCTTTTCATACTCTGTGGCACACAGAGTGCGAGGTACAAAGCATGAAGTACAGGGTTAAGCCCCGCCACTTTTTTGAATAACTTTTCTTTTTCTCCCCGCACTGGACACACTTTTCGTAAGAAAGGCGTAACTGTGGCAAAAATTCGCAGTGACTTGTAGCCAGGTGATTAAAGGCTATTCAACCATCAACAAATCAGAAGTTAAGAAGAGAAGCAGGAAAATGGAATACGAGTCAATCTCTGCGTAACATCAGCCATTTATGAGGCTATCCTCGGCCCTAGCCCCTAGACCTAGAGTAACTTATAATAAGTCAAGCACATAGAACTATAATGCTTAGACCCGACTTTGAATTAATAGACAGTGTTGTACATCCATTTACCACGAACTTGTGTTATATACATATATGGCTTTAGCCGGAAAGGGAAGAACTGAGACTGGCTACGCCACGAAAAAAAAAATCAATGCATCCCCACTAACCCAGGGCTGCAGTAAAAACCCACAGGATCATCACAGGCGTTATCCAAAATAGGAAATTCCAAATGGCAAGGCTTCACTGTGCGAACAACTAATAGCATTTTTCTCCGATCTCATGTCGCCAATGGCCACTTTCTCTAATGATAGGCGGCCTCGTTTGATAGTACAGTGATTGTAAAGGTTTGTGAAGGTTACCATTGAAAAATACCAAAAAAAAAATACCATTATTATATAATTAAACCTGTGAGCCTGTTGTGATGACAACTCCGGTATTCCCAAATTCCGTCCTGATCCAATGGGTCCCAAGAACCTTAAAGTGATTCGCCTAGCCTCGGCAATGCTTTGAATGCCGAGAATATAGGCCTCCGGTCGCCTAGGCCACATAGAGAAAAAATGTCGAGACGCTTCAGCATTGCAAAGTCTCGCTGTTGAAGAACCGCTTCATCAAAGAATAAACCGCTTGTTCAAAAATGACCGTAGGCGGCTGTCATGAAAAGATTTCTAGACGGTCAGCTTCCACTCCTCATCCTGCTGTATAAGGCCTTTGTGACCATGCTCACCATATTTTTCCGACTTAAAATCTTCCACCGCCGCCGCCGCCGCCACCGGGGCCGCCGAATCCACCACCACCACCGCCAGGACCGCCGAATCCGCCACCAGGACCGCCGAAGCCGCCACCGCCGCCGGGGCCTCCGAATCCGCCGCCGCCACCACCGAATCCACCACCGGGACCGCCGAAGCCGCCTCCGTTACCACCAAACCCGCCCTGGTGTCCACCGTGATGTCCGCCGTGATGTCCGCCTTGTTGTCCACCGAATCCACCACCGCCGCCACCAGGGCCACCGAATGCAGGCCGTGGGCCTGGGCCACCGTAGTTGCCGTAAGATCTCCGACTACCGAAACACATAGTGTCTGAAGTGTAATGGTTGAGATAATGTGTGGTATGTTCAATAAATAGTTGACTGTCAATTTCGTCCTTTGAAACTTTGTAATGGTTTAGGAATGATTCTCCCTTAACATTGGGCCACTTCCTGCGTCCCGCATCTACTTTATACTCCCTGGAGTCAGAGTAACGCCATGTCTCACCACGTAATACCTCGCTCCTTGCGGCTAGTAAAGTGTCGAATTCAGCTGGACAAGGTGGTCTGGATTGGTGCCGGAGCAGCAGCTCTCCGCTATTTCCTTAGCTCTAAACCGATTCCGGGCTATATGACGACATTCATGACGTAGCTTTTAGTCTCTTGGCAGCGCACCTCAGCTACGCCACGGGCAATGCCTAGCTGCGCCACATGATATGACTAATCATTTGGGGGGCCTCCTATCCTACGTATACACGATAGGCTCCCTCAGCCTCAGCTAAATGTAAATAGGCGCATGATTCTCATTCGTGCCTTGAGAGAATATAATTATCTAGCACCATCAAGGAAATTCCTTTTTATTTTGAAGGCGACCTCAGAAACACGGGATAGTGGCGCTTTGTGAGCAGCTGACCCTGCTTGATCCCCTGTATATCTCGTCATAATCAATCGTAATATTATGAACTACTCCGTTCTCTGTAACTGAAATTTCGTTGGCTCAAATTCCGATGTCTGAAAAGTACGGAGTCGGCAATGGCACTTTTTCAGTTCTACAAAATATGCCACCATTCTGACGCCGGTGCTTGGCGACGCAAGCGATTTTTTATACCTTTATGAGTACAAAGAAGAGCCGGAAAAAATCTAAGCTAGGTGATCTCCGTAGAGATACCCGTAAAGCTTAATGCAGCTGAACCGTAGTCTTATGCCGGAACAAGAGTATTCTTGTCTCGGCAAATCAAAGTGGCCCAAACCTTCTGCACCATTCCTCGCACCACCGAAGGCGCTCCATAGACCCATGCAGATGTCCGTGAATAGGGTAGTAGATGATAGGCGAGGCTGCCTCTTTCCCTGAACGGGCGAGAGTGCTGGGCATATTTTCGTCTGATATCGGGAACTTGGGCTGTCTAAGCACGGCAAAGAAAAAAATACTCCACATCCCACTGTCCATGTCGAACAGATCATCGAGTAGGAATTAGCGAATGCGATTGGTTGACCTATTCGCCGCCGCCATCAAGTCTAAGACATGGCTCCATCGCCCATCGATCAATGTGACAGCAACAAGTTCGACATGTCCTGGTTGTAGAGTCTGCAGAAGCTGAAGAAGGAGAGGGGTTTCTACCCGGAAATCAGTGAGGATGAACGATTCGAGGCCAACGGGGCAGCTGTTTATATCTACGTCGGCGTCACTATTCATGTCGGCAGGCCTGCCAAAGATAGTGCCATCATGGACAGTAACCTCGTCCCCTACATCTGTATCCGCAGTTGCCGATCGGAAGTTTCCAATCAGAGACGATGTGTCCGGAATACCAGAGCAATCGCCCAGATTGAACCAATGCAAATTGAGCGACTACAGATCAGGCAAAGAGTGGAGTAGTCTCTGCATGCTCTTCAGCGTCTTATTCATGTATTCAATTTGCTTGGGTTTTCAGTCGACAATCACGCATAGATCGTTACCGAACCGCATTGGTGCTATTGTTACTATCGATTCGCCCCGAAGCTCTCTTGGCCAGATTCTTGGCTGGGGACCGCTATTTAATGTTGGAAAATATCTGGCCTAAAAGCTGTGTGTGTCGGGTGTTCTTCTCTACATTCTGACTGATCATATACCAATTGGGCATTTTCATGGACACCTCGTGTTCCAAAACCCCTTGACCGAAGCTCTCTTCTAGGACACCCATGGCAGTAACGTCTTCCAACAAACACTCCATTGTGCCATGAATGGTGATATATGCGAAGTTCTCCAGAATAGTCGTATTCATATAAAGCGTCCTGTGTTTGAAATGGTTCCGGTATCGGGGGACCAGGCTAACCTGAGCAGATATCGTGACATGTCAGCCGAAGTGACGAAATATTAGTCAGATCTAATTGATCCACAATATTTGGGAGCAGGCATAGCATAGTGAAGATTGGTAAGGTGAAGGGTTCTATAGCGGACATGTTGGCGCATGAAGAACTGAACGCAAGGGATAAGGCTGAAAGCTGACGCTGCGCATTCTAGGTCACTCGCAAATGACAATCATAAGTTGCTTATTACGTATATCTCAACTTGAGGTATACTCGGCGTAAGTGCAACTTCTGAACGTGAGGGAGCTTACGAGGTAAATAAATAGGCAGAAACCGCACTGCCACAGCATCGGCCATCTTCAACGCGATGGAAGCGGGATGTAGGATATTACTCCCTATTCCCATGGGGGAATTAAAGGATATCCATTCAAACGAAGAGAACAATAAGATATGGGAGACCTCTTACATCCAGGCGCATCCATGAAGTTGCCTAAAGTTTTGAATGTTTGCTATGCTAAACATTTGACACCGACCTAACTAGTTTATCACTAGCTCGGCCACATCACTAGCTCGGCCAATTTTTCTAATTTCATCAACCTCAACTTCAACACGCGTTTCTTTCCACCACAATCATGCCAGGTCATACAATTGAGTCTCGCATTATTCTTGCAATAAATGCAAAACGTATGAATCCAAAATCAAGCATCCGACACCTCGCAAAACAGTACAATATCCCGCGAACAACCTTGCAAGATAGAATGGCTGGGAAACCTTCAATAGCCACTACTCATAACGGACAATCGAATTTGACAATGGCTGAAGAGGATGCGATTGTCCAATACATTCTGCAGCTGGATGCAAGAGGGTTTTCGCCTTAGAAGGCTGATGTGGAAGATATGGCAAATCTCTTACTAGTCAAGCGCCATACACAACGCGTCGGCAAATGTTGGACTACTCGGTTCATCACGCGACGACCAGAGCTCTGTACGCGTTTTTCTCGTCTATATGACTATTAAAGGGCCTTGCAAGAAGATCCTAACGTGTTAAGCGCGTGGTTTTATTTGGTTGCTACGATGCGTGCAAAGTACGGCATCTAAGACGGTAACCTGTACAACTTTGATAAGACAGGCTTTATACTAGGCATGATTCGCGCAGGGATAGTTGTTACACGCTCGGATCGGATTAGTAGGCCGAAGTCTATCCAGCCTAGTAATCAGGAATAGGCTACAGCAATTTGTGTTGTTACGGCAGATAGCCATATCGTGCCGCCTTTCCTCTACGTTACAGGCCGATTCTACCTAGCTGTAACAAACACCCGATTTCCTGCTTAACAGAGGCCTCGGTGCGTTGAGGTTGTATGTCAGGCAGGGAGGAGTTGAGATCCTCCTGGACAATGGTGAATAGCTAATCGTTGGTTGCTTAAGTAAGCCCGCTTGGCTGCGTATAAGACTCTATCCCGGATAGGTCCCTGTCGTGGTGGACATGTGATGGCGCTTCTTCGTTCTTGCGTTGAGTCGTACTTCTCCGGTCGTACTTCTCTCTCGTTGCGTGGTTGCAGAGTGTTTATCAGCCGTGCTGGCCAATACTTGTTTGTAGAGTATTGCTTAGATTGACTACTGAAGAGAGTAAGGAAAACTATCTGAGTACTGGTGGTAAGTGCGTGGGTTTATATAGGCATATCCTTCCTCCTCTTCAGCCAAAGGTTCTGAATCATTCAACTCGGCTATGATTCCCATGNCTATCCCGGATAGGTCCCTGTCGTGGTGGACATGTGATGGCGCTTCTTCGTTCTTGCGTTGAGTCGTACTTCTCCGGTCGTACTTCTCTCTCGTTGCGTGGTTGCAGAGTGTTTATCAGCCGTGCTGGCCAATACTTGTTTGTAGAGTATTGCTTAGATTGACTACTGAAGAGAGTAAGGAAAACTATCTGAGTACTGGTGGTAAGTGCGTGGGTTTATATAGGCATATCCTTCCTCCTCTTCAGCCAAAGGTTCTGAATCATTCAACTCGGCTATGATTCCCATGATCCTGAATCATCCTAATCATTGACGATCCCAATGATCCCTATCTTCCCCTTATCGTCACGTGACCCTCCCCGTGTTGTTTCTGGGTCCGTGCACTGTCCCGTTTCGTGCCGTGTCTTGGGTGACTGCCTAGCCAGTTGTAGGCCGTAATCCTCCTTAGGTCGTCATGTCCGTTCTTGGGTCATAACACTAGCCGCCTAGTACTCTAGTAGCCACATCCTAAGCACCTAGGTCGTAAAGACAACTCAGAATAGCTGGACCGATCACAACACAGGCCTAGAATAGCTTCAGCACTTTGATTAACAGACGAAAGCTCGTCAAAAGGGCTAATATCGGATGCTTGTGCTTAACGGACATAAGAGCTATATTAACGTAGAATTCGATGAATACTACAAGGCTAACAAGATCATACTACTCTGTCTACCCGCGCATTCGTCGCACTTAACGCAACCACTCAACGTCAGTGTTTTCAGTCCGTTAAAGAAGGCATACGGCCACCAAATCTCGTTCCTTGCGCGGGCTAACATAACGCATATTACCAAGGACAACTTCTTCCCCGTGTTCACAGCCGCGTTTAAAACAGTTTTCACGGAACAAAACATCAAGAGTAGCTTTCGGGGAGCTGGGCTCGTTCCTTAGAGTCTAGAAGCTGTGATTTCTAGGCTTGATGTACGGTTGCGGACGCTAACACCTCCTCGACCCTCTAACGGACAGCCCCAACCTTAGGTCTCCTAGACGCCCTAAACTGTTGCCGAAGCTCTTTCACAGTCAATTCTCATTAAGGATCGAGTAAAGCAACACTAAGGAAGCTCGCCAACATCCATTTTGATGTCTGTCGACCAGCTAGCAAAAGCCACAGTTAGTGTTAGCTACCGGCTAACACTTTTAACGGGGGAGGTTAAAGCACTTCGAGAGGCGAACGAGGCCCTCTTAAAGCGCCGAAGGGCTAAAAGAACTCGACTACAGGATTCAGGACCTCTTACTAGGGAGGAAGCCAGTAAGATTTTAGCAGAAAAGGGAGTGACTGAGGAGGATGGA
Source organism: Dryadomyces quercus-mongolicae (assembly GCA_002215975.1). Classification (NCBI taxonomy): domain Eukaryota; kingdom Fungi; phylum Ascomycota; class Sordariomycetes; order Ophiostomatales; family Ophiostomataceae; genus Dryadomyces; species Dryadomyces quercus-mongolicae. Next base: position 572,353 of record NIPS01000006.1, on the reverse strand, counting down.
CGTGATGAAGTTGTGGAAGGGGGGCCATCGAAGCGGCACAAGATGGGCGCGCGGCTCTGTAGCATCTGCCGCAAGACTGGTCATAATGCAAGAACCTGCCCAGAGGTAGAGGATATGGATGATTTATCAGATTCTGTTGTTTTGGATTCAATTGAGTGTTCTTAGGGTGAGTTGTAGGGGTTCAAATTTACAAGGTAGCGAAAAGTGGCCGAGCTAGTGATGTGGCCGAGCTAGTGATAAACTACGTTAACACTATTGTTACTAAAACTTACTGTCGTTTCGTTCTTTCTTCAACCATTTTTAAAATGTCTGTCACAAACAATCAAAACATCTATTCTGACCCTGATGGATGGACCGACGCATCTGATGTTGGCGAATACAGCTCCCCAACTAATGATGAAGAACACGAACCCGGAAAAAGAAGCGTGGAAAGCAACAGCAATGCGCCCGAGAACATGTCGGACATCGAGGGTCAGAATCTATTGGCAAGAAATATACCGTTCAGTTTACTCGAACCGGAGAACTTGAAGAATGCTCTTATTAGATTTCTTGGAGGCTGGAGTGATGCCGGACTACGGAAATCCAAGTCTTCGGATGGCGTATTCCAAAATCTCTGTCAGCACATCAGCGATTCGACTGCTCTTACTGAGTGGTATGCATCTAGAAAGAGCGGCAGCTTCTTTTTGAATATCCCAGGAAACATTGACATATATTGCTTCACATCATCTCTTGTCAAATGCCTGACACCAAAAACACCATCCTCAAAGTACTCCACCGTTCCCATTACCAGTACTCGAACACCCCAGAGCTATAGCGAGCGCCTGCTTGCTGAACTATGCTACCAGGCAATGGACTCCATCGACGGCGTGCAGCCGAGCTTCTTTGATGACTTGAGCACTGCGCTGAAAGGCTACAACCAAGAATGGAAAGAAAATATGCTGTGGCTTTTACTCCAGGCCATATTGTCCAGTGGCTCGAACAAGAGACAGATATTTGTTCTTGCGATAAATACTTTGGAAGCCAAGGATCCATGCCATTCTGTCCTGGAAAAAATCGGTGACTTCTGCAGAGCAACGGAGAGAACAATCAAGATTCTCGTAATCGCCGGGCTGAATCAGTCTTCGAGCTTTAATGCGCATGGATCTATGACAGTCAATACAGAAAATGAGAACATCAGAAAAGCTATAGTTTCCGACCTGGAAATGGCTGTCAAGTGTGTTAGAATGCTGTCACGGCGGGTTTCCAATTCTGACGAGCTGGACCTTCTTCTCAGCTCTCGCCTGGATCAATTTGTTGAGCAACCAATGCTGGCAATGTGCTATATTCGATCTCTTACTTTCCGCTCATGGTTGACAAGGACCCAGATTAGCAACGAGCTCAACCTTCTCACATCGCCAGATCACTTTGTCGATAATATTTTGGAGAGGATTCCAAATTGCGACAGGCCACTTGTCGCAGATATTCTAGGATTCCTGGCTGTATCCTTCAAGACCCTAAGTCGCATAGAGTTGGAGATGGCCGTATCTATGGCACGAAATGGCCGAGTTGATGACACCTTGTTGGACGTGGAGTTTGATCTTGATCAATCCTTGGCTGGTTTATTCTATATCGAAGACGGATGCATTCGTGTCTCACAGCCCTGCTTCGCTTATGTAAACAACTTCGACGCAAAGAAAACCAGTTGGCTACATTCCGGACCAGTATCACATCAAAAAATGGCTGATCTCTGCCTCCAATATATCATTCTATTTTCAGCAGCCCGAGAAGGCAGGGCAATTTCGGTTCAAGACATCCCCATTCTGGATCAGGCATGGCCACTACTGGACTACGCTGCCACTTTTTGGCAGAAGCATTACGAATGGTCTGATCAAAGTATGATTGCCAAAGACCATGTTAAAGAACGGATAGAACAAACGCCTAGCATTCTGCACTCGTGGCTCTTGCTTCAGGACGCTTTTAATCCTGGTGGTCTCCACATATCCGAGAACCAGACCCCGGATACTCAGCATGATGCTTCAATGGCTGCCGAATTGGCAAACAGATTTGGCTCCACGTTTTCCCTTACTATCTGCTACATGGCTCTTGCAAAACGTATTGCATCAGTCATAGATGGTGATGAGACTACCGCCATTATATGGAGTGCTTGGGTGTTGTGTCCAGATTTCACAGACGCACCCGCTTGGTTGGAGAGAACTAGAAGCATTCCGAAGCCACAGTCTCTCCTAAAGGCTCTCCCGTACGCTGCTAGGAAGACATATTCTTTGCTCAAGGCTGTTGTTGATCTCGAATTCATACATCAAAATGCAAAATACATCCTTCAACTAGTCGCCAAACAAGATATCGGTCTGGTTGACAGCGATTGTCTTCAATGGACGACTCTTGACAGCAACACGATCTACGACTTGCCCCTTGAATCTTGCGTTAGGGGGGGATCGGAATTAACTCTTTCCAAAGTCTTGGACCATTGGCCATCTCCAACCGATACAGGGAGATCATTCCCTGGAGACAATCTTGTGTATGAGGCTGTTAGACACAGAAAGGTCAATGTTCTGAATAAGCTGTTACACCGACTGACTGATTGTGGTATTGGACGGATTGTGGTGACAAGCGAGAGCTTCATGTCCACAAACAACGTTTTACATCTTGCTACAAAAACCGGCTACCGAGATATGGTACAGAATCTACTCCAGCTGGCTCCAGATTTGGTGCGATACTATTACAACGAAGTTAGAGAGACATCTCTTTCTTGCGCTTGCTCCAATGGATATATCGATATCACAGCTGCTCTTCTGCATGAAGGGTTTGAAGAAGAGGAGAAGCCACCAGGCACCGATACAATCCTTCACATGACCGTTCGAACTGGGTATTTGGAGCTAGTCAGGCTGGTTTTAGAAGCCTCTGGCAACGCCGAAAAAAAGGATGCGATGACAGCTGCGATGAGCAATTGGAGAGATCCAGAAAACTACGCACATTCCATTTATGACTACATGTTCCCGGAGGGTCTTACTCCTCTTGAAGTTGCCATCAAGTATGGACACAAAGACATCACCGAATTTCTGATGCAGAATACCCCTGCGATGGTAGTATCAGAAAGATTATTGCTCCATGTTGCCGTTTATTATGAGAAACATGAAACACTGAAACTCGCATTATCCTCTCCAGATGTCGATGTCAACAAAAAGGGCACCCAATTCAACGAACCAGCCATTCATATAGCCTGTCGCCGAGGCTTCACGTCTCTTGCAATGGAGCTACTACAGAATGGAGCCGATGCAAGTGTGGCAGATGAATATGAGATTGTGCCGCTCATTGAACTCAAGCGCTGCTCCGAGTCAGAACCCAGACTACAAATTGCAAAACTTCTCCTGGGCCTCGGAAATCCCACAGCCCCGGAGATACTCAACGAGGCTTTGGTTGTATTCGCGGAAAATGGATTCGATGATCTGGTTAATCTGGTTTTGGACGCTGGTGCCAACAAAAACTACAAGAACTCCAGCAACAGAACGGCACTCCACTCGACGGCGTATAATGGTAAAGAAGATGTACTGCGGACACTACTTCTGCGCCGTGTTGATCTATACCCTTTGGATCAGTATGGTGATACGCCCCTGAAGGACGCAACGAATGGAGGGTACATGCAGATTGTCAAGATACTCCTGGACGCCGGTGCATTGAAGAAAGACTCGGAAAGCCCGACGTATAGCGTGGACTTCATGCTCTGGGCTTCTCAGCGAGGCAAAGACGCAGTGGTAGAAATGCTACTAGAGCGAGGCGAGCGATTTCCATTAGAGGGAGACAGGTGCCCTTTGGAGAAGGTGACGGAGAACAACCACGTCAGCATGCTCCGAATCATCCTCAAGCACCAGCCAGAATTCCAAGGCACCGTTCTTCTGTCAGAGTGTGCTTATTCAGCATTCTTCAAACAGAATGTGGAGATTCTGCGGGTGATGCTTGACAACAATGCAGACCCTAATGTCACGGCTTCTAGGGGCTACTTTGGGAATGTTTTGAATGCGTGTGCAGTCTACAGTAATGTCCGCATGGCTCGAGTGCTGTTGGAACATCCGGTGTACGGCTCGTCTCTTAGTGTCAACATGTTGGCCGGCCCTTACCACACGCCGCTGATTTCGGCAGTGTCGAAAAGATACAATCGAGATGAAAGGCGGGCTGAAGAGCGGTTGCGGCGGCAGAAATTTATGGTGCAATTTCTTTTGCAGCAAGAGGCAGATCTGCGTTTATTTGGAGGAAACCGAGGCACGATGCTCAACGCTGCGGTTGCATCAGGATCTCCAGACTTGGTATCCTATGTTTTAAGCCTGGGCTTCAACATCACCGACGTAGACGCCGAGAAACGAGGGGCTACACATTTTGCTTGCATAACAGGCCCCTATGCGTTAGAAAACCTGAAGCTGGCTGCGAGCATGCCAGGAGGACAAGCAATGCTATGGGAAACCGATGCTCATGGAAGGATGCCATTGCACTTTGCTTGCGGAAATGGTCGGTTGACAGTATTGAATAATCTGCTGGGGCAGAAGGAAAGCCCCTTGGTCATCAACCAACCTGACCATGACGGTTGGACACCCCTGCACTGGGCATGTCGTGATGGGAGCGTTAATATTATCAACAGACTCCGAATAGTTGGGGCTGATAGTAACAAGGAGACAGCAAACCCGTTTGTCAAGCATGGCAGCACCGATACGGACCTCTGGACGCCATGGGACGTGGCAGTGTACCATGGCAACAGTACAGACGATATTTTAGAGACACTCAAGCCAGCAAGGAAGGAAGCAAAATCTCGGAAACAGTTCCGACATGCAGCTACTTGTGATAGTTGCTACGTGGTGAGCATACGTTCTTTGTTTTTCGCATGATCTCGCTGACATATCAGACGACGTGGGGCACGAGATACAAGTGTGAGCAGTACAACCAATATGACCTGTGTAGCAAGTGCTATGAGAAGGCCAGAACTCTTCGAGACCGAGAGCAGACTTTTGAGGTGATTGAGTATGACCCAAAGGATGTGTAGAGCGGAGGATGTTTCAAAAGGGATTTGAATATCATGCTCCGCAGTCAGATAGTGTATGTTGGCACAAAAGTGATGTATGTTTTGAAAATTGTTGTTTGTATCAAGGTGCTTGCAACCAAGCAACCCTTAAAAACTTCCACATCAAACTGTGAAGGTGTGCATTTAAATTTCTACCTCCCAAGTCCTACTATGTCATAGAGCCGAGCAAGATGAAAAATATGATCCTGCTGTCGGTTCATCTGATTACTAATTACAATACACACTTTAACTGGACTACAAAGACTGTTCCCGAAATGTAACCGCTGGAATGTTCAATTCCTTTTAGTCGGTCTATAACCACCCTACAGTGCATCGACTTCATTTCATGTCTTCTTTCATGACAATGGTTCCTTTTCCAGTTCTGGCTTGGCAATGAATATTTTACGCCGCCGTCTTCCAATTGTAGACCTTGGCGAGTTTCTTGTTCACCAATTCGTGGTCCCAGAAACTGGCCCGATCACCAGAGAGTCCCTTGGGATCACGGTTGCTGGCCTGGTTTTGAAACCAAGAGCGACTCTCCTTCTGCTTCGCATTCGGGTTCGCGGTTCGATAGTTGTTCTTCAGATCCTCCCAACCGCGATAGCTACCCACGTCTTCGGCAACTCCATGGCCTGTTCCATCCAGGCACACAAAATCATCGGATGGGTCCGCTCGACCGGTGACAGTGAGGTGATGTTTCCAGTTGTCGCCAAAGTCGTACGTATAAATGATATCGTGGCCTGTCTTTGGTAAGCAAGAAAATTTCCAAACATAATTAGAACATGAACAGTACACACCTTGAAACTGGGGAGCCTCCAGCAACTGATAGAGCTTGTATTTACTGGCGCTCTTTTCAGGGGTATTCACGTGGCGCCGTTGTCCCTCGTGCATGCGATCGATTCCCGTAATTGTACTCATCTCCGTGGGATCCACAACTCGGAAGAGGTACTCGCGCGGCTCCGATGCAGGAATCTTGCCACCGGACTGTTGCACCTTCATCTTTCGTTTAATGAAGTCCATAATATCGTCTGGGGTACTGTAGGATGGGTCCTTGACAGCGAAGTCGAACGAATGCGTCATGGACCAGTCAAAGGCCACCTGCAAGGCCACCTGCAAACGATAGAAATCCGTATCAGCCGGGCAGGAAAGTGTGCGAACCACCTCGGGGTTGGTGATCTCTCCCGGGGCTAGATGGAATTTGATGATGTAGTTTGGACGACGGCAACTCGTCTTATGCGCTGGCCATGCTGCAGCCTGGCATTCCTGGGAGCAGTACTTTTCCGTCTTGCACCTGCTGCATACTTTCAGGGCCGCAATAGCAGCGGCTTTGACGCACGATGGATTGTCGCATTGTTGTGAAGACATCGCGTTGAGATGATTGTGGGTTGGGGATAGAAGGAGAAAAAGGTTGGGCGAAGAAAAAAAGATTGACGCAAAAAGCGGTGGACGTGTTTTGGCAAACGAAGTGAAGCCTAATTTGGCAAAGGATTTTCTCAAATAAGAAGATGGGATGAAATTAACCTGCTAATAATCTGGCGTAACAAGGCAGCAACAGTGCAAAAGTAGAAACAAACCATGGGCATAATACAGTCCTGGTAGTATGCGTATATTTTGACGAGGGACAGACATAAGGATTTAAAAGTGTTGCTCTCGGCCGTCAAGTAACAAATGCTTGGGACTGTTTATAGTACTGAAGAGGACCAGGCCGCCATACCTGGGACGTAGGCAATACTATGCTCACCTCACTGATCAGCAGTAGAGTGGCACGTGCACGCCACGAATTTACGTGGGCTCTGATCGAGACGGGCAGAAGCCCGCCGTGGCTCGATCGGAGGTCACGTAAATAAACGCCCAGTCGAAAGCGGTCAGCACTCTTAGGGCAATCATCAATAAAGGGTATAATAATTCGGTCGGTCTTCAAATGTAATAGGGCATAAAATAGTGTGTAAGGAGCTTGCTTTTTGTCAGAAGGTATGCATTGATCAGTGCGGTGCACTGTAGGGAGTAAGGTAGACCAAAAGGGGCTAGATTAATGGTATGTATCGGTACAGAATTGTCTACATATCTGTGGCTAGGGGAGGCTGGTATTTATGTGCGGATTCTCCGTTTGCACCAATCACAGGTAAGACATAAGTGGAGACACTGTGTGCAGCATTCCGAGACCTGACACTCCCCCTGAATGGTGCACTTGTACTGTGGTCTCCGATCGGTGCACTCCTGACTTCACGATGTGACCTCTGATCGGTGACTAGTCTTATGCCAGCCAAACAAGGCGGGCAACAGCCTCTGAAATGCAGCCTTCTGCAGTGGCTTCGTCATGATGTCTGCCACGTTATCCTCGGTGGCAACATGGTGCATCGTGATCAGTCCTCTCTCTAGTTGCTCACGCACGTAGTGCCACTTAATGTCGACGTGTTTACTTCGTCGCTGAAAGTCTGGCTTCATGGCTAGTGCGATTGCACTCTTGTTGTCCACGTAAAGCCTTATGCGGCATGCCACTCCCAGTTCCTCCATAAACTGCCGGATCCACTGCATCTGCGTAGCGGCGTAGAAGGCAGCTCCGTACTCGGCCTCAGTGGTCGAGGTGACGACGTACGGGAGCTTCTTGGATGTCCAAGCCACTGGTCCTCCTGCTAGCTTTACCACGTAGCCGTACGTCGTCTTCCGTGAAGCGACATCGTCTGCGTAGGAGGCGTCCGAATAGCATTCGAATTCGGCGCCGGTAAAGTCTGACGGGGGCTGCCGAGAGTAGGTGACAGCATACTCCTCTCGGGTCCGTAAATAACGGAGGCACCGCTTTAGTGCCTTTGCGTGAGACTCACGGGGTAAGACCATTACTTGCGAGTACTGGTGTACCGCGAATGCTATGTCAGGACGTGTCATGATAGTAGCATAAATCAGCTTGCCGATTAGGTGCTGATAATGGCGGCAGTCAGCCTCGGG